>JBBIGA010000106.1:32515493-32544857 GCA_037576975.1 Alestes dentex | reverse complement strand
TAAAACCAGACAGGAAAACAGAGACAGTTACAAATTAATTCTCACTACTGAAGACATTCAATGTGAGGAATCTGATTCATATAGGCTGTAAAATGTCGCTGTAAATTTATAGAAATATAACTCACCAAGGCTTTAGTACTGAATAATATTTACAACAAAACTGAACAGCTTTATGATATATTTAGGATTGAGGATTTTCACTGAATATGTACGTTTGAGTACATTATAATTGTTTTATAGAGTGATTGGTTATCATGTAGTGATCATGACTATATCAGAGATAATAAAGGCTTGTCATGCCCTATTGAAGTTTGAGCTGAATTTCACGAGAGGTTGCATATTTACTTTCGTGTTGTGTCACCTTAACTGTTAGTCAAAAAAAAAAAGATCTTTTATGCAGTGAATGTGGTCATTAGAACATCAGAGGCAAAGGCCAACCACGACAGATGAACCTAGACAGTGAAAGAAAACAATCCTAACTTGTCCCTAATTTGTCTCTGTGTGTGTTTATAGTGCTGAAAGGAAAGAAGCTGAGTTTGCCAGCTTAAGTGCCAATTCCAGAGCCTTGGCAGTCGCGCGCGGGGGCACAGGACACCACTGACACCAAGTTTGAGTAAGATGCCTGAGATGGAGTGCAAAAAAGGATCCACTTCTGGTTTTCCAAAAACCTGGCCATGTCAACAGCTCTGGGACAGTTTTGGATTCAAACAGTGGCACAGCTCCCCCAGTATTTGGATTCCTGTTTTATTCATCTTGCCTTACTATTTTTATTATGTACTAAGGAAAAATACCAAGTGTTTTCTACATGAAATGTGTATTCCCTTCAGTTTGAAAGAGAGATGAGATGAAATTACCAAATATTTGGCAGTGTGTAATGGTCAAGAAGATTTATTCTTATGCGGAACATAGACTATTTGTATGAGTATTTGCAATCTGAATAAATGTACGTTGTTTGCTGAAAGTTTAGAGGATTGTTGCTTGGACAAACTACTGTTTGTGGCAGAATGGTTTGAGGAATGGTTGTTTTTACTTCATCACCCTTTATACATTCCTTTGTAAAGGAAGTCTAATCTCAATACAGTGGTTTGCCCCATGCTCTGGTCAGCTCGTTTTTTTATTATAATGGGATTTCATCTTTTCAGTGTTCCTTAAATTAGAGAGATGCAATTTTTTTTTAAACAATTAAGTCTTTAGCAACGTGGAAGCTGATCTATAAATGTGTTTTCTTTCTTTCTTAATAAGTTATGCCCAGCAGAGTCATAGTGTTTTATTTTCACTGCAGTAAATGACTTCTTTTACTAATTGCCCATTTCAGTTTCCCCAAATAATGCATTTTTTCAAAGTTTTTCCCCCCACTTGATGGCTTATGTGTATGTACCAACCTTTCATCATGTGAGCCTAAATGCTTTTTTTTTTGTCTGCTGGTTCTAGAATTCTGGTACAATATGACCTGAAATTTGTTTAGGTACCTTTGGCACCATGGTAATGGAAGGACTGACTTTTAGGAACATTTATTTTGCTTGTCAAACATTACATTTTTTTTTTTTACCTAGAACCAAGACCATATGCATTGCCCATCGAGTTATAAAGCATGATTTGTATATTAAGCTTTCCTTTACTATTATTTTATTTTTAATTACTGAGGGATGGGCATTATTGCAAACTGGTATTGAGTATTTTTATTTTTTTGGGGATAGTAATTTCTCTTCTTTTTGCTTAGCTTGTTTTTAATTCAACTTCGCATGATGTCCCCCTCAAATAAAGATTTTATGGGAAACACTGTTTTGTTGTGAAATTTAATTATTTCATACAACCAGGCAGCTAAATACACTTTTCATATTTTTACAAATACACTATATGTCCAAAAGTGGGACACCTGACCATACCTGTATGAATTTCTTCATCCAAGTCCAAAACCATGGCCATTAATATTGCCCCTTCTTTGTGGCTTTAAGAGCCTCAACTTCTCTGGGAAGGCCTTCCACAAGATGTTGAAGTGGTTCTGTGAGCAGTCAAAAGAGCGTTTGTGAGGTCAGGCACTGATGTTGAATGAGAAAACCAGGTTCGCAAGTGATACCCTGATTATTTCCTAAGAAATGCGGCCAGGGCTCCGCAGGCTACTCGGGTTCCTCCACACCAGACCTGTCAAACCATGTTCACAGGGCCACAGGGGTCATGTTTGAACACCAATTTGGCATTGTATAATTGTCTAAAATGTCTTTGTAGGTTGTAGCAGTAACATGACCCTTCTCTGGCACTAAGTGTCCAAGGTCAAACCCTGAAACCAGCCCCAAGTCATTATCCTACCTCCACCAAACTTTACTGTTGGCACTATGTGTTCTAGTAGGTAGCATTCTCCTGATATCTACCAAATCTTAATAGGTCAGACAGTGAAGTGCGTTTCAGTACGCTAGAGAATATATTTGGACAACTCCAGTGGTGGTGTGTTTTACTTCAGCCAGCACTTGCCATTGCATATAGCAATCATAGGCTTGTGTGCAGTTGCTCAGCCATTGAAGCCCTTTCCCTGAAGCTCCTAATGCCCAGTTATTGTGCTGATGTTGCTTCCAGAGTTAGTTTGTAGTGACTAATGCGACAGAAGTTTAAAAAGCTACACACTTCAACACTCAGCAGTGCTGCTGTGAGTTTGCATGGTCCACCATTTCATAGCTGAGCTGTTGTTGCTCCCAGACATGTCCATTTCATAATAATTGCACCTATGTTTGTACAGGGATGCTCTAGATGTACAGAAATTTCATAAACTGACTTACTGGCATGAGTAGCATCGCATGGACCAAGACTTAAAGAAACTGTTTAAAGAAACTGAGCTCTCCAGTACAGCCCAGTCTACTGTCCATGTTTGTCCATGGAGATTCTAGGACTGTGCTTAATTTTTATTCATCTGTTAGCTGAGCTTACTGGCTGAATCATCTTAACTTAATAATTAGGGTGGTGTTCACTTTTTTTGGCTATACAGAATATTACTATACTAACTATACTAACTCTTCTACCATCAGTGCTTGCATTTATATATTGTATGCAACATACTGGATTGTGTAATAACAGTGGTATAATTACACTGGCAAATATCAGGAATGTGGCATAAACATTTACACTATATGGACAAAAATATTGACCATTACACCAACAGGGACTGTAATGACATTTCATTCAAAGATTTCGACTTTAATATGGAGTTGGTCCCCCCTTTGCAGCCATAACAGCTTCCACTCTTCTTGGAAGGCTTTCCACAGGATTTCAGTGTTTCTGTGAGAATTTGTGCCCATTCATTCTGTAGAGCATTTATAAGGTCAGGCACTGATGCTGGAACAAAAAATGGCCTTCCCACAGTGTGTCCACAAAGTTGGAAGCATGACGTTGTCCAAAATGTTTTTGTTTGCTGAAGCATTAAGATTGTTCTTCACTGGAAGTAAGGGGCCTAGCCCAAACTAAGGTCATATCCCATGTCCCAATAGGTCTGTCCCAATACGGTTGTCCGTATTATACATTTTCTCATGTTGAGCAACTTGCGGAACGATCTCACAGACTGCAGCACACCGACGGACGATTTAACAGTGGCACCTCAAAAACAGAAAACAACGGAGATCTGGCTGCGTGTCCACCGTATTATGGCGCTGTTTAAATCAGCATTAATTCCAGATTTGATTTTGATTTTATTCTTTATGTGGTGAATTTTGCTAGCTGACTGTCAACGCCGATGTTGATCTGCTTTCCTCGCTTCTAGTGAGCTTGTCTTCTTCAGGGTGCTGTTTTGTTATTGTCACAGCTGAGAATACGGAGTGAAAATGATAACGATAGCTTGTTGCTTGCGAGTCAGCTAGCACAGACAAGGTGAGACTCCCACAGTCTTGCTGGTTGTGTTTCCTTCCTTGGGCGGTGGCGAAGTTTCACAATCCTCTCAGGCGAGGCGAGGCGAGGCGAGGCGAGGTCAGGCCGGTTCAGCTGTCACGATGCCCGGCGTGGTGGTGTTTGGCCGGCGCTGGGGGATCGCCAGTGATGATCTGGTGCTTCCAGGGGCCTTCGAGCTGTTCATCCGAGTCTTGTGGTAAGAAACACTTTAAAACCCCCTTCCTTCCATCAGAACACATCCTCTCTGTGTGATTTCACAACTCTTTTAAAGATGATTTCTGCTGTCAGTGCTTTGCCTCCTCTCCCGCCTCCTGATCCTGTCACATCTAGTCTGTATTTCCTCCTCTTTGCTACTGCTGTTTCTTTGCTTCATGTTCTAGTCCTGTTAAATGTTTGGCTAATGTTGTTTTTCATCTTTGAAACTGTAAAACTATCTGTATTATGATGGCGATGATGATAATAATAATAATAATAATAATAATTATTATTATTATTATTATTATTATTAAGAGCTGATATGGCTTTATGACAAATTTTTGCTTTCGATGTTTGATACCCTGGTTTCGATTTGATTTCAACATATTTTGTGTGTTGTCATTGTCGTTAGTATATGTCGCAATACTTATCAGGGAAATGCTCGGGTTTTTTTTCCCCAAAACAAGATGCAGTGATTTAAAAACAAAAAAAATCCATCCGGGGGAACGGACATTACAAAACTTTATACCACCCTTATACCTTTTTTGAATAATGGCTGTAGTTTCCTCAAATGACAGAAAATGACACTCTTGGAAGAGTGGCATGTTGATAATGCTGCTTTAATACTGTTTCAAACTTTTTTCCTGTATTAAAATCCGTATGTTCTGAGTGTTCAGCAATTATGGGCTGTTCTGGATGTTTTTGCAAACCAATGTATATGTTTTCTGTATGTTTTCTGAAATTGTGTATCTGTTCAATGCCTAAATTCATTGGGGGTCACTAACATTTTTTGCGTAGACAGTGACTGGAATCTAGGAAAAATATTTGAAAAGATAATGAAAATCACTAGAGCTCTGTTTTCTCCTAGGTGGATTGCAACTTTAGTTCTGTATGCCACCCACAAAGGAAAGTTTGATTGTCCTGGTGGAGCTCTGCTGCATAGCTACCTTGTTGTCCTTCTTGTCCTCCTTGCAGTCATCATCTTAACCTTATGCGCAGTTGTTTATGTCAGTGCTCAAGGTAAACCACTGGAGAAATGTTGAGACCAAGCTGTGTACATAATGCATGTTTCATATTTGTAGTAGAGACTGAAATGTGTTTCTTATGAAAGGAACCATAATGAATTCGGGTCCTCGTCGCTCAATCCCGGCCCTGGTATATCTTCGTGCACTCCTTTACATCCCTGAGTTTATTTGGGCCTGTCTTGGAGCTGTCTGGGTGTCTGATAACAGTGGAGGATGTAAACCAGCTGAAGTCGGTGTTGTAGTTGTTGCTGTCATTGCTAGGTAGGTGAAACAAAGCTTTGATATTTGACTTTTTAAGATTTTTGACATGCAGACAAGTTGTATGTGAGCTACTGCATCAGTATCAAAAAGTTGGGGAATCCATATAGTTGGAAGACCACTAATTTTACTGAATGAGCTGTACACACCCCAACCTTTTGGATAAGCAATTGCTGGAGTCTGTGTTCAAGCTTAGTGAGCTGAATAGGCTTGGTTTTTGACCGTACACAGTTAAGGGCGTACTAAATTGTAGCTGTTTGTGAATTTCTTGGCCATGCAGTAAAACTGCATGTCGGACGTGGTGAAGCACTGAACAAACGTCATGATTATGCATGCAGGCATGTGATCTTGTCCTCCTCTCTAGCTGGATCATCTTCGTCTTCACGGTTGTGGGTGTGTTGATCGTGTTTGACCCGTTGGGCAGCCTGCGGCGGCCAGCTCTGAGTTTGGAGGATTCACGCATGAGAAATCTGCAGAGCAGTGAGTCCTCGCAGCTGTTTTACACTGCACGCTCAGTAGCTACACGCGTATGGGAGAGCCGGCTGCGACTGCTCTGTTGCTGCCTGCCTCAGGATGACAACCACCGAGCAGCCTTCTCAAGCATCTCCCAGCTCTTCAGCGGTTTCTTTTCGGTGAGCTGAGCGACCATAGCCACATGGCTACATGCCATTTTACTCAGTAGTCTTGTATGTAATGTTCAGATGTTTTAGAGAACATGTTGAAGAGGAATTCCAAGCATTTTTCAAATAAAGTCTGTTGTGAAGCGCTCTGTAGCAGTGTCAGAATTGTTCCCAGCAGTGGTGTCTGAAACCAAGCATCGTTTAATGCCCCTGAAAGCTAAGTCACAGAAATCTACAAAATGAAATGGTTATGAATACACTACCTGATTTCTGTGGAATTGTTTAGAGTTATTTTGCAGAGTTGTGGCCTTCATTCTCGTTGCCACCAATGTACAGAAATCCCAGTTTGGAACGTTTCTCTGCAATGCATGCTACATCCATCCACTTTGAGCTTGTTTTCCCACACCCTAATAAATGAGTCTACACCCAGGATCGATTCTGGGCTTGTTATGGGAACGTATTCGTTGTTGTACGTGGGCGGCGTAATCATTAAAGCAAAATCACTCGTTTCATTGCCCCTATTTTTCCCCACCCGGACAACAGTCGAGACGTAGAGAGCTGCGTCCGGCGCCCATGCTATCGCATGTGTGTTTTCAGGATAATTACTTACAACGCGTGAAGCAACTGCTTTATTTCACAAGTTTTGAGAAAAAGTGAAGGACTTATTTTCACACAGTAGTATGAACAGTAGGGATGGCTGACGACAAAGGTGTATACTTTTTATTGATTTTCTCCTCTGGTAGGCTACTGACACTCTAGCAGTGGTTTCAGTGTTTTTTGCATTGGCCACAGTGTAAGAACTTGCACCAGTTTCCTTCTTAAATAAAAGTAAACAAGAAGTAGAGAGAGAAGATTACCCTGTCGCATTGCTCAATATGAAGCAAATGGATTAACCCATTCTGCAGAGTGCACTGGACCAGAGGACTTATGATCAGGTCTCGCCACTTCTGAACTAAAATAGCTTCCACAAATGCTAAATATCACACTCTAAAAGCATTAATGACTTCATCTCAGTCATTGAAATATTAGTTTATGAATTCATTCTTAAATAATATTGAAATGATTGACCCACAGAGATATAACTTTTATTTAAGCATGCAGCTAATCACACTGTTAATCTGTGTAGGACACAGACCTTGTGCCCAGTGACATTGCTGCAGGCTTGGCCCTGCTGCATCAGGAGCAAGATAAAATGGAGCATTGCAGAGACCCTGATGATGTTATAACCCACAGCCCATCATCGCCCATGGTGAGATTGTTTCTCTGTCATTTGACTGATTTAAGAGACTTATAAGAGACAATCAAAGTGGTTTGCAAAAGTATTAAGAGTATACAGTTTTCACATGTGTGAAATTGCAAAAATGTGTTACACAAATAAACGTTAGGCATTCCCAAAACTAAAAAAAAAGTGTAAAACCATCAATCCCTTATATTATAGGCAGCTCTGAATATTTTAGCAAACCACCGTATATTCTTTGGCCTATGCTTTGAAGACAGGTAATGTTCATATATGTTTTTACTTTATTTTTGATATGCAGTAATGTTTTCTGTGTACAGAGAGAAGATCTGGAGATAGAGCTCGAGAAGGCTGCGCATTGTATGCAGTTCGCTGTAGCTGCATACGGGTGGCCCATATATGTGTACACAAACCCATTCACTGGATTGTGCAAACTCTGTGGGGACTGGTAGGTTTTCAGATGACAAAGACCCTCTTACCATATCATTGCTATTTTTCTCTACATGATTGTTTTCATATCAAAATTCAGTGGAATGATGGGGTGGTTGATCTTTTTTCCCAGCTGCCGTAACCGTAACGTGGAGTATGACCTGGTAGGAGGCGATAACCTCGGCTGTCATTTCAGCTCCATCTTACACATCACAGGCTTGCAGTACAGAGACTTTATTTACATCAGCGTTCATAATCAGGTAACAAATTGCAACTTTCCGCATCACTCGTGCAACTTGACTTTGATGGCTAAGATTGAATAAAGACTCATCTGTGCACTGTTGGTTGCTCTGTAGATATATGAGATCCCATTCTATGTTGCACTGGATCACAAAAGGGAGGCTGTACTGGTTGCTGTGAGGGGGACCCTGTCACTAAAGGTGAGTGAGAGCTGGATAATTGTTTCGATGTTCAGGAGAACACAGTTGTGCATCAGTTGTGGTCACCTCTAAGGCAGAGCTACTTTATTTTTCAACCTACTGATTATTTTTCACTGTTTTGCATTTCTGTTATGCTTCATTTCCCTGACTGTAATTTTGTTGATGTGTGTACAGGACGTATTGACGGACCTCTCTGCAGAATGTGAGAACCTGCCAATAGAAGGTGTGTCAGGAGCCTGCTATGCACACAAGGTGAAGTTTAATGCTGCTTTCAAAATTGTTCAATTCTTTGTCACAGCAGTGTAAGGCTAATACCTGTCTGCTTACCATTAGAAGTCTGCAGTTATTATCCTTGTATTTTAAGCATAAGTATATACTTAGCTATATGTTAATTACCTAATGAATTTCATTTACTTTTGGGTCCAGGCCAACAGTTTCAAATCAATCTGAAATCATAAAGTGTGTTGTTATCCTTGTTTCACAGGGAATATCTCAAGCAGCCAATTATATCTACAAGAAGCTCATCAATGATGGCATCTTGAGTCAGGCTTTCAGCATTGCACCTGTAAGTCTCAATTACTTGAGAGCTAGGGTCTTTTAAGGACAAATATAGCACACTCATTACTGGACAGTCATTGTTAGATGTAAATATATATCATTACTTTCTGTACACTCTTTATCAGTACAGACTGTTTGGACTTCTTTGAATCTAGGTGTTATGTAAATGCATGTGTGTGTAAATGTATGTGTGTGCAGGAGTACAGGCTGGTCATCACAGGTCACAGTCTTGGTGCAGGAACTGCGTCTCTTCTGGCGGTGCTGCTGCGTAGTACTTATCCCACGTTGCAATGCTATGCTTTCTCACCACCAGGTGGCCTCATGAGGTATGTTTGCACATTTCAAGGCATGTCAAGAGAAGTTTTGTTGCCAGACAAAGGTCTTAAAATTTCATGACACAGTCATTATCATATTTATCTAGCCATAACTTTGATTGACAACATGCTTGTTTGTATGATGAGACTATTGATTTTGGCACTTGAAATAAGATAACAATTTTTTTTTCTATTGTCTCCCATTAGTAAAGCTCTTGCTGACTACTCCAAACAATTTGTGATCTCTGTGGTTCTAGGAAAAGATCTGGTACCCAGGTGAGGATTAAATGCAGCTCAGACTGTTCACCGCACCGCTCATTGTTGTAAATGTAACTGTTCTTATCGGTATATCAAGATTTGAATATTCTGGTGATTCTTGACTTGTTCAGTTTATTAGGCCTTTGTGGTTTGCTTTGCTTTTTCAGTTCACTTCCCTAAAATGTTATAGTCTTCCAAGATTTCTATTTCACTTTTGTTTTTGTTTTTTTGTAGACTGAGTATTCCAAACATGGAAGACTTGAAGAGGAGATTATTGAAGATGGTGTCTAACTGCAATAAACCCAAGGTAAAATGGCATGCTTTTAATAATGGTGAAACAAGTGCTGTTTAATTCTCTAATATATTTGTCTTGCTCTCTTCAGCTTCTAAACTTTTTCTACTTCCTTCTCTCTGTTTATTAGTACAAGATTCTCTTGCATGGCTGCTGGTATGAGGTGTTTGGGGGAACCCCAGATGACTTCCCTACAGAAATGGAGAACCGGAGGGAAGAGGAACTGAACCAGCCATTGCTTGGAACGGAGAGCTTATTGGTGCAGGGCTCAGCCTCCTATCAGAGCCTGTCTTCAGATGACTCACCCACCCATCCCACCCACCTGCCTCTCTACTTGCCTGGCCGCATCATGTACATCACGGAAGATGGACCTTCACGGAGGTCAGAGCCCACCTAACTTTCAGCCTTTTAACACAGTCACCCTGAGAGCGAAAATATGTCAGCAGTAGTTCTAATATTGTTAAATAGATATTTTTTTAATTAAAAAGGTCATAGAAGTACTAATCCTGCATACATACTTACGCCTTTTTCTGATACCAGAATTTGTTCATGTTTAACAGCTCCATTGGTAATGTGTATCATGATGATGATAACCATTTCCTAAAGTTATTTCTGTCTTTCTTTCTCTCTGGGCCCTCACTCAAACCCAAAATCCAGACACTACTTCTCCCAGGTACGTTACCGTGCAGAATGGTCCAATGAGATGGCGTTCCGTAGTGTGCTGATCAGTCCACGGATGATTACCGACCACATGCCTGATGTGGTCCTCCGGGCCTTGCGCAGCCTTACCAATGACAGGCCGTTCTCGCTCTGCCCCTCCTCTCTCAGCAACAGTCACCTGAATGTCATCTGAGCTCTGACTGCCTAAAGCTTGGATTCTGAAGTGACTGTGGCTATGAATATTCAAGGAGGCTACAGGGAGCTGCTCCGATTAAGACTCATCTCCCCGGCCTTGACCTTCTTGAGCATTTCAGCTCTTTCTGATTTTATTACACTTTTTAATTTGCTGTGTTTACAGCACTGAATGATATTGTACCTTATACTACGTTCGTCTTTGATCAAAGTCTAGTGTATGTTGTTTACCAGCGTTATGCTGCAGCGTGTGTGAGAGAATTATCTCAAAATTTATTTATGAAAGTTGGACTATTAACATAACCCTGTTTCCAAAAAGGTTGGGACATGTGTAAGTAAAATAAAATCAAAATGCAATGATTCGCAAACTACATAAACCCATATTTATTTGAAAATAGAGCAAAGAGGGTACTCTCAGGGGTAACGAAAGACTGGAAATGTTGTCTGATGTTTGGAAGAAAAACCTGGTGAAACCTCCCAAAGCTAATTAGGTTAGTTGGCAACAGGTCAGTAATATGACTGGGTATAAGTAGAGCATCCCAGAGAGTCTTTCTGAAGTAAGAATGAGGATGATTTCACCACTTTGAAAGAAATACAAACAAGTTTTCATCATCTGTGCTACTTATCAAAGATTCGGAGAATCCAGCAATATTTCTGTATGGAGTGGACAAAGCCAGCATTGGATGACTATGATCTTCACGTCCTCAAATGGCACTGCGTTAAAAATAATTACACTTCCAATAATGATTGTCTGTGAGCACAGTTTGTTGTTATATCCATAAATGCAAGTTAAATCTCTACCATCCAAAGACAAAGCTGTATATAAACATGAAGGCACCTTCTGTGGGCCTACACTCATTTCCCATGAACTGAGGAAATGTGCAGAACTCTGGTGTGATGAAAGAAAATTTGAAATTCTTTTTGGATATCATGGACCCTGTGTCCTCCAGACTACAGAGGCGAGCGACCATCCGACTTCGTATGAGCACACAGTTCAAAAGCCAGGATCTGTTATAGTGGCAAAGTTATATGGGGTTGTATTATTGTACATGGCTTGGATAGCGTGCACGTCTGGGAAAGCACCAATAATGCTGAACGAGATCTACAGGTTTTGCAGCATCCTTTTTCAGGGAAGGCCTTGCTTATTTCAGCAAGACGATGCCAATCTGCATTTGTCACGTATCACAACAGCACAGCTTTGTCGTAGAAGAGTCCAGGCTCTAAACTGGCCTGCAGTCAAAACTTGTTTCCCACTGAAAATATTTGGTGTATCATGCAGTGAAAAAAGGAGACAAAGGAGACCCCGAACTGTTGAGCAGCTGAAATTCTGTATCAGACGAGAGCATTTCACTTTCAAAGCTCCTCTGTTGCCAAACATTTACAGAGAGTTGGTGATGCAATGATGTGGTAAACGTGTCCCTGTCCTGAATGTTTTGAAATGTATTACTGGCATCAAATTCAATGAGCAAGAAGAAAAATCTCAATTTCAACATTTGATTGATTGTCTTGGTATTAATTGCTATTTTCAGTGTGCAGTGACAATTTGCAAGTCATTACATTGTTTATGCTTACATTTCACAGTGTCCCACATTTTTGGAAGCAGATTGTACATGTAAGGGAGAGAAACATCAGTAGTTGTGCAGAAGTGGTGTCTTGTTTGTGCTGTATGTTTTGAAAATCAGGGTGAATAATTCTATGCATAGCTGAATGTGGCACTGAGCGTGTGAAGCTTCGCTCCACATCAGTGAAACATACCCCAGTTCAGCTGTAACAGGGGCAGATTTGATGCATGGCACTAAAGCGTTCATTTTGCATGGAAGCAATTGAATAAGTCAGCTCATATACTCCAGTACATCAGCTTTTTTTTTGTTGCCATATTCATAATTCATTTTTCATGTCTCAATAAATATGTCATTGTGGGCTAAGACACTTTGTTGTTTTTCCAACACGATCAGGCAAAGAAGACCAAAGATTAAGTGTCCACAGCTTGTTTGTTTGTTTGTTTGTTTGGTACATTTAGATACGATATATTGATTTAGAGGGACATTTAGAGGGATAAGGGACCACCTGCATTTTGCTTTTTCCCCAAGCCAATAAATAGGGTACATCTGTTTGGAATAAAAATGTTAATAATATTTATTTATACATTTTTCATAAAAATAGACCCTTTTTGTTAAGCTGTATTCATTCATTGTGAGTTACAGTCGATGGATAAAAGTACTGGGACACACCTGTTTTTCAGGGTTTGGGCTAGACCCCTTACTTTCAGTGAGGGGCAATCTTAATGCCTCGGCATAAGATTTTGGACACGGTTTGTGGAAGGTCGTTTTATATCTTAGCTTGCCAGTGTCCCAGTGCGCAAAGCAAGCTCCATAAAGACATAGTTGGATGAGTTCGGTGTGGAAGAACTTGACTGGCTCGCACAGAGCCGTGACCTCAACCGCATCCAACAACTTTAGGGCGAACTGGAACTGAGACTGCTTTGACCCACGCCGAATGAATGGGCACACATTTCCACAGGAACATTCTTGAATCTTATGGATAGCCTTTCCAAGAAGAGTGGAAGCTGTTATAGCTGCAAAGAGGGGACCAGCTCTATCATAAAGTCTGTATTTGAAAGCAATATCATTAAAGTCCCTGTAGGTATAATGGCCAGGCGTCCAAATACTTTTGTCCATGCAGTGTATTACTTCAACCTGTTACCAAGTCTTGTTTCGAAACTTTGTGTAGCTTGTTGACTGCAAACGCACGCAAGACTATCAGCGTGATGTGTGTGGTCTACTTTGCTCTGGGAGTGGAAAGACATCTCTAAAACCGTCCAGGAACAGAAGTGGATATTTATCTCCTGAGCTGAATGAGAGAGAGAGAGAATGTCGGTTCTCCCCTTCATTCCCGCCCATCCTGGTTTTAGAACGTGACGTCACGCGGTGACGGTCCTAGTCAACAACTCTTATGTTGGGACTACTTGGAGCAAGAAGGGAGAGAGGATTTGTGTCAAACAGGAGCTTCTGGCCCTCAAAGCTGAGTGTCAAGTCCCTTAGGGACTTTACTTTTACTCTCGTGAGGTGTCCGTGGACGTGACGGAGTTGCTGAAGTCCGTTTTTAGTGGCGAGGTGAAGTCCAAAAGCTGGAGAGTTGCCCGGCTAGCCTGTGCTAGCTGGCTATCTTAAGTAGTTAGGAGGAGTAAAGAAGGGGGAAAATGGAGCTAGAGGACGGAGTCCTGTATCAGGAGGACCCGGGCAGCTCGGCGATGATGTCCGAGCGTGTGTCCGGCTTGGCGAGCTCTATCTACCGAGAGTTTGAGCGGATGATACTGAAGTACGACGAGGACGTGGTGAAGGAGCTCATGCCTCTGGTGGTGGCCGTGCTGGAGAACTTGGACTCCGTGTTCGCCGAGAACCAGGAGCACGAAGTGGAGCTGGAGCTCCTCAAGGAGGACAACGAGCAGCTCGTCACGCAGTACGAGAGGGAGAAAGCTCTCAGGAAAGGCACAGAAGAGGTGGGTTTCGTCAGAGAGCGCTTTTGTGTTGATCCAGGCAAGCTCTGGATACATACAAACTTCAGAAACAACCCAAGAGTGGCTCCTAAGTCGTATAACTGCCTAAAGAGTAAACCGTTAGTAAGTAAACACTCTGGGTCATTCACTGAGATTCAGATGCAGCCTGGAGACTGTTTTTGAATTCAGTGCCACACATGCGTGTCAACTGAAGGCACATAAATGAGCGCACTTTACGACGGAGTAACTGTGTAACAGATTTTTCTCAATGTTATTTAAAAAAAAGTCGTCTAAACTAGTAGAGGAAATTCCACTTATCATATAAAGTCCCTTGTCATTTCAATCAGGATGTGTCAAGTCAGCTGAGTAACAAAAAGGGAACTGGATCTGCCTAGCTTGCAGGTGTTTGCATGGTTCATGTAACTGTCAAACACACACACAACACAAAAATAACAATAATAAATGAGCAGCTTTAATATAAGATGAAATTCCAAGATTATATGCACGCCCTGTCATATTTAAACAGTGTTGCTACAGATGCTTTGCGATTAAATGTGAGCATGATTTGCCTACGAGTTCTGCTTTGCATAGCACTTTAGACGGTGGAAACCTTTTAATTAAACAGAATGGGGGAAATGGTGAAAGGTGTTTGGAGAAAGAAAACTTCGCTCAAGAATCCTGGCCAATGTTGAGGGATTTTAATCAAACCAACTCATTTGTGTTTTAAGTCTTACAGAGCCAAGTTTCCATCGTTGTTCCGTCCAAAGACTAGGTACTATTTAAAGTCCCAACATATGTAGTTCATTGTGTAGGTCATCTTGATGCACGCTGATGAAAATGAATGAAGTAGTACATCCTCTCTTAGTTCTGCAAGTGTTTTAAAGGAGAAGGTCCAAGTCACTACAGACACAAGAGCCTGGCTTTCAGTGGTGTGACTATACACACTTTGTCTGCAGTTGAGTGACTATAAGAGCATGTTGTCAATATCTGCTCGACTTGTCCTGTGCTTGACAGGATGCTGTTGGTATCAGTATCAAGGCAGCAGTAGTTTAAATGCATGTATTATTCATGTAAAAAAAAAAAAAAAAGGCTTTCAATTGTGTTTACCTTTAAGTCATTGTGAAAGTCATTGCAAAAGGGTTTCAGTTTGTGTTTATGAAGACAAAGGTGGGACTTTTTTCATTTATCTTGAAATGAAAATGTTGGGTAAGAGTGCCTATCATGCATAAAATGAAATAACTACAGAATAAAAATGATAAACCATAGAAGAAAACCCAATGTACTAGACATATACTTGTCTAAACAAATGCTTTTTTTCATCTAGATTCAAATGCACCAAAAACTAGACTAGGAATAGAAAGAGTCTAGTACCATGTTTAACCTGCGATTGTTAAGGAAGCTGTTTCGTATTGGCGCTCCAGATTTTTCTTATGTGTCTTGTAAAACAGAACAGTGGAAATCACACAGTTGTTTAGGCCAGTCTTCACTGAGCTCAGCCTTTACGCTGAGCTGACTGCCAGTCGCGCCTGCTCAACAGTCACCCGCTTGTTCGGAAATCCACAAGGACACCGTGATCCACAGAGGCAAACCAGCAATACACTGCCTTCCTTCTGTGTCTTAGTCCCTGGCCTGTCCTCCTTTATATGCCTGGCCCTCTGTGTGATGGCAACCGCCAAGTGAAAGTGCTCCCCTTCCTCCAAAAGCTGGGGTAACTTTCAGGTCATGTGATCCTTTGTTTGGATCAGCTGAAGTGAAAAGATGACATACGACCCAATCTTTCGGTTTACCCCTCGGCTTTGTTTGTGTCGTCTTTGCCAGCTGGTACATGACCCAGCCCATGTCAGTTGTTGCCAGTAGCGGTGGTGCGTGGCGTTTATTGTATGTTGTATTTTGTTAACAACAGTGAAATGTCAAGTGCACACATGGAGGCATGGGATGACTAGCTGCAAAGTAGAACATGCAGGTTCAGCTGCAGAGTTGAACAATGAAAGAAGCAATGTAAAAAATCTGCAGTGCACACTATCATAGCTAGTGTTAACACTTTCAGCAGTTTGTGCTGCAGTTGCTCTTCAGTAGGATTGGACCACATGGACTAGCCTTCGCTCCCCATGCACATAAATAAGCCTTGGACATCTATGACACTGTCACGGGGTTAGCCAGCTGTCCTTTCATGGAACACTTTTGGTAGACACAAACCACTGCATGCAAGGAATACTCTGCAAGACCTGCCGTTTTGAAGAGACTCTAACCCAGTTGTCTAGCCATCACTATTTGGCTGCTATCAAAGTCACTCAGATCCTTTCTCTTGCACTTTTTCCTGCTTCCAAAACATCACCCTCAAAACCTAACTAGTAACTTGCTGCTTATTAAATCTGACCCCCAGTTATCAGTGTTATTTACTTAATCTGTCAGTGGTTTTAACATTGTAGCTGTTCAGTGTATAATTAAAAAAGTAAGCCCTAGTCTTATGTGGGCAACTTTCATTAATGTTAGTTGACATCATTTCAACAGTTTCCTGTAAGGAAACTTATTATTCTGTGTTGAGTTGACTTAGACAGTGTTAAACCTTTGTCATAGAAACGACTTAATTTAGGCATGTGTCTTAGACTTTTCAGTGGGTGAGATCTATGTAAAGCAGTGTTACATAGTAACTCTGCATGTGTGGAAATCTTTCACTGTGCGATGAGTGAAAGGTGTTCATGTGACCCCGTAGCACAACTGAATGAGTTAGCACCTTACTGTAGAACAAGCACACCTTTGTGTGAACTCCTAAACATTGCCCCATGACCTTCTGGTGTCGTTAAACATTTAACTCATCAACTGATGTTTTCTACACTTCCTGGAGAGTAAACTCGTTGAAATGTTTCCTGTAGAGCAGGCAGTGTCTGTTTTAAATATGTTAAACATTATGAACTAACTAACAGTAATATTTCTATATAATTCTAAAAGTGAATGTACCTGACTTTAATCCTAGATATGGCGGAGTGACACTTATTCTTTTCTAATACCAAAGTTCACATTAAAACCTTACTAATACCGATCTGATATTTCTTCTTTAATAACTATTAATCTTTGAAATTAGATTTGATCTAAAGCACTACTTAAGAATAGAGTATTTCAGTCAGCTTATGCTCATACATAGACACTCAAGGAAGATACGCAACTAAAAACATAACATCATGTGACATCTCAGGCTGGGTTTGTTACAGTATTGACTTGGATTCAGTTCTTTTAATTGATCCCGCGTTTTTATACTGATATCAGCCCAATACAGATGCCTGGTCTCAACACTGCAAGTATTATTTGATCACATACCTCATGTCTTCATGTCTGACAGTCCTTCAGTGTTGTGTGTAATTTATAATGCCACACATCTATGCCAGGTATTAACAGTCTGGCTCTCTAGACCCTGAAAGGAAATGTCAGGGAAGGGCCAGGAATGTACCGGAAAAAAGAACTTCCTGAGCTCCTTTTCTCAGTCAGGATATTTCTTGGACTGATTTTTTTCTTCTCTCTTCCTGAAGCCATGTCACTAGATCACTGGGGTCATTCTTTAGAGACCCTCAGTATGTGGTGTTCCTCAGGAATTCATGTTTTTCACACATTTGTTACTAATATGCATTACAGCTCTATGTCTGTGTTTTTCAGATGCAAACCATTGTTTTCATCGCTATTTGGATGTTGACAGAAAACTTTTAATCCTTTTGTGGGCTCTTATTATATTAATTCTGTATGTCCAGGGCCATTGGTTAAAATTATTTTCTAACCCTGAAGTAACATTTTTTTTTTCTCTGTGTGGAAATAAACCTCTATATGTGTACTGTACTGTTATACAGATGATGTGATCAAGATCACTGAATTCACTGGGTTTTGTAATGGTCATGCTGAAATCATGAGTCATATAGTGAAATGTGCATATGTATGAGGGCTGAAATTTTGCGGAAATTGGAGTCATTGGATGCAGTTGAAGAGGAGACACCCCTGTAGAACAACAGCCATATGAAAGTAAAATAAAAGAGAAAGCAAGGACAGGTGTGCAAATGCACTAATGCATTTTGATGCTTTTATCTGATGGGGACAACTGAACTGCCCTGATCTTGGAATGTTGGAATATATTGTAATTTATTTTAAAGATATTCAGTGCAGTGCAACAAAGTATATATTTGCCAACATTTCAGGCTAGTTTCAAATGGCAAAGGGAGCATTTCAAAAGAAGAACTTAGTGCCTTATTTTTATTGTCTGTTGCCCTCTGCTCTTTAAATATTAAGGCCAGGCCATGCATCCAACTTTGTGGACACAGTTTCAAGACCCTTTTCTATTCCAGCATGACTGTGCCCCTGTGCACAAATCAAGCTCCATAAAGACATAGTTGGATGAGTTCGGTGTGGAAGAACTTGACTGGCCCACACAGAGCCTTGACCTCAACCCCATCCAACACCTTTGGGATGAACTGGAATGGAGACTGTGAGCCAAGCCTTGTCATCCATCAGTGCCTGATCTCATAAATACCCTACAGAATAAATGGCCACAGATTTTCACAGAAACACTCCAAAAAGCCTTTCAGGAAGAGTGGAAACTGTTATAGTTGCAAAGGGGGACCAACTCCATATTAAGGTCTATGTAATCACGCATGTCATTTAAGTCCCTGTTGGTGTAATGGTCAGGTGTCCCAATATTTTTGTCCGTATAGTGTAATGTTTACTGTGGTAAAGATAAAATGATCTGATTGTTTGGGCAAATACACTACAGTAAAACATGTATAAACCAGCAACCATGTTAAGAGTACAGACTATTCATACATCTTGGGTTGTGTTGGTGAAACGCATGTTAGCTGTTAGTGGCATGAAAAATGTCAGTTTTATTCTCTGAAATAAATTGATGATCTCTTGAGATACATTGCTCATGCCAAGATATCAATGGATCCTTAAGTAATCTTAGACTTGTCTTTTTTCCTGAGATGAAGGCCTTAGATGAAGGCCTGTTTTCTTCCCCAGTGTCTAATATACATGATAATGTAATGCCACTAGTTGTATTATGTCTGATGTATTTATCCGCAGTTTGTCACCCTGAAAAAAGAGTGCCGCAGTTTATCACACATAGAGGCTTCCAGAATATTGACCAGTATTTACTCTGTAACCTTGTTGAGTCCACTGCGTAATGTTACCTGCATGGTACAGGTGCAAATTCAGTGATTGTGGATATAAAGTTTGCTACTTGAGCATGAAGCCCTTTGCATTACTGGTCTTGAAAAGACTTAAATGTCATTTGTCCAAACGGCAGTCAAACAATTATTTAATTGTGATTAACCGCATTAGTCTTTGTAGTCAATTATAATTATTCTCATTTGTAGTATTTGCTTAAACTCTAAAGAGACATTTTTCATTTTAAAAAGTAGTGCATTTTTAGATTAAGAGTGAACAAAGGAAGCTTTATTACAGTGTCTGTTGTTTTATTATAATGATTCAGCACCTAGCTGAGCATAAAAATCACATGAATGCAAGGTAAATGCAGTGTCCAGTTTTCATTACATCCAGTGAGAGCAGTGGTGGCTGCATGTTTCAGGCAAAACATTTTGACCACTGAAGCAAATAACACTGATTATCTCAGCGGTCTTGTGGAGGCCATGTCTCAGCAGGTTGGAGCGACATGCAGAGGACCAGTAGCATATTATGCGTAATGTTTTGAGTCACTGGTGTATGTCATAGATACAGTCAGTGGGTCTAACTTCTCTGGGATGGTAGACCTCTCATTCTCAAGCCACTATGTTCAATCGTATTTTGAAGGGAACTTTAGTTTTCCACTTTTCTGTTGCTTTTGTTGTTGCTCGCTATTGGAGCCATTGTTCTCCTATGAGTACTGTTCTTCGTAGCCTGCTTGGGCGTGTTCTCCATTGTTGAAATTACTGATATTGCCGTTATTAGCTGTGTGTTTTGCTTATAAATGATGATTCAGGCTCAATATACTACTGTGATAAACAAATTCATGGCATGGCAGTAGCTGGAAATAATCAGGATAGCCATCAATGGAATTTGCCATTTAAGAGCTATATTTGAACAAGTTTGCAGTCGTTAAGTCAGTCACAGTAAGAAACAGAGAGCATGCAGCAGGGCTTCACACTGGAGGCACAGATGGTTTGAATGAGCAAAATGAGAATGCATTAACGGATAAAAATAATTGTTGGATCAATAATTTGTCACATTTCATGTTAATATGTAACATTGACACCACTAGATTGAATCGTCTTTAAAGCACTTTCCAAAGTTGAAATACAAACATTGTACAAAGAATGTTATTTAAGTAAAGCAATAAATTTAATAGATGAATAAAATGTAAACCTTCAGGTACCATGCGATGGATGGCGGACCTTGTCTGATCTGGTTGGCTCATAAAATTTCTGAAGAAATGCGCTGTAGCTTGAACCTAAACCAGTGCCTATGCTTCTGCCATCGTGGATATAGCTCTGAGCCCCCAAAGCAAGCCAAGTGAAGATGCAGTTCATTTGAAGTGAGCTCTGTCAATAGAGTAGCGTTACAGTGCAGCCTCTGTATCTGTGGGGGCACAATGGGGGCATTATGTGTGGAAAAGGAGCAGAGCCGTAAGCCAACCACTCTTCTTCTGCAGCTCTGTCATATGAGCGCTGTCCTCCATATCATATGATCAGCGACAGAGAGATCATGAAGAAAGAACACACACATTTCACAAGACACTCGTGGACATTGAGAGAGGTGAAAATTTCAGCAAGAGGTCTAATTATAGCAAAAGCTATTAATCATGTTGCTTTTACTCAGAAGACGAAGTAATCAGTTTGTGGTTTGAGACGCTGCCGTGACTTTTAGACTGCTGTGTGATTGCTGTCAGGATATGCAAGAGCAGAATAGTTTGGTATTATGTTTATATATATTTGGAATTTTCTGTAGCTTTCAGGGCACTTCCAGTACCGTTTTGGTAAATGGCTTTGGCAAAACTTAAAAGTGCAGTATGTTTGCCATGTGCTCAGTACATAAACTCTAACCTGATTCTTTGCTATCTGAAACACTATTTTGACTGCTCCTCTTTGGTACTTTAAAGCTCTGCATGTCTTTAAGAATAAGACCCCCACCACGTGGCCTCTTACTGGGGTAATGCTCTTATTAGATTTTTGTAGTTAATTGCTACAGTTCAAAGTCACTGCCTTTCCTGGCCAGTGTTGCACATTGCACACTAACCCCCTTAATCTGTCTTTGAATTTTTTCTAAGTAGATAACATACTACACTCTGGGTTTCTGTGCACTCTATGGGGAAATAGACTGAAATTGCAGCTAAGGACATAGATTTATGTTTTGTAAAATTCATGGTTTCTGTCCACTCCCTTGCGGCACAAAGAGGTCACTCGGAACATCTGACAGAAGCCAGTTTTTGTGCAGTAAAATATTCTGAGTGAACTGACTGATTCTGTTTCTTAATTAATTTTGTGGACAGCTTCAGTGGCTTTTGATTGCTTATTTGCGTAAATTCTTTTCCCCTGCTGTGAACTCCATTTGGCACAAGATCAGCTCTGCACTCTAGTAGCTAAAGGCGTAAGAACTGCAGAGAGTGCATGTGGTTATGGGTGAGCTTTAAAATCATAAGATGCCTTACACAGGTGCCTAATGTGCGTCACAGTGCTTTGAAGTCCCAATGCCCATGGCAGGAAAAGCCTTCTGCCATTAACTAAACTGAATAAACTGTACAATACAGTTACTGTTTCTTTGGCGAGATTGTCATGGCCTTGATTTTCAGGTGATATCAAAGCCCTAATCAGCTGCCCTGCCGTGACTGTATGAGGATGTTTATCAGATGGTTTATTTAAATGTCAAATTGCTGTTATTGTGTTTCTTACTGCATATTCCTGGGAATGGGTAATGTCTTGTAAGAAACAGACTCCGTGTTACTTTTTACAAATGTATCAGCCAATTAATGATGATTAATCACACCATGTGACTTTAACCCAGTCTGGTGTTCTGCTGAAACATGTTTCCCATTGAGATGTGCTACCGTGCCCTTCTGCGCATGTGCAGTTCCACAATCTTGGGATTCCGTGCTACCTAGTGTTAGGGAAACTGGTTTATCTATGCTATCTTGCGTTGGACTCTGGTTATTAAATAAGAGACGATAAAAATCTGTAATGTTGATTATTCATTCACTCATATGTTAAAATTCATTTATATTTTTAAGTACTGGTACAGCAAAAATGTGTGCGATTAATCTAGATTAATTAATCACAGAGCTTGTAATTAATTAGATTAATTTTTAAGTCGTGTGACACATTATTTTAATGTTACTGCTCATTCTGTTTGTAGTCAATTTGAAATTCCTCTGCACTCAGAGAAACTGAACAAACATCTGCTGAACTGAACAGATACTAAGACTAGGGGTATCTTATTAAACCTGTTGCCAGCAAATGACTTTGTTATATGTGAGTTTTGCCTGTAATCCAAAGTTTTCAAGTCCGTGTGTGTGTGCAATTACTAGTTAGTGACACATCTGTGGCTGTACTGGGACACCCACAAGGTTTTGTAGTAAATTGTTCATTAGAAAAATTTATGGCCAATTCCATCTTCGTTACAGCCAAACTGGCCAATGAGCTTTATTATTTCGGCCTTTTAATTAACTTGCTTTAGCCAAAAGCTCTCACTGTTAGGGTTAGTTTCAGCACTTTCTGTTGGTCCAAATCACAGCATGTTTGGCTGTTTAAACTACATGAATCAAATAAAGTGCTCCAGTGAAAGTCTGGCAACCGGCTATTTAAAGTAAATTATACAATGAATGAACTATGGTACAACATATTTGGCACAGCAGCAACATTCAGAGCAAAAATCTGCCCATTCTGATCCTGCACCTATAATTTTAATGTGCGGTTTGGGTAGACTGACCTCAGTGTGCAGCTGTTTAGACAGCAGTTAATTCAATTGTTAACTGATGATTCAGGATTCACACTTACCCAGATCAGAGGTTCTGTAAGTGTTCATTTTAAGGTTTTTTTTTTTTTTTTTGCTGAATCTAGCGAAACAACATGTTCATTAAATATCAGCGATGTAGGCTGGTAAACGGAGTTTAACATGCCCATTAGTAGAACTGTGCCTTGGGTGCTCACAAAGGTGTCGAAGTTCGTTTTCTCACACATTCTGTCTGATGTAAAGTCGCTGTTGGCCTCTAAGGCAGGGGGATTCACCTGATATCAATATCATACGTACACATGGTATGTTTGATCCTAGTTGATCCTGACTGTAGCTTCTTACTGTGGCTTCTCCTCCACGCACCTCGCCCAGGCATTTAGTCAGAAGGCTTTAAGCATGCATGAATATGCTAAGTTAACGCCTGCACTGACTCATTGAAGCCTGACGTGGTGATGGTGAGATCCACAGACGGCCAGTAGCATGCAGCTAAACCATGCCACCAAAGATGCCACTCAAACTAAGAGAGATTTGTTACCTCATTATTAGTCACTGAGTTGTTTTTGTTTTCCAGTCCCTTTCATACACTACGTGGATAAATAAGAAATGAGAAGAGAGAAGTATATTAAGATATATACATATTTTCTAAGAATATAAAATTTTCTAAGCATTTTCATCCATTTTGCAGGCAGATGCTTTTATCCAAAGTTTCAGGATAGTGTGAGAACCAGAAGAGTGTTCTAAGTGCTAAAATCTAAGTGTAAGAGTAGTGGAAGAAGATTAAGAGAGGAGATGCTCTCTTACCATATGAGCTTTCAGGAGGTTTTTGAAGCTGGAGAGAGATTACTGGACCCAAGATAAGTAACAAATTTCAAAGTCAGTGGTAGGTAGCTGCTTCAGCTAATTTGAGAGTGGAATGTGACCGGCACACTCTGTTGTTTTCACTGTGGAGTATAAGCACTTGCCTCTCTAACATCAGGAACACTCACCATCCACATCTGCTCTTTCATTAAGGAAGCCTGTCTATGTAAATCCAAGAAAAAGCTATATTACATTATTTTGTTTGGTTTTAGGCGTTACAGCTATTTTAGATGCACATTTTGTTACATTTTGATATTGAGTTTGTCAATGTTGATGCAGAAAAGGAAGCAGGTTAAAGAAAATACTCTTTATTGGGCTAGACACATGGATTGTTTATTTGATACAGAATGAAAGAAAAATGGCTGACTTGTGACTGAAATGTAATTTTATTTGTTGGTTTTAATGGGTTGTTTAAATATGAATGTGAGTTGTGGTAACCAGTGCATGGTCATTAGTAGGTGGACTGTCAATCTAAATATAGGGGCAGCAAAAGACTTGAAGACCTCTCTGTTTTATACCCTTGGTGCGTATTTATATTTATATTATATATTTATTTATGGTTTAATTTGTTCAACAGCTTCTTAAGATCAAAAACATTTGAATCATCAAAGAAAGACAAAAAGCCCGATGCTTACTGTAACTGAGAAATTACCAAAGTTTGTTTTTTTTTCACCACTCTTGTTGTTCAGTTTCCACTTCCACGTACTAAATATACATTGATATATTATTAAGTATGTTTAATATTGTATCTCCTGTTTGGAGTATATCATATCGTGTTTGGTTTAACAGTTGTCTTGCGAAGTGGTGTCATTTCAGGTTATGGGGACAGCTGTCTAGCCTGTAGTTAAAAATGATCAGGGCCACACAGGGGTACTCGGATCGTTGGTTAATGAGTCATAATCTAATTGAATCATTGCTTGGTCATTCTGAGAGACTCTGTTTGTACTGATCATATACTGTGTTATTTTGCTCTTAAAGAGGTATATAGAATATGAAGACTTGCAAGAGCAAGAAAGAAAAGAACTGCAGAGCAAGGTGGTGTTGCTGGAGGCCCAGAGCAGACAGCTGGAGCTCAAGACCAAGAACTATGCAGACCAGAGTGAGTATTTCACTTCACACCCATGTTCAGTCAGCCACCTAGTACACAGACACTTAACTTTTTGTTCTGTAGACATTTATGTCTTCTTAACACTGCTTGTAAAAACTTAAGTGTTTATGTTGCTCTGTAAGTTGGGATACTTCTGCTCAGTACTACTCACATTTCCCCTTACTTTGGCGCTTTAGGTGGCCATTCACATTGCTAAGTAATCATTGTCCGTGTTATGTGCCGACTGAGATTGGGCTGGATTGGATAATACCTGCAGGGCTGATGAACTCCTCCACATGATGGGCGGATGATCGTGTTTACTGCCTAGCTGCGCTCCAAGTGGGCGGCGCATTACGTAACTGCTCAGAGAAAAATGAACGTCCATTTTTTCAGTTTTTTAAATGTTCTCTGAAGATGAGAACATCTCTCATGAGTGAAATAAAGCTAGATGTGAGCGGGAACGTCTAAACATCTTGTGCAATAAGCCAGGAAAACCATCTTATATTTTTTTGTCCTCAAGGCCTGTTTGAACCAACATTTCAGTTCCATTTCTAGGGCAGCTTTGTTTGGCAGGCTGGATAGTTTCTCAATTATCTTTGTAGTTGTCTGGTGTTGGAAGAAACAGTACATTGTCATGCCACGTCCTCATATATTGCATAGTTGGTCAGTTGCAAATGCCCTCTTATTTGCTCCCACAATGTGGGCTAGTGTATACGATCTGTGCAACATCTCACAATCACATAGTCTCCAGTATCCGTTTGCACTTTGGACAGTTTTAGAACTGTCCTAAGCATATTTTTAAATTGCTAGCCATGAGTGACTTATGCCTTTTGTCCTTCTCGCTTCTCACTGTCGTTACGGAGGTGTCCATGGTAGTTAAAAGAGGTAATTGACTGCCTGTAAATGACTTCTATGTGATTTGTGTTACATCAACAACCCCTAGTGGCCTTTGTTTGTTACTGCAATTGACTGATCATGTCTTGTTTGATTTGGATCATCACTCTGATAAGTCTTTTTGAAACAAGTCACATCTCTGAAATAGAACAAATCTCAAAACGTCTGTGCCTGTCTACCAGAAATAGCATTTTAGAGTAACATAATGCATAGCAATCAAGCAGTGAGACACTAAGCACTGGAGCCATGTTTGTTATTCAGTTGGAAGATTAGAGGAGCGGGAAGCAGAACTGAAGAAAGAGTACAACGCTCTCCATCAAAGACACACTGAGGTGAGGTGTGTGTGTGTGTGTGTGTGTGTGTGTGTGTGTGTGTGTTTTTGTAAAAAGACATAAAGGTGTATACCAAAAAAATCATTACAGTAAAGAAAAAGTTTCTTCAATGGACTATGAAAGGGAGAGATGCACTTTTATTCGTTAATTGTTTGATTAGTCTCAGTGCTTTGTTGTCCGAAGCTATGCCTCAATAAAGAAGGCTCATGATGGACAAATTACAGCTCCTCAAACTAGATGTTCACTGTCAATTATTTTGACTTTCACAGATGATTCACAGTTATATGGAGCACTTGGAGCGTACCAAAACGCAGCAGCTGGCAGGGGGGGAAACCACGGATACCAACACTTTGAGTAAACATAGGTGAGTTTAGGCTGGGTGGCAATTCTTTTTCGTTTGTGATTTTTTTTTTTTTTTTCACACAAACTAAAAATAGTGAATGTTTGCATTTATGCACTCTTTAATGAATTCAGTACAAAGAACGTTACTAAATTTCATCAGAAGACCAAGAGAGAGAGTCCATAAAATAGCTCTGTAGGATGTCCTTAGTTTCCTCGATATTTCACCATAGTTTTCTTGATTTCCCAAACTTAGCTTGTTTTCAATGACAGCATCTTGTATTTTGTCCTATTTGAGGATGTACAAAAATCCCTAGTTTGTTCTAGTTCAATTTTAAACAAACAAATACATAAAGATAAATGATTCAAGATAGTGATGGGCTGATCCACGTTTTTCCAGCTCAGATCCGATTCCGATACACAACTGCCGATACCAATACAGATTCCGATATGATACATCTTTTTTACTTTAATATTAGCATTATTTTTGTTGGAATTGTGCTGTTTGTTAGTAAGGTTACATCACAGAATAAATAAACAACTAAGCACTTATTAGAAGAGCCAAAACTATACACAACTACACTGAATTTAAAGGCATTCCAAAGGAATTTATTTACACTTCAGAAGAAGGTAGGAGCAACAGCTGTAAACTCAAAAACACAACAATCTTGGCTGAGTCATTTAAATAGTTTAAGTGTTATGTCTATTTTAGCAGCAACAACTGTGTAAAAAAGTGCAAAACTAATAATTTTAAATAACGTGAATTCAGAGACACGGCAGGGCAGTGTAATCTCACCACTTCTGTATTTAAATTGGAACTGCCGAGTTACGAGATCCCCAACCTCAGCCTCGTCGTGTTTTGAGACACTAATCTAAATAGTTTAAGTATTATGTCCATTTTAGCAGCAACAACTGTGTACATTTTAAATAACGTGAATTCGGAGACATGACATGGATAGAGTGTAATCTCACCACTTCTGTATTTATGGTGGACCAGCCAGGATGCCCAGCTTTAGCTTCGTCGTGTTTTGAGAGATAGAGAGAGGGGGAGAGGGCAAAAAGCCAGCAAAACACAGAAAATAGCCCCTGAAAGAACCCCAGTGAGGGACTGAGGGAGAGTCAAGTCTTCTGTGATATTCCTTTCGCTTTTGGGTTGTCTGCTTTAAATTTGTTGCGTTTTTGGAAAATATCAACGAGCGTCTGCTGCCGATCTCGTATTTCACAGCTTCGAGTTTAAGGTCCCACGCGAGCTGCGAACTGGAATATAGAGATCGGGGCTGTCCGACCGATATCCGATATCAGATTTACAGCTATATTGGAACCCGATACCAATATCATATCGGATTGGGCCCATCTCTAATTAAAGATCATTTTTCTCTCTCAAAGAGAGAGAAAAAAAATCCAAAACAATAATCTATTTAGCCTAAAAATATCAGGTAACTAATGTTGGTAACTAGAATTTTTAGGGTTTCAGTCTGCTTTACACTGGCTACTCTGTATATACACTACCGGTCAAAAGTTTTTTGTAGTGAAGTTCAAGCGGTTCAATGTCTCATTGTTCATTCTGCTGAAAGTTCTTCCTGACTATGTTGCAGAAGTTCCCATAAGTGTGCAGCACTTATAGGTTGCTTTGCTTTCACTCTCCTGTCCAGTTCATCCTAAAGCAGCTAGGTGGGGTTTAAGTCTGGAGACTTCTGGCCACTCCATGTTTTCCTGCTTACCATCTTGTTCTTTTTTCTGAGGTAGTTCTGGCAGAGCTTGGACTTTTGTTTTGGGTCACTATCTTGCTGTAGGACGAACCCCACCAACTAGGCACATACCAGAGGGTACTGCATGGCGCTACAGAATTATTTCCCACTTCTGGGTAACCTTACCATTTTTAAACCTCGCAGTTCAGCACTGTCCTTTGTACCATTTCATGCTATTCACTGGACTTGAAATGTTTGAATTTCAATAAAAAAAAGCTTGAAACACTGGGGTGTTCTAAAACTTTTGACCGGTAGTGTATGTGTCACCCAACTTGGGTGCATCCCACTGAAATATTCTTGATTTTATTACAGTTTAATTGCATCATTCAGCTGTGACTTGGTTTGTTGATGTGAAGTGCGCTCAGTCTGTGACGAAATCGCTGTGAGAGTACACACACACACACACACACACACACACACAGGCATAAATGCACACGCACACCCTGCCACACTGTTGCTGAGCACATCTCCAAATGTAGGTCAGCAGCATCTCAGTCGTGTGTGATGCTTGGAGAGAGAGAGAGGAAAAGCGGAGGCAGTGGCAGATTGAGAAAATCCGCTGGTTGATGGTAATGAAGTGAAGGGCAGTGGAGCAGCTCACGCAGCAGCTCTGTAATGGAGTGGCAGTGCTGAACCACAAGACGACTGACACAGCAATGAATACACTGAGCAGAGTCATAAGCAGAGCAGAGTCATGACAGTTTGTTTTTCATTACTGTTTAATTTGTGGGTGCTGCTCATTTTAGTGTTTGAACTTGCTGGACACTCATATGTTGTGTTTGCAGGTGAATATTTCCGTATTAACTTCTTTTCAAAGTGATTAAAATGGCTATGTAAAAATCTAGCAATTTTTTGATATTTTTGATAATACTCTTTTCTGAGCATATTGTGGATATTGACAGTATGGACCATTTTACAAAAAGAGAGAAATTAATCCTGTTTAGTGCGGTGCAGGTATATGTTCTGTTGAATAAACACATATATTTTACTTTAATGCATTATAACTCCTCTGAAGGCAGATTGTAATAAGATAAGAGGCAAAGTCAGGGTGTCTGAATGTAATGCTAGTGTGATGTTAGGTTAGACAGGGTTAGTGAAAAGTCTGAATGAATAACCATGCTTGTTTTTAAATAGATGCACTGTTAACTAGGGCTGGACAAAAATCTCCCTGTTGATTCATTACTCATTGAGATTCAAGAATGGTGTCAGTTAAGTCATAATCAGTCACAATCATAACCATGAAGTTTCAGAATCCGTGACCAGCAAGCTTTCCACATCAAGGGTCACGGTAATGATGGTAGAAGAGGCCACTGAATACAAACGCGCGCATATACACACACGCACAC
>JBBIGA010000106.1:32492992-32509436 GCA_037576975.1 Alestes dentex | reverse complement strand
TATTAAAACCTGCTTGGTCCATGGAGGTTTCATACTATGGAACGGGGGTTAAATGTGCTTTAGTTATGGTCTGCGGTCACATTTCAGTACACACATGATGTACAAGATAAATAAAGAAACAACGGAAAAACTTACTGTGAAGTTACAGTAAGGCACAATACATTGCAGTTATGACAATGAGTGCACTTCTTGAGCAATAGAGTAACAGCAAGAAGGTACAGCACACTACGTGACCGAGTGGGGGTGGGCGTTCTTTTGATATAACCTGATTATGAAATAAACTTGTGAGCAAATTATATGTATTCGTCATTGGCAACAATTTTGTAAAATTAAACATTGAAGTTTAATGGTAATTCTTCTTTTCCCTCCAGACGAAACAGACCCCTACTATTATTTAATGGTGTAAATATGCATGTGATGATTCAGGATCAAGGGAAGCAGGATATAATTACAGGATCCAAAAGGTTTAATGCAAAAAGACAAGTAACAAATACTTAAGCAAAAGCGAGGGGTCCAGGGTTAAATGAAAACACAAGAAAAAGCAAAAAAGATTAACAGAAAACAAGAAACAAGCAATACAAAGAGTTTTAAACAATCAGTATTAACTCTGAATTGAATATGTTGCCTAACGCCTTATGCTTGATACCTTGTTTTACAGTAGTTTTGAGAAGATCTTGGGCTAATTTTTTTTTTTAATTCATACATGGGACAGGGGTGCATGTAGGGTATTGTAAGGCAAAGTAGTTTCTAAAATAAAACTGGATTTTTAAGATTTATCACTTAATCTTTTGCTATCATCAGCATTACATATAAAACATAGAAGGCATGTGACGGTTCACTGGTCAGTTTGAATAGTAAAATAAAGTATTTGTGTTTTAGACATTGTGTCCCCAAATTTCTTCACCACTATATAGAAAACTGAGCCTGCAGATTTCTCTAATTAACTATTTCAGATCAAGCCACTCTGACTATGTTTATGTCTGAACAATTTAATTACACAGAAAATTTGAGAGATTGGTAGTTTGAGAGGAGGGGTCCAGATTGATTTAGCCACTGTTGTTAGCTCAGAGCTTTTAATAGTCTGACCTTGAGGACCATATGGATTCACTCATGTGAGAAACTGATGTTGGGAACAGATCATTTTCTGCTTCTAAAAGCAAAGCTATGCCAATAATGCTTACAGAAGCAGACAGAGTTGTTGGCTGTTGATAGCTGAGGTGACAAAGGAGGAATTATGCACTGCTCTTTGAAAGTTGCCACACATTTGCTGCTGTAAAAACTGATCTGGATTATTTTTTCTTTCTAATAGTATTCTGAGCTTTTCGGAGTGGCTTGTGCTTTGAAAAGTATTTATTTGTATTTGAAACTAGGCTTGTTTTGTGTTTGCTATAATTTGAGTATTTAAGGAGTAGTCATTCATATGTTTTGTAAAATTATTTCAGAACTAATATCTTATATCCAGTAAATATATTTTTTTATTTTTATGTAATAGTAATACCTACAACTATACTGTAGTCTTTGTCAGAAGGCACTAAAAGATTTGGGAATATAGGGTGGGCTGTATTAGGCAGTAAATGGGATGTTCCTAGTATACAGTGGTTATTGCAGAAGTGGTCCATGGACAGGACAACTAGTGTATTGGTGACAGGGTCATGGAAGCCCAAAACTCATTGATGCATGTGGGGAAGGAATTCTAGCAGATGAGATCTGACCCCACAGAATAGCAGTGCTTATTATCTTCAGAAGCAAAGGTGAGTTAATAAATGGCTGGATTAACAGTTTCACAGTGGTGTAGGTGGGCCCCTAGGGATGGAGAATATGACAGTATTCATCATTATCATAATAAACAGTGTTACTGTGTTACAATAAACCTTTCGAAGCACATTTTGGATCTCATCAGTACTTGAGTACACTGGCCAAAAGAGCATAATTACTCCTGATCCCTACTGGATTTAGTGCAGTCTGTGAAATGTTGCATAAAATTCGTTGTATTTGGAAAAATTCATGAAAATGTCATGAAGTATCATGATGCTATTTTTGCCATATCACCTACCGTGGGTGTCATTGTGTTTTCCATGGAAGTCAGATAGTGTGGCATGAGGTGGTCTGAAATTCTGGGCTGTAATATTAATTGATAAATAGGCATTAAGTTTTCAGTTTAATCAGCCATGTGGTTTTATCTATAATTCATAGTCTGATGAGTAAGATGCATCCATAATTTATTGTCCATTTAAATGAGGGTGGTTTGAATTCAGTTTAATCCCTGTGGTGAGCCATCCCAGATTCGCTAACACAAAGAAGTGTTCATGTTGCTCAGGCCTCCAGAAGACTCCCACTGAGGAGACACAGGCTGTGCTTTGTGCCCCTTGTGACTCGACATTTCTCACAGATTTACTGTCTCTAATACCGTCTGTTTATCTCTCCCTGGCACACTGGCGATGAAATTGAGAAAAGTAGGTCACGTTGCAATGTTGTCAGACCTTTCTCAGGTTGGTTGGCGAAAGAACTGCCAGGCTGAGAGTGGTAGGCAGACATTGCCATGGCAACAAGAAAGGGCTTAATAGTATGTTTCAAATAAGCAACAACCTCCTATCAGGTGTCACTTTTGAACTGCTTTTGTGGGTGTGAAACTTGATGAAATAAGAAGCGGAATGTGGTGGAGGACACTTATTCATCATATATACTGAAGTGCACAACTCCGTTTAAATTGGACTAATTAGGTTTACTAATTGCTAATTAAATTGGTCAGTGCTAAGGAAGCACAGATGATATCTACTAAATATCAAGAAAAGTAAACTGAAATATTTATTTTTGTTCGGCTGTTTTCGGCTTCTCCTGATTAGAGGTTGCCACATTGGATAAACCGTCTCCATTTCCTTCTGTCCTCTGCATCTTCCTCTCTCACACCAACTGCCTGCATGTCCTCCCTCACCACATCCATAAACCCACTAGGCCTTCCTCTTCTCCTCCTCCCTGCAGCTCCATCCTCAGCATCCTTCTCCCAACACACTCAGAGTCTCTCTTCAGGATCCTTCTCCCAACACAGAGTCTCTACTTAGCATCCATCTCCCAACAGACTCAAGAGTCTCCTCAGCACATGTCCAAGCCAACGAAATCTCGCCCTCTGACTTTTCCTGCAAAGGGTCCAACTTGAGTTATCCCTCTAATAAATTGTCCACTCCCATTGCAAATCTTAATATTTTCAGCTCTGCCGCCTCTTGCTCTGCTTCCTGTCTTTTCATCAGTGCCAGTGTCTCCAAACCATCAAACCAAACAACATAGCTGGTCTCATAACCATCCTATACAACTTCCCTTTCACTCCTGTTGATAACTGCCCATCACAAATCACTTCTGTCACTCTTCTCCACCCATTCAACCCTGGCTGCACTCTCTTTTTCACCTTTCTTTCACATTTGCCATTACTCTGGACTGTTCACCCCAAGTATTTGAAATCATACTTTCAACATTCAAAGTCCCCACCCTGCTACTCTCCCTCCCTCTGCCTCCGGAGGCGCCTTCCCCCTCTTCTTCTTCGGCCAACAGTAGCCCAATTTCCACTAGTGCTCTTCCTGACATAACCCAGCCCATTTACCTGGGCTTGGGACTAGCACTAAGAAATATAACAGAGTTAAATATTCATTACAGTTACAATAAGTATCATCATAGTGCTCAGCTCTACACAATATATAGTGCAATTGTTCTTGTTGCAACATCAGCATTTGCAATTCTTTTATCTTTGTTTCATTTACCAACACATAAGTAAATCTGGGATAGACAATTCATCCTATGGCCCGTGTTACGTGAGTGGTTTACTAATGTGTTTTCAGTGTAATTCAAATGTGTGGTCTCTTGTGAATCCCTAACCAGAGCATCCTCCTGAGACCCGGCAATCCGTTTTTGTCCACTGTGAGGAAATGAATTTAAGACCTCAAGCATTATTTGTGCAATCTATTTGAGTCTTACTGCACTGTCAAGAGAACATCCTGTGCTTGCTTTGGGTGGTTATGGCTAACAGAGCGCATGAACTTTATGGTGGGCATAGCATCTTCCAAGTTTTATGGTTAAAAGTGAAGCAAGTGATATTTTTTTTCAGATAGTATATTTCTGTTGTTAATAATGATATTGTTTCTTCTTTAATAAGATTTCAGTAATTTTAACATGCAGCTTTTTTAACCCTCTGGCCCTCCTGTGGGACATTTTTGTCCACTTCACTCTCTTTTTTGATAATTTTAGCTGTGTTAATGGATATAGAATGAAACTTCCCAAGGGTCTGGAGTTTTTTCAGATCTTTAAATTTTTAACTTCAACTCATTAAATATATCAATAATATACTCCATACATCCAATTGTAACACTTGATGCCCTTGTGGAGACTTTTGGCCAATTGAAATCCATGAAAACTACATTTTGAATTCCTTGTTATTTACACTGTTAAATCATACAATTTAGGTTAAAATGCTTTCATACTAAACTGAACACTTGAAAAATGTAGTTTTTAGTGTTTTCTTCCAGATTATGTCATTTATCCATTTTTGGCCAAACGAGCAATTTTATAATCTTAGTTTCCAATAGGGGAGTATGATGGCTTACTGCACTCCAATGGAACAAATGAATGACACAATTTTGACATAGGTGTGACCTTAAGGATGTCAGATAATGGTTTTGTGTTTGTGCATGAAAATAAAATTCAGTGTCATTGTTAATCAGTTACATATTTCAGATTTGTTCCATTTTTTGGCCCCAGTAGCATTGAGAATGGCCATTTTTAAGGTTGTTTACTAACAAGTGCATTGTGGTATTTTTAAAAAACAAAGGAGTAGATATTTGATACTTATGACAACTGATGTTAGTTACAAACTTTATGCAGTAAAAAAAGCAAAAAAAGTATATAACAATATATAAAAATTATATATAAATATATGGCCACTATATAAAATATTATTTAAAATTGCTCACTTGGCCAAAAATGGATAAATGATAGTTTATTATTGTAATGATAATAATTTAACACAAATTAATCATAGCATACAAGATACTTTATTTGTCACATGCATAGTCATACAAGTACAACACAGTGAAATGATTTCTCTGCATTTAACCCATTCACCAAGTGAAACAGGGGGCGACAATGAAGCGCCCGGGGAGCAGGGTGTGGGGATGGTACCTTGCTCAAGGGTACCTCAGCAGGTTTTGAACCCCAATCCTCTGATTGCAGGGCCAGCGCCCTAACCACTAGGCCATCCAGCTGCATACATAACAGTAATAGCACAATCCGTAACAGAGTACACAGATTAACAAAAGAATATACAACAAGTCTTATTTTTTTTTTTAAGTGTAGACCTCCTCTTCCCGTGATGTTAGTGGTTGGCTGTTTTGTAAGCATGCTGCTAAACATTTAGCACAGCTCATTATACCTCCTCTGTTTCTGAGCAGCTGGGGGCCGATGACTCCCTCAGGAGAGGGAAGGGTAAGAGTCCCCAGGACTCTTTGGATTTCGTCTGGACTGATATCAGCGAGGTAGCCCTGCCTGTCAGTGCTGCAGTGGTTGTAATGATAGCAGCAGTCTAGTGTGATGTTTGCTGTTTACCCTGTTTCCTCTTTCCATGTTCATAGATTGCTGCATGCAACCATTCCTCTTGTGAAATTCAGTATAACATTATGTTGCTTTAACATGTAAACCAAGGCATGAAGTGTAAATGAGATGGGACTTATTTCTAGAATCCTTTGCATTCTATGGAAATGAGGTTTCAGCATTTTGGTTGCCTTCAGCATCTGTGTTCTCAGTGACTTTGCATGTTACTTTAGTGTGCTGTAGATTCAATACTTCTTTTTAAATACAGCACCAAACCAAGATTTTTGCATTTATCTGTTAACTGTATGTAATGCCAATGTGATGATAACTCCTTTTTTTTACCCGTAGTGCTTTTGTGGAAGTATTCTTTTGTTAAAGAAGTATAAGAATACTTAGATTTTGGTGTGTTTATTATTATGTTTTTATTTGGGATTTTACGTTAATGGCTGTTTACCTTTTTCTTAGTAATCTTGACTTCGTTCCTGCAGAAATGCTCTTTGTGATACTTTGTATGGCATTTTAGGAATCTTGTGTTTGGGCTGTGTTTTTCAAACGTAGCCTAGTGGTTATAACATGGCTAGTTTTTTATAGAAGATGTGTACAAATGTTTCTGTTTTGCACCACACATTGCTTCAAGTTTGTGTAGAGAAAGCTGGACATTAACAGCATGGTTGTATAAACCATGGGTGAAGGACCTCTGGATTTGAACCATGCTGGCTTTTTAGTGATAAATAGTATAGGCTGTGTGAGATGACTAGACTCTAATTGCTCTTGCTAGTGCTGTGCCATGGAATACACTCTGTTAGGAAAATATACTGGTGTAAATAACTGTCTCTCAGACTATGTGGGCTCCTGTTGCAGGATGAACTCTCAGATGCTAGTCGTGGAGGCTCCAAATCAGCTACACCTGTGTCCACGGCAACCTCAGATGCTGCCATGGCACCAGTAGACACACCTCAAGCTGAGGAGTCTGAGGGACTGAACAGGAACCTGAATTCCAGCAGCAAGAAGCCAGACAGCAACAAGAACATTAAAGTACAAGACACTGTGGTAACAGAGACGTACACTAAAGGTGAGTCCTGCTGTCTGAAAGTAGAGACTCTACCATCACCTGATTACTACAGTCATTTTTGTATACCAGCTAGTTGGAGCTACAGAGTACAAAAAATCCAAATCAATCTAAAACGGTAATGGTGTTTTCAAGTGAAATTCTTCACGAGAAGGGTGATTCAACATTTTTAGATACATCACAAATTAATATCAAATTAATGACTTATTCCAAACAAGAGGAAACTGCTTTTGAATCAAATCAGCAGCTGTTAAGTCAGAACTGGCCTAAATAGCTGTTAAGCGAACGATCCACTCATGTGTTCAATTGATTGATCCACCTTTTTCCACCGTTGATGTTAGGCTCAGGATAGTCAGTTCTCTGTCACTTACTCCCGCCAACACTTCTCCAGCACTTCTCTAACACTTCTCTAACCATTTGACCACAGGACAATGAGCACATTTTTATTGCATAAACTGTAATTTATTGATATTGTAATTGTGCCTGGCAGAGTGATGATATTGTTCATCATAAATGATGTCACATTATGTCACAGTTAGCTTACCCACTACATATGTCATTACAATAATAACATAATTCAGTGTTAAATTGGATTTAGTGCAGTGTATGAAGCATCAGAATAAATGCCATTATATTAATAGTTTTTATTGTTTTAAATGTAAAGCTGCTGGTTCTTATCCAACCTAAACAGAAACAAATAGCATGATCCATTTTGTGGATTGTGAAAATGACTTGAAGATGACATTTTTATCATACCACTTACCTGTAAAAGCAAATACAAATTTATACTAGAAGGCTTTAATGGGGGCGTTCACATTTTAGTTTGTTTATGTGGATCGAGGTCTTTATCAGTTGTTCTCCATGAAAGAGATGTATTGTGCTTGCTGCCTTTGCATGCTAGGCACCTCCTGTTTACTCACTCTGCATGGCTTACTTCTGTGCACAGCACTCAAGATGTCCCAGGTTGATAAAAGTTCAACCTAAGCTGGTCAGTTGGGCTACATCACAAACATTTTTGCTACCTTGATCAAAGGTTATCAAGAAGAACGTTTTAAAATTATTTTTTAAGTTAAGATCTTATTTTTGTTTTTGCTTGCACCAACATTAATAGCAAGTCGTCAGTCATCATCTTCTAAAAAGTGAAGTGCCAGAGTATAGGATAGCTCGCTAGCACAGTTGAGAGTTGTGACACCCGAAAGCGAGACCCGCAGGCAGAAGCAGCATTGGAGGGAAAAAAAGCAGTTTTAACCCGCAACAAAAAAAGGCAATGCAGTGCATCTAATGTTTTTCAGCCTCCAGGGAAAGTGCAATGTGAATCTCCTTTAAAAAGTATTCTGTGTGTCTGAACAGATGTAACTGAGAACACTGAGAAGTCAGAGGTGCAGGCGATTATTGAGTCGACCCCTGAACTTGACATGGACCTAAGTGGCTGCAAAGACTCCAGGTATGCCCTTCCTGATCTGTTCACTAAACAGTGGTCTCTTGATTCATTCACCCTCTTATCAGCACCATGATGTAATTACTCAACCATAGAAGAAGAGCAAGGCACTACATTCACGCAGTGTGTGAATTGATAAGTCTTCTACCAGGTCTCCAGCCCTCAGTGTGTTTGTTACTTGTATTTTCTTCTTCAGCACTCCCACCAAGGGAATTGAGAACATGGCTTTTGACCGCAACACTGATTCCCTGTTTGAGGAGCTGTCCTCAGCAGGCACTGACCTCATAGGAGATGTGGATGAAGGGGCTGACCTACTAGGTAAGTAATAGTATGTATTCACTTGTGCTCTGATTAGTTGCAGTGTTTGGAGAAGGGAGGTGCAGTCTGGAAAAGCAATGGTAGTTAAATGGTTCTTGGCCTGAATTAATAGATTTAGGAATGGTATTTCACTGGAATTGTAGCTATATATTTCAAGGTGGTTCTTTAAATTGTTCAAGCACTCACATCTCATTTATTTTCAGCTCACTTATGTTTAACGAAAATCTCAGTTCCAGGCTAGGAGAAATGTCCCTACTTTCGAACTGTTCATTTTTGGGTAAAGATTTTTTAGTACCAATTTTCCAGAGCCAGATTAAGCCTATACCTAGATTATTCCCCGTGTTGATTAACCATTGGTACTGCAATTTAGTCCAAAAATAGGCTTAATCCTAGTCTGGGAAGCATATTACCTTAGTCTCTCTAACTGTGCTCCATAATTCCATCCTTCAAAATCTATCTCAAAACTTTCCTGTTTTCATAATCATTGTCATCCTGTTACACTTTGACAACTCCTGTTTCTTTTATGATGATGTGTACCAGCTTTCTTTTATAGCAGCTACTTCTTCTTCTCTTTTTCACTTATGCTCAAATTGGAATGATTTTTCTGACTTGGATTGAGTTTAGTCTTGGGCTAAATTACACTGTGAGTCGAGATAAAATTACATTTTCAGTAAAAATCATTTTGAGTGTAAGCTTAGTTTGGTGTCCAAAGAAAATACTATGTACCCTGCATCCCCTTATACATCAGTCACTATCACTGACGATCCATTGCATTTAACTTTCTTCTCTCTGCATGTTTGCTCTCCTTCATTTTGTGGCCTTTTCTGTTCCCCAGATGAGTATTCTGGTGTGTATGCTTTCACTGACTATTTGTTTCCCTCCAAAAATTTTTCATGCCTTCATGCCTTTAAAAGTGTGATGCTATTGAGTTATTTTTAACTGTCCTTTCTGTCTGCTTATTTCATCTGCTTACATTGGTTTGCTCACCAATTTTAGACCTTAATTTTTTTGGTAAGGTGAATTTCATGGTTATTTTTACAGTTTGTCCTCCAATACATGTTAATGATGAACGGCCTTGTCATTTCATGTCCATTTGTCTTCTGTTTTCTCATAAAACTGTACATTTTGTTTGTAGATGCCATCCGAAGACACCTTTGAAATATTGTGCATTAAGATTTTCTATGGTTATTACCAAACATCCATCTGTTTATTGAATTTTTAGAAGGAGTCAGCATTAATGTTTCATATCGTTGAACAGTGACAGAAGGTGTATTGCTTTCGCACAGGTATGGGTCGTGAGGTGGAACACCTGATCCAGGAGAATGCCCAACTCCTAGAGACAAAGTAAGATGCCTTATACACAGCACCCTCCTCAGAAGCTGATTGTAAATGTCTTTAGCCTGTTATTGCGTACTGCCACCTTTTGGGTATTTGTGGAATCACAGCAGTTTTGAAGCAGTACCTGAAACCTGGATTTTGTGTGTGTGCATTGCAGGAATGCTCTAAATGTGGTGAAGAACGACCTGATTGGTCGTGTTGATGAGCTTGCCTGTGAGAAGGAGGTTCTGCAGGGTGAGATGGAAGTTCTCAGACAGGCCAAAGACAAACTGGAGGAGAGGAACAAGGAGCTTGAGGAGGAGATTAAGAGGTCAGGTCATGCTCTAAAGGAACAAACGTGCTTATCACAAACTTTCATGCAAGCTGGGTGAGTGAAATTAAAACCAGGCAGGGGGTTTTATATTCTGACTCCTCTTTGGCTTTCAGTTTAAACCATTAGTTGTTGTTCCAGGAGATGGATGTTATCCTGTTGTCTTATCACAAATGTATTGGTTAAAAAAATGCAAACATTGTGTCTACAAGATGAATCCATTGTTTGAGACTGATAGCACAGTGCTGTACACTGTGCAGTAGCACAGTAGCTAAAGTTATTTCTATTTTAACAGGGTTCGAGTTGAGTTGGAGATGGCTAAACAGAAGACAAAAGAGGAAGATGATGTGAGTGAGCGCACACACATATATAAATACCCAGTTTGTACACTGCTGTAAGTTAATTTGTTCCTGATGTCGACCAAATATATGAAGTTTTAAACTGTGGGGCATTTATTGTCTTGGCTGTATGTCCACAGAGTGATGTGCCCACAGCCCAGCGAAAGCGGTTCACAAGAGTAGAAATGGCCCGGGTGCTGATGGAGAGGAACCAGTACAAGGAGAGACTGATGGAGCTGCAGGAGGCAGTCAGGTGGACAGAAATGATTCGGTAAGTGGGAAGCCACAAGCATACACAAGTTACGGGGGTGGTATAAGTATAATAAACTGGTATATTTTTTGTCAAAATTGTTATATATTACATCACAATACATTTTTCGATCACCTCTGTCATCGGTAGTACAGCATGACACATGACATGACTCTTAGAAAAGTAAACATTGTGACAAATATTGTGTATCATGATAATGTTTCCAGTATCATTGTCATATTTTTACCATATCTCCCAGATTTATTGAACACTGTATTATGTTGTTCTGTATACTATTTACTGGCCCATGTTTAGAAGCACTAGGTTAGGTAAGATTACAGTGTGTTATCAGTTTGTTTTGTGTGCATCATTCAGATTTTACATTTCATCCCTACACAGAGCCTCAAGGGAGAGCCCAGCCCTCACAGAGAAGAAAAAATCTAGTATCTGGCAATTGTGAGTTTCTCTCCCTCCCCCCACTTTCTCTCTCCCTCTCTCCCTCTCTTTCTCTCTTTCGCTCTCCCTCCCTCTCTCTCTCCCTTTCTCTCTCTCTCTCTCTCTCTCTCTCTCTCTCTACACAATAGTGATTGAAGTTGTTATTGTTACCTGTGGTTTGGCATTTATTCAGTGTTTCTCCATCTCCTTTTTATGTATTTTTATTTGGTTTTGTTTTTTCATCCAGGATGTAGGTAAAACTTTAAAATGCTAGTAAATCTTGCACTTGGTCTGGCCTTTAAATCTAAAACATGCTCTTGGATGTGGGAATGGTTTTCCTTTAAATGCTTTACAACGAGAACTTACAGCCAAACTAATGCATTACATAAAAGTTAATTAGAAAAAAATGTGAAGTCTAGTGCACTGCTCACACTTTCATTCCACAAAACTTTGCTCTTTATATATAAACCCAACTAGTGTAGGGCAAAACTTTGCCATTCCCAGGTCTTGGGATTTATGTGAATTTTCTGTCTATGGTGTGATTGGAGTGGGATAAATATGTGGCATTTTGCATACTCAAACTTCCTTTACTCTCCTGTTGTGTGCCCCTTTCATGTGCTCTTTATCCTGTCTCCCATTGTCCTCTGTGTTTGCAGAAGGTGTGTGTGCGGGTGGGAAGAGAGTATGTGATGAGTGCAGGCTTACCAGACATTTTAGGCTTAAGCAGATGTTTCTGTTTGGTTTAAGATACTTGTTGACTGTTTGCATGTGTGATGCCTGGGTGTAGAATTCTTCTAATATTTTAAAAAGTCTCACATCAAAGCAGTACACAGTTATTGCATGTAGCATATGTGCAATGTAACCACTGATTGAACAAATAGTGATCAGTTCCCTTGTACCAAGTGCTGGATGCATTATTTGCACATTAAACTATGGCCAAGCACCAGGTTTCTTACGTAGAAAACAACAGCTTGGCATATTAAGGGCAGTAGCCTGTTCCACATGTTCTCTACAATGCTAACTGGGTGGTGTGCTCAAGCAGCATTTGGATGAATTTGACATTTTGACTGTCAGGCTGAAGGGGGAGTTGTTGCTAAGCTGGGAAGGGGCATGATCTGTGTTTGGGAAGTGACCCAGTGACCCCTAACTGTTTACCTAAGACCTCTAACACTGCTCCTGCTACTGCCTGTGTCTGCATATCAGTCTTTCTGTGTCGTCTCTTTCTTTCCCCAATGCTCCCTACCTCCTTCTTTCTACCTCTCTCTCTCTCCCTCTTTCTTTTTCCTATCCCCAGTTTCAGCAGACTCTTCAGCTCATCCTCCAGTGGCACAGGCAAAAAGCCAGAGGCGGCTCCTGTTAATGTTAAGTACAATGCCCCAACCTCGAATGTCGTGCCCTCAGTAAAGAAGAGGAGCAGCACCCTTGCCCAGCTGCCCAGCGACAAATCCAAAGCCTTTGACTTCCTCAATGAGGAGTAAGTGACCTCTATGCATCTAGGATGACCAGACTCATATTTCTTAGGGTAGTCCCATGTTTCAGCTTTGTTTTAACTGCCCCGACTTGAGAATTGTTTTATATCTGTCCTGTATTCGCCCTGGATATACATTTTCATAATTGGGACATTGTGCACAATGCTTACAGATCATTGTTATAAGCTAAACATTTTATCATAAAACAAAAAAAAAGGCAGTTGCTAAACGATGGACATATTATTTCTTAAAAATCTCATGTCATATCCATTTCCCTCTATCACTCTCTAGCTACCACACTTCACATTAGAATTTTGCATGAACCCTGTGGTGAAACATAGAACAATGGCAAATTAGATTTCCTATTAGATTTGAGCATAAATCTACTGATTTGGAATCCACAGAATTGTTAATGGCCTTCTGTTGACATGTCAGGGCAGCATGTGTTCAAAATAAAAGCTTGGTTGTGTATACTGTCTCACCTATTTAAAAGAAATGTGTTGGATGAAAAACATGTAGTGTCATAAATGTAGTTATATTCCCCTCCCATCCTACTGATTCTGTCCCGTATTGGTTCATAGAACATCTGAGTACTTATATCCAAAGCAAGTTGTTAGGGTGTAAATTTAATGTACATTTATGTTTGTACTCCTGTAGGCCAGAGGTGGAAAACATTGTGTCTCGTAGAGAACAGAAGAGAGCTCAGTACAGGCAGGTGAAGGCTCACGTCCAGAAAGAAGATGGCAGGGTACAGGCTTATGGCTGGAGTCTGCCGCAGAAGCAGAAGGTACATCGCTTATGCCTTATTTATTGGTAGCAATGATGCGTAGGTACGTTCTTGGAGCATCACAGACATGAGTATTTGGTAAATTGAGGAAGTCTCTCTCTCTTAAAAGGCTTTAAATGGTGGGCAGACAGACAATAAGCTGAAGAATCTACCAGTGCCTGTTTACCTCAGACCTCTAAATGAAAAAGATGCTTCCATGAAGGTGAGACATTTTATCCACAACATTATCGATAATAGCATTATATTATAATGATTAACCTTAGATGTCCGTGTGTGTGTGTGTGTGTGTGTGTGTGTGTGTGTGTGTGTGTGTGTGTTTTTTTTTTTTTGCAGCTGTGGTGTGCTGCAGGGGTAAATCTGTCAGGAGGGAAGACTCGTGATGGAGGTTCCATTGTTGGAGCAAGTGTGTTTTATAGAGATGTCTCAGGAGCTGAGAGTGGCAACCTCAGCCCACGACAGACAAAAGGCTCTCAGAGCAGTCTGGACCGACTGGAGCAGGAGCTGAAGGTCAGAACACATTTGCAGACAGGAATTGACAGAATATTATTCGTAAGGTGCCACATGAGTGATACTGGTAAAATGTAGGAATAACTTTGTGATAGTGGTTTTTACATCTAGGCTTGTCCCATTACCCAAATTATGAAAATTGTTCATGCGTATGCATTGGATGGGGGATGTGTCAAAATTATGAGGATCACATAAAAAGTGAATATAGATATGACATATGCGGCTGCTTTTCACTCCAGGTGTAGTTTTGTGTGCAGTTATGGGATACAGGATAGGATATTGCTATGAAATACTATGCCAATGCAGTGTCTGGTTTTTAAGATAAGAAATGAGAATTAGAGCACTTAATTACTTATGTTGTTTTACTATTGCAAAAGCATCAAACTTTCAGTATGTCATTGAGCACTACATTGAAGTGCTGTGCGATTTCCAGGCTGATCTAGTTATGTGGTGTTATGTGTTGCTTAGGAGCAAGAGAAAGAGCTGAGGCAGCAGGACGAGCTCTCTAGTCTGGTGTGGATCTGCACCAGCACACACGCCTCCTCCAAGGTCATAGTGATTGACGCCAACCAGCCTGGAAACATCCTGGAAAATTTCTTTGTCTGCAACTCTCACGTGCTCTGCATTGCCAGTGTGCCAGGTCAGAGGAGGGCCAGAGAGCAGTTTTGTAGAATTGGATACTCCGTGCTTTTGACTGCTTTCCTAATGTGGTGTTGGGTATGATTGTGCTTCAGGGGCACGGGAGACTGACTACCCAGCTGGTGAAGAGGTGAGTGCTGACAATGAGGCCAGTCTTACTGAGGGGTCATCTCAGGCTGATGCTGCAGCAAACAGCAACTCTGAAGGATCCGAGGGTGTTCTAGATGGCATTACTGTCTTAGGCTGCTCTGTGGAAGGAACTGTTGCCATCCCCCAAACTGCCAGTGCAGACTCTGTAGAGGAATCTCAAGAATCCGGTACTAAACCCTACCTTTATTACTGACCTGGTCATAATTTCTAGCTAGCAAATTACTATTAGGACATTTAGGACATTTAGTAACCCAGTACAGACATTGCTAGTGATAAACTAGCACTTCTTCTTGACTTTCAGGAGATGTACTGGGGCAGCGCAGACAGGAAGGAGTAGCTGCAGCTGAGGAGGCCCTGGAGGCCACAGAGAGTAGCAACAGCACTCCCGCAGAAGAAAGCCAAACAGGGATCTACACAGAGCATGTGTTTACTGATCCTCTAGGAGTACAGAACACTGGAGATCCAACATCCACTTACACTCTGAGGTATTTTTTTCATATTTAATTTTTTTAATAATTATTTATTTTTATAGACATTGAAGCATTATATTTCTTACACTGATACACTGCTTGCATAAACTACTTATACTTGGGGCAGTGTTTCCCACAGATCTGAAATATACTTCAAATATTTTTGAAATACTCAGTTCTGCTGAGTAAGTGCATTACAAATTAGCTAACCTTATCTGAAGTTAGTCTGTGTCTCCATAACTACTATAGCCCGCCGAGGAAACATAATCTTCATTTCATTTGACCAGGACAACATTGCTCCATATTGTGCAGTGTTCAGATTATGTGTGCTGAATACACTCTTGAGTCTTGTAGCTACCAACACAGCATAGTTGTCACTTTCTGTGAAGTTGAAGCTATCTACTAATGTCAGAGTACAACTGTACAATAGGTCCATGCTTGTAAAATATCTACAGGGTCTTCTAACATACCAGAGAACATCTCTCTCGCCGTTTTCTGTGCAGAGCACATGCAGTAGTCAGTAAACCCTTATTGCAATAGCAGAACGAAGAGGAATGGGACAGTCGAGAGAGGGGAGAGTTAATCCACTATTTAGTTAATTGTGGCTCAAATGACTAGTACTTTGTTGGCCGTTTAACATACTTTGGCGTATCGCCCAAGTAAAGTCTAGGTGTAGGAAACACTGTGGAATGTTCAGCATGTACAGTATTTCTGTCTCTGTACTTTAGGACACTTCAGAAGGTTAAAATGCTTCAATGACTTTAAAGCATTCAGCACTGTGATTAATTCCTCATATTTCCCTACCCTATAATGCTTTAGAGAATCTGACCTTGTGAAGGATGGTGTGAGCTTAGTACCTGAAGAACAAGACCTGATGAGGGAGGAGGCCAATAAGATGAGCAGTGTTTTGCCCACTATGTGGCTTGGAGCACAGAATGGCTGGTGGGTGGGCCTCTTGTCTGCCTCTTGTTCTACACATATTTATTGCTATGCATTTTTGCCGTGCTTAATGTCATGAATGGTTTGTTGCAGTGTTTATGTCCATTCTTCTGTCGCACAGTGGAGAAGATGCCTTCACTCAATAAAGTTGAAGGACTCAGTTTTGGGGATTGTGTAAGTAGATCATTTTTATGTTTTTTACCAGCATAAATTTGTAATATCTAAGCATTAAGAATGCCACTACCCAGTATTAGTAGGCTTTAAGCATGATCATCTCTCTCTCTCTCTCTCTCTCTCTCTCTCTCTCTCTCTCTCGTTCTCTCTCTCTCTCTCTCTCGTTCTCGCTCTCTCTCTCTCTGTAGTTGATTATATATTGCTGGATGGTGAGGAGAGGGAGCGGTTGGGTATCTCCAGTG
>JBBIGA010000106.1:32478888-32490402 GCA_037576975.1 Alestes dentex | reverse complement strand
CTCCCTCTCCTCTCTCTTTCTCCCCGCGCTCTCTCTCGCTCGCTCTCGCTCTCTCTCTCTGTCTCGTTCTCGCGCTCTCTCTCTCTCTCTCTCTCTCTCTCTCTCTCTCTCTCTCTCTCTCTCTCTCTCTCTCTCTCTCTCTATCTCATGGCAGGCATGTGAAAGGTAGAGTTTTAGTGGCCTTGGCTGATGGCACTTTGGCAATCTTCCACAGAGGAGTAGGTAAGGATCTTACAGGCTTTTATATTGTCTTATATTTTCCCTTTTTTATTTTTATTCAAAGAACACTGGTAATATACATACTTGCAACACATAAAACTGGGTCTTATATATAAAGTAAAAAATCATTTGCCTTTAACAGACTTAATTTGCTTTAGATTCTATTCCCTAGAATTCTGTGAATTGTGTGCATGGATTGTCAGCATTTTAGCATGATAAATAATTGTTCAGGGCTAAACTGAACAGAAATGGACAAAGTTTCTTGTGCCTCTTGTAAGTGGGAAACATTATGAGTGTGATTTTTGTAATAAGCCTCCAGTGAGGATACAAATGATACGTCTAATCTATATAAACATCTGTTTTTAAAAGTGATATTGGTCTGTAGGAACAACATTGTAATGTGTCTTTTGCCGTTTGAAATAGAAGGACAATTTCTGAAAAAGTGGGGCCAAGTTATCTGAAACTTTCATGTAGAATTCAGTTGGATAACCATCTTGTCCAGGAGTTTTGCGTTTTGCTTTTCATTGCCATTATTGAATCTAAAATGATCTTTTACATCAAGGTTGACACTAGGCATTTCAATTTATTTTATATAATATTTATTTTAGTTAATTTATTTTATTACATTTAATTTACTTTAAACCTATTTGAACTGGGGAATTCATAAGTGAATGAAAGCATGTGTAATATTCTTGGAAAGTGAGCATTTTAACTGGTGTTAGAGAAGATGCCTGGCCCATAGCACAAAAACCCTGGGTAAAGTTGTGTGAAACCTCCAGGGAGAATGTTTGGTGTTTTGAAGAAAAAGAAGACAACTGGGATGAGGAGTCCATGACCTGATTCCACAGTCTCAGAATATCTAGCCATCTTAACTGAAAGGAGAACAATTTTATCTGTTAAAAATGATCTATTCTTTAATAAGATTGATGTGAAACATGAGAGACAATTCCTTGCTGTGTGTGAAGAGAAATTGCCACGTGTCTGTACAACCTGCTTGTGTCATGAATGTTGCTAAAAAATGTTTCCATCTAGCAAAGAGACAGTGCCCTTCCACTCGAGCTATCTGAAACTGCGTCCATTGCACAATTCAGTGATATGTATTTTAACCGGGAACAAAGAAATAACGTGTTATCCATGTGCATATTTACACGCCTAATTGGGTGTGTTTTATACAATAATGATGTACTGCACTTGAACACAGTAATGATGTTCAATATCATCCAAGAATGTTTTCTCATATTATTAAAATGTCCTATGGGAACACCTCTCAATTTTTTTTTTATTTTATCTTTAGCTCTGAATGTGAGTGTCATTGATTTTCTGTGCAGATGGTCAGTGGGATCTGACCAATTACCATCTTTTGGATCTGGGCCGACCACACCATTCAATCCGCTGTATGACAGTGGTGCATGATAAAGTGTGGTGTGGTTACAGGAACAAGATCTATGTCATCCAACCCAAAGCCATGAAGATAGAGGTAAGACAAACTGGTACTATTATTTATACGGTAAACTCTATCTGGTCCTTTAACACTTAAGTTCCTGGCAAGCTTCATTTCATCGTTATCGATGGTTTAGTTGCTCCAGCCTTTATTTGAAAGTTTAGGATAGAAAATGTAAGATGTTTGCAGGGTTCTTATTTCTGCTTCTGTCTTTCCAATATACAGAAGTCCTTTGATGCTCACCCTCGGAAAGAGAGCCAAGTGAGGCAACTAGCTTGGGATGGAGATGGCATCTGGGTGTCCATCCGTCTAGATTCCACACTACGGCTATTCCATGCTCACACCTACCAGCATCTGCAGGATGTCGATATAGAGCCCTATGTCAGCAAGATGCTTGGTGAGCATGATCAAAGTGAAGCCACCATTTATACCCGTTCATTTCATATGACAAGTATCTGGATTGTATCCGTATGTATTTAAACGTAAATGTGTCTCTGGTCAGTCAGACCGAAACTGGCTCATGGAGGAACTCGTATCAGGAGATGAGTTGGGAGCGGCGAAGGGTGGTCTCTTTCATTATCAGCACAATAACAGTACTACATTATCATTATCACAATAACAGTGCTAGAAGGGAAAACCTTCTTGTAGAATGTTGGCAAGACGGATACAATTAGACGCTCAACTCAAACCATGTCCTTAAGTGGTGTGAGTGATCGGATTTATATCTGTTTTAAATGTGTTTTGAGTGTGTTTAGACTTTTTTTTTGGGGTGTGTTTAGACATTTTTATGTGGATTGGCCTGTATTTAGACATAATCTTGATGTTCAACACACATTAAGTGACAAGGTGTAAATGAGGTTAATGTTTCAAAGTTTCTGTGAGGGCTGATATTTTTAGATGGCCCATACTATTACTGTCAGAATTCAGTTGTGTCCTTGTAAAGAAAGAAAGCTCCACAGCTGTCTAAAAGGATAGTGATTTGACTAATAAATGTCTTATGATGTGGCAGAAATTAATGTGCACTTTTTGTTTTGTTGTTGAAAAACTGTTGTTTATCTTTACTGTTTTGTTTTGTTTTTTTTTTCTCAGGCACTGGTAAGCTAGGCTTCTCCTTTGTTAGGATCACAGCGTTGATGGTGTCATGTAACCGCTTGTGGGTTGGAACAGGGAACGGTGTTATCATCTCCATACCTCTAACAGAGAGTATGTACTTAAAAGTGTTTTTGCTATATTTAATAGCTGTGCAACCTGGCCAGAATATTTATATGCTGCTGGAGACAGTATCTACTCTCAGTAGACCTGTTTTGATTAAGTGCTTGTTTAATTTAAAATATGCTGATCCACTCTTCTTTTTTGACATCAAGACTTGTGTCCTCAAGATATAAAGGAGATATCTTTGTTACTTGAATCCGTGACTGATATTCATGAACTTTTCCCCCAACAAGCAAAGAAAGCCACCCAAGGAACGTCCAGCCGGCCGGGAAACGCAATACGTGTCTATGGAGATGAGAACAGCGATAAAGTGACAGCAGGCACGTTTGTGCCTTTTTGCTCCATGGCCCATGCTCAGCTGTGTTTCCACGGTCACCGGGATGCAGTCAAGTTTTTTGCTGCTGTTCCAGGTATGATGGTCTATTATTACCTTATTATTTTAGTCATAGAACAAGTACTGTATTGAGGCTTCTTTAAACTGGTTCAGTAATTCAGTAGCATTTTGGACAAAAGATGTGGAGCATCATGAGAACATTCTTGCTCACTTGGATTTTCCCAGTTGTTAATTTTTGAGATCCTTTTGCCTTGTATCCTCATGGCCAGGCCAAGTGATCCCATCTGCAGGCTCAGGAGGCGAGGCAGGCACTGACAAGCCAGCTGCAGACTCTCCTACACCTACAGAGTTCTCCAAGTCAGTCTTAGTCATGAGCGGTGGAGAGGGCTACATTGACTTCAGAATGGGTTCGTTTTTACACACTTTTTCTGTGTCAGCCACAGTCATGATTGAAACATGGGTATACAAACAATGTGATCAGGGTGGTTCTTAAAGAGAATTTCATTCTTAAGGATGCATACAATTATTACATATGTATGTACTTATCTGAGCAAATGGCAGAATAACAACACTAGTACTTTAGGAACCGTCTACTATTAATCAATAAAATGCCAGCGCCATACAGCTCTGAATAATTTTGGTGTGGTATCAAAACCAGTTTGGTATTTTTGAATTTGGAATGACTGCTGTGTTTCCCTGTTCTTGCCTGCTATCCATTCCCTCAGGCGATGAGGCAGGAGAAGGAGAAGACCTTGAGGAGACCACTTTGAAGCTGCAGCCCTTCCTGGCCAAAGCCGAGCGCAGCCACCTTATAGTGTGGCAAGTCATGGTTAATGAAGATTGACCGCAGAAACGAACATTTTAAAAGGAGTTTTTGTGCATACCTGGCGTTTGTGTTCAACCTTTTGATAACTCCCTACTTCATTTTGGTTTTAACGTTTCTTCTAGTTTGTGTTGAAGGGTCACTATTGTTGCGTCCAGCTATCAGGAGGTTTCATTCAGTGAAAGTCTTTGCACATTCACTTCTGTGGCAATACAAGTCTGTTCAGACCAAGAGGTGGACCATTCAAACAGCACGTACACTGCAGCAATGGGAGGATGGATGAATCAGGACAATCCATTTTTTTTATTTGCTCCAGTCAGTTTTGCTTTTTCTTGTGGCTTTTTTCCTCAAAAATAGCACTGTGCATCACAGTAGAGACAGTTAGTGGTTAATGGTTGAAATTCCGTGTTCTGTGCAAATGTTTTTTGCAAGTTCCTAGAGGGCGAAATGTTTGCAAAGACAAAGCACCTTCTTAAGAAATAGCTGCTCTTAGGCTTAGTCAAGGCTTGCAATAAAACTTGCATGCCCAGTGCCTGCTCTTTTCTGTAGGCTGCTGTGCTGTACTGTCAAGCAAACTATTTTCTTGCTCATTTCAGGTCTTCCCAGCTAAACCTGGAAAATTCTCCTACAGTTCTTCTCTAATTAAGGAAAGGATTGTCAGATGGCGGAATACCTATTTCTGTGTGAATGTTAAATTTACCAAAGCAATTGTAGTAACTTTATATGACCTTGTTTATAATCACATCATACTGAAGAAAAGATACAGCCTGACCAAATCAGTCAGGGAAGAAGAAAACAACAATATGCAATACTGTTAGAATCATGTACTGGGTCAGAAGCAAGTTAAAGTTTTGTTTTCTCTTCATTGCTTTGTTCCTCAAAAGAAAACCTATCTTGTGTGTATATTATCATGCATTCAGAGACTAAATGCCTATTTTTATGACACTTTTGTACATTTTGTCTTTTAGACTCTAACCACAGGCCTCTGTAATGCGACGTGCGAGTGGGCTTATATTTTGCTGATGTTATGCTGCTGTTGTGCTAGCGTTTGGACATACTGGAAGGGGCAGTGCTTTGTCTGCAGTTGTTCCTTTTCTCCAGGAGAGAAGGAACAGCTTTCCATTGCAAATTTAGCCATCTCAGTATTTATTTCTCTCAATGGGCCTTTGCAGTTCCGAATGTAACTTTGTATATTGAATATAAATATATAAATATATAAAATATAAATATGTACATGAAACGTACATGGCTTGGATTTGCTGTTTTGACAATGATTGTTACAATTCAGATGACTTATATTGGTTAATCAATATAACATGAGTGGATCACTCTGAATGGTTGACCACAGAAATGTACCTTTATTGAGCTATGCACTATTTTATAAAGAGGACCCAGAGTGTGAGGGTGCGTGTGTTTGTCTGGGTGTCTGTACGTATGATGTGTTAGACAAGTGCGTTTCCTGTCAGTTTAGTTAATAACTAGAGCAGGGTGTTTATGATGTCCCTAATACTTTGTTTGGACACTTTTTTTTTCCCAGCTGCGAGAGTGTAAAGCTGGGAGTGGTTACAAGTGTTGCACCCAAAACCCACCGTTAAGTTGCTATGAAAGCACCTGTCCCTCAGACATGTACAATGTCATATTTCCATCACAGCATCCTAGCCTTACACTTTTTTAACATCTATTAAACTGACATTTTGGGAAAAGTGTGTCCTTGTGTTTTTCACACTGCAGTAGTCAAGAACAGCCATGATAGTCATAACCTAGTTAGACACACTTAACTGTCATCCTAAACATGTTCCACTGTGAAACTGAGGTTGTATTAAAATCCACAAAGAATATGATAGAATAAGGTTACTTAAGACCAGATATTTAAGGGGTTTCATTGAATAAGTTTGTGTTCGTTTTGCAAAAAAAAAAAAAGAAAAAGAAAACAACGTCCTTGTTCTGGGCCTCATCCTTGGTGCCCCTGCCAGTGGACCTGGTGGTTATCATTAATGGAATGTCTCCTCCTACAGAGGGCAGCATTGCATCAGGGCTTCACCCTGCCTTTGAAATGACATTCATAGAAAGAACAGCACTTTGATTGGCTCAGCAGTGGGTACACACTGTACATGTTGTACTGTCCCGGGCCAGTGAAGCTCTGTATCAGCACTAAAGAATTCAAGAAAAAAGAACTGAGCTTGTCTTTCGAGTTCTCTTTAAACAGAAAAGGCTGTTGTGCTGGGGTCCGCATGTATTGACTTCCCCTTGAGGAATGACAAAAGACTGCGAAATTGCCAAGATGCACCCTTGAAAATGTATTTTCCTCAATGATCTTTCCAGCTCTTTCAAAGTCCCTTCAAACTCTTTCGCTGGCTTGGTTGCCTCTGGCAGAAATTGTTTTTTCCATCACAGCAGGAGAGCTTTACCGGTTTACAGGGGAGACAAACACCTGTGAGGATTATCAGGTGAAATGTGAAGAGAATTCATCATAAATTTATGGGATCCAGTGCATACACAGCCACCATGTTTCTCCTTCGTCCTCCTCTTCATCCCCTGTTCCCCTCTCTTCTGAACAGACTCAGCAGTTATGTAAGTCAGTCAGCTGGTGTATCCAGGGAGGGATTCCAGACTGAGGTACTGAGAGTGACTGTCCCACACCAGACAGGCAGAGGGCCAGCAAGAGCTCCACAGCAAGCCATCATGTGAAGGACTTGTATGTTAGCAAACAAGAGAGGAGGCAGCTGTTTCTCATCTATTTCCTTTCTGTTTCTTTGGTTTGTAATTTAGAGCTGGGCGGTGCTAATAAAATTAAATAAAAATATATTTTGTCCCTATTTATCATGGTGCCGTGCTGTCTGAGGATGTTTAAGCATGCACACATAAAGTCATGCTTCTGGAATACTGCAACTTGATGCTTACACCAATATTGGTATACAGTAGAGGCAATGATATGATATCTGTGAAGATATCTGCATCAGGCTGACATCAGCAGAAAATCGGAGGGGAAAAAAAAAGCATGAATTCAATCCAGTCTTGTAACACATCCAGCCTGCAAAAGCACACATTCATATTGTGTGTTATGTGATGTGAGCTGTGTATTTTGTTATATATGTGTGTATATATATATGTGTATATATATATGTATAACTGAACATTTTTGCAGTGGTCTCGTGTGTGTGTGTGTACGTATATATGAGGAAAGTGTTGATAACAGCACGGTTTTTTTTTTATTATTATTTTCCTCATTAAATAAGATTTGATTCAGGTCATCACTAATCAGTCCCTCATAAAGCAGAATGAGGTTCTTGTGTAGGAATTCAACAGACACTGGTATGGAATGGTTGTCATACTCATAGAGATATCTTTTTTTCCAGAGCTGTATAAGCTTAATAGTTGTTTTATCAGATCAGCACTGATAGATTGGCATCATTATTGGTGGGAAAAATTGCTATTGTGTTATTTGCACTTATTCCATACATTTTTTTTTCCTCCTTTCATTTCACTGGAGGTTTGATGACCATACCATCACCTTTTTGTAGAACACTTTAATGAATGCATAGTGATCTTAGATGTTTCAGAGTATGCTACATAACCCTCACCCCACCCCAATTGCATTTCACTAAAACCACAAGTATTATGCGCATGACCTCCTAGTTCAGTCATTACACTTATCTCTGTCTGTTCGGCTGAAATTGCTTTCCTAAATATTCTTGTCTACTTTCATGTACAGAACCTGAAAATATTCATCTTCACATGTTTTTCACCTTAAGGCTTCTTAGCTGAGATGAGGCCCGAGTTCTTAGTGTAGAACACAAATGCAGATACAAATAATATGCTCTGCAGAAATATATAGGCTATATTAGGATAAGAAAATGAAGGATTTTTTTTCTCCGTGGTTAGAACATCGAGGTCTGGAAAGAAGTTCCAGCCTGTCAGTTTAACCACTGACACAGGACATGACAAAGGAGTCAACCAATAAGTGGGACCGATTTCATGAGGGAAAATGCCCTTGTGTGTCTCCTGGAGGTTTGAGATACATCAATGATTGTAAATACGAAAGGCAGCACTGGGTTTCTGTCAGATATAAGCTTCAGCTATCCATGTTTAATTATTTTTAATCTCATATACTCCATTTAGCAGATGCTTTTATCCAAAGTGACTTCCATTCTCTAGCTACAGGGGACAGTCTCTCTGGAGCAAGCTGGGGTTAAGGGTCTTGCTGAGGAACCCAGTGGTGATATGCTGAAGGTAGGCCCATGGCCTCTTGGTCCAGAGGCAAGTATCATACCCACTAGGCCACTACCACCACCCCAAATGACCCAAAAGACCCAAATGAAAGGCTCTAACGGGATCATGATTTGATATTTTTGCAACTTTGGCCACCCTTACTGCACATGACCAGGCAATCCCAAGTGGTGCCTGTTCAATTCCCGCTCAGTCAGTGTGACGAATGAGAGCCGCACGTCACTCTGATTTTCCTGTGCCTCCACTTCAATGTGTCACGATTCCCTGTGACTTTCACTTGAGCTGCATATGAGGCGCTCTGATGGCCTTTATGCAACATGCCAGTCAGCCTTTCTCTGCCTCTAATGAGATGTGAGCTGTGAGCTGTGTGCTGTGCTGCGCTCTGATGTGTGGTGGCTAGCTCCACCGCTGAAAGTTTTTTTTTCTTCAGCCGAGGCAAGCTCATCTGCCATGCTGGATAAAAGAGAAGAGAGCGAGGGAGACTTTACTTGCTCAAAAGTGCAAAGTGCAGGAAGCTAAGCCTGCAGGCCTGGACTGAGGAGAGGCACTCACTGTCTGCCCCAGACAGTGTTTATTCATTTCATTCAAATTTAGGGACGGCCAAAATTAGCCTGGCTCCAGCAAGAGAATATCAGAGATGCAGTGTATCACATGCTGCTCTCTCAAAACAGATGTGGGTAAAAACAACATACTGTGTGTTATTTTTTAATGCATCTGCGCGTCCAGTTAAGGACAAGACATTCTGTGCTACTTTTAACATATCCTCAGTTCATATAGATTGTTAACCCCAAGATGTGTTCTAATCTCAAAGTCTGTGAGAAAATGGCTCAAATCCATCATAAACAGATTTTAAAAATGAGTCTAATGTTAATACCTGTACTAAGATAGTGACTATTTATAATCATTTTGTAAACTAAAGCCACAGCTGCCATAAGTGGTATTAAACCTGATCTATAAATGTACACTATTAGGACAGTAAATGCCTTAGAGGTGAAGCAGAAATTAGTATTGTCATCATTATAATAAGCATGCATTGGGTAAATAAGGCCTACTTACAGTGTGAAAGTTCCTGTGACCACAGAAAAGAAGACCACCAGGTGTGCTATGTAAGAGTAGTTGTAATGTAACCCTGCTATGAATCGCCCTGTTCTTAGAAAGTTTTTGAAATCTGATGTTTTTTTAAATGTGGTCTTTATGGATCTGGATTGTAACCTCCCTCCCTCACTTACTCATTCACATTTAGCAGGCTGAAGATTCTCTGTAAAGGGGAGCTACTAGAACTAGATTTTGGTTTGTACCAGTGAAACTGGGGGTTCTTATTTTTGTGTCTTGGATTAGAGTTTCTTTTTTGTATTCTGATCACACTGTTACATCTATTCCATTACTAATCGGCCCTAACATATCGTGTCCTATGGGCAACAGCCATAAATGCAGTTCCAACTAGCGCCTTATTAGGATCAGAGTAGGGGGAACAGCACACTGCTAAGGAAAATAAACACTTCAACTTGATATATCACAAGAAATCTGGGCTATTTCTTCTGAACTTTTGTCATAAACACAAAAGGGACCATCAGAAATGACAAATGAGAGCTCTGAGCGCTCCTATACTTTTTGAGAGTATGAATTTAGATCAGCATGAAGAATTCAGTCATGAAGTTACTAAGCAACTTAAAAGTTAACTTTTAAAGTGCTGTAAATACTTTCCAGCAGAGCTCCCATTTCCCATTTTTGATGGTCCCTTTTGTGTTTATGACAAGTGTTCAGAAAAAAATTGCCCAGATTTCTTGTGATATATCAAGCTGAAGTGTTCCCTAGCAGGGTGCTGTTCCCCTTACTCTGATCCTAACAAGTCTCCAGCTGGAAATGCATTTATGGCTGTAGCCCATAAGACAGGATATGTTCTCACCTTTGTTGTTAACAACATAAAACAAGCTCTACCTCTGCAGTACCTCTCGGATTTTTTAAAAAACTGCATAGCCTGAAGTGCTGTCAAATGGCATAACACTCACAAACACATTTCTCCCCACCTCCCCTTCGCTGTATTCTTTCTAACAGGTCTTGTCATCCCCCCGTGAGGCGTTTACGGCCAGAACGAATCTGGATGTGAAATTTGTGGCATTGTGGTTTTTATAGGCAGCCGGTGGTCAATGCCACCTGTCTTGTGAAGCGAGTGAGTTTGTGGAAGTCACCACCTTGGCTCTGTGCCATTGACATCATTACTACATCAAGGCATGTCGGGGATATATTTGGAAAGTGGATATAATGCGCTTGGTAATGCTTATACCCCTCCATCCCCCTGTGGCTGTCCATCATCCTCTGACCAATGGGCAGGACCGCTCAGCTATGCCTCCTCCACTGGAAGTGTTTGAAATGGTTTGTCACACGCCATCTCACGTTCACCTCATCAGCCAGAAATATCACTGGCTACCCCGACCTGAGCATCTGAGGATCCATCCACCTGTCTAAAGGCAAAGCGATGGCTAATTTTTTCCATTCCCTACACCCCCTCCCCCCCTCTCAGCCATTCCACTTTCGGATGGAACAGTTTGAGCCCTGAGCTGCCCTTTTATAAACCAGCAGCTGTAAGACAACTAAAGATGGATTCTGGGTCAAATGAATGTGTCTCCAGAACTTTCTGCATAGACCTGGGTACATGTTTACTGTTTGTGACCCGTCTCATGGGTTAAGGCCAGTACCTTTATACCTTAATACTAAAACTACAGCATCTCTATTGGCTGCATCAGGAGCATATGATTACCACAGATAGTAATTTTTGTCACCCTGTACTTAGTAAAAAAAAACAGAAGTACAGTTGGCTAACTTAACCTATACACATAACAGAAAAAAAAAAACATTTACAATAAAAGATGAAGCACCTGCTCACTTCAATTTGTTTTTTTTGGTTTTTTTTTTGAGTCAATGGGTTTCTTCCCTAGGAAATCAAATTTAATTATCTGTGCTAATCGCCCACATGCTTCAGATGTGGCATGTAAAGCTTACCTTAAAAATGTTTTAGAACTGTTATATAAATTTAGGGGCTAACAGAGAGAGATCCTAGAGGTAGACTTAGTGAGTTTGGGCTGTCAGGGCCTCGGGGTCATGATGACTTCAGTGAGACTGACTGAGTGGACAGAGCCTGTAGGCGACAACACTGCAGTCAAAGCACATACTCTCTCTGTTTTTTTAATGCAGGCACACACACACACAAACAAACACACACACAGCTACAGGTCTGAAGAAATTTCTAACATTCGGAAC
>JBBIGA010000106.1:32471388-32473888 GCA_037576975.1 Alestes dentex | reverse complement strand
CTGCTGAGAGTAATGGTGATGACCAGGGAGCTGTGGTTAGTCATGTGGTAACCAGAGCTGCCCTGCTAGAGTTCACTTCGACCCAGATCTGTCCACCTCAGCGGAAATTTTCCTTCATCATCAGGCCTGTCATTACTGTCACTTTCTTGGATCACTAGGCCGATTAACCGAAGTTGCCTGAAACTGTGAAATGATCGGTTGTATTTTCTGCAGGTTAGGCACACATCTGTCCAAACCTGCTGCCTAGTGCTGTTTTTCTTGCTGGCTGATTGACTTGCAGCATTGAAACGAATGGTTGTGGATGCCAGGTGAGCAGCAGCAGAAATGTGAAGCTGTTAGACAATGATAGCCTCCTTTGAAATATGATGAAACGGTCGCATGTGCCAAGACAAGTTAAACAGATGGCATCTGTTTTTTGTGTGTATTGCACCAGGCTGGCTCCTCCTTAAGTGCTTTACTTCAGGTTTTTGGTGTGTTAGCAGTGTTAGCTATTGTCACATCCAGGGTGCGTGCCCTCAGGATGACCTGTCCCTTAACCCTAAGGACCTCAAAAATCCAACCATCCTGTTCATTTGAATGACAATGGTCAGCTGATTGATGAGATTGAGATGAAATCTTCTTAAGGACGCTGAGGAGCATATGGTGGGATAAATGGGCAGGTGGAGGTTTTGTTGCTCTGCATTATGAGCTCTCCCATGTTCATTAAAGCGTTACGCCTGTAATGATGCAGACTGGCACAATGCACCAGATTGCGGATATTTTTTTGCACTTAAATTTAGACTAATCTGCCTCGACTGAAAGGCAATACAATGAATCACCAAAGTATCTGTGATTGGGGATTGGGGTCATTTCTATTTCAAGGTGTATATTCAGTTCCCTTGGTGAATTAAACTAATTGATTGAGTGCATGTTAAATGTGAGGTGAATTATAGCTGATTGATTGATTTTGTGCAGAGTCAAAACTGAATTTAATTAACTGAAAAGGAGTCAAGCCAAATACTGGTGAGCAGTCAAGAGTTTCAAGTCAGAATTATATATATATATATATATATATACTCAGTTTGGGAGGAATTTTTAAAACCCACACTAGAAGGAGTGCATTAGCAGTGCTGCTTGCTCACGTGTGTAAGAAACAAACAAGCTAGAAGAAGGTCATCAGAGGCTGCTCCTCGATGGCTCTGGCCTCACACTGAGCAACACTGGCCACCTTGTGGACGCGACACCCTTCCAAGGACACGTGCGACCTCAGGCATGCAGAGCGCAGCTGGCAGCCTGATTAAAGTTTCATAAGAGTGAGGAACAATGTGAAATCTAGCCTCTGATTAATGAATGACTCAAATACACACTTACTGCACCAGTGAGCATCACCAGAGACTTCAGAGAAGAAAAATGTTGTGAAAGACTGACTGAGGAGTCTTGTGTGGTGGCCCAGTTGTGCATTAAACACTATTCAATAATTCTAACTGGTTGATAGGGAGTATAAAGTATATAAGCAAGGACCAAAGTTAAGTATACAAAAAAAAAACAGGCTTACTTAGAATCGGGTGATTTTTGGGACATCATTATCCCGCAATGCAGGGTGATGACTGGAAAAGATAGCAGATGCTGGATAAGGCAATCCAAAAATACACTACTAAGTCCATGCCAGAACGCTTCCTTTTTATTTAAATTGTCAGCAATGCCAGCACACAGCTGTACAGTAGAATAATATTACAGTTTTACGCACAAACCTACCAAAATCATTTCTAAGATTATGCCTGTTCAAGTTTAGTATTTTTTGTACAATTATTGGACCAGCTTTATAGAAAATACCATTCAGCCCAACAAGAAATCAGTCATATCCCAAGCTGTTTTACTAATTCTCAAAATACAGACATTTATTTTATAATACACATATAATACTCATTTACTCAAATAATACTCAATTCCATTCATGTGAAAGCCACACTGTTGGGTTAGGTACTTTTTTGCTATGTAACTGAGCTAAAGTTAGCTTGGTGGAAACTCAAAATGACGTAGAGAATCCAAACAAAGGTTACTCGCTGAATGGGCTTTTTGTTGAAGTTCTGTAAAGCCTGCAACGGTTTCCACGAAGGAACACATTAATGGATGGAATATGGAGAGGTCAGCTGGCACGCAGTCGTCACTCATCAGGGTGTGTGAAAGTCATGTAAATGTCTATAAAACCCAAAGGCTTTTTATAAAATAAAATGCACTGAGGAGGAGAGAGAGAGACAACAATATTGGTTCTAAACAACAGGCAAAAGTCTTTATAAGAGAATTCAGTAGTAGGCCTACTGTAGTATGTTAGTAGTGATAGGCCTTAGATGGTCATTTTAATAACAGGATATTATTGTCTGTACTGAGTAGAAGATGGATTTTCAGAGATTTGTAACAAGGTGGGTTGTAGAAGAAGTTGGGTTGGTGGCGTGTTTGTATCTCTGATTTCACTGTTACAAAAATAGAGAGTACGTTATTGAAGAGAGGTTCTATACATGTA
>JBBIGA010000106.1:32429493-32448950 GCA_037576975.1 Alestes dentex | reverse complement strand
ACACACACACACACACACACACACACACGCGCGCGCGCGCACACACACACACACACACACACACACACACACACACAAATCTTCCCTAAAAACTTTACAATGGATGGTTCATGTACTATTTTATACATGAGATGCTTGAGTGTAAGGAACTTTAACCCCATATTAATTTTGATGTCATACTAAAATTTGATGTCATTTGAGAACATTGTTTATGTTTCAATACCTATCATTCATTTCCCATACCATGATCTAAATAAACTGTTGTATAGTCATAAAAAAAGATTATATTTACATAAATCTGCTTATTCATCCTATAGCAGTTTAACTGCACATTTAGCAGTTTCACTTTAAATATATCAGTCTTAAATGTTCAGTGACATAATCATCCTTTTTAATTGTAAAGTAGAGTGGCACAACTCCAGTCCTGGAGGGATGCTGTCCAGGACAATTTGCTAATTTCTCTACTCCAACATACCAATAAATCTGGTCAGTAATAAAATGGACGGATGAAAATGAATTGATTATGAATGTTTTGGTGCATATTCCCATACAATCATTATACAACCACAGTACAACCGCAGGCCTCTTTAAGCATGTAACGACGGACAGAGAAGGAAAAGGTGATAGTGTTAGCTATGTTCACTGAGGAAAGAGACCAGTCTTTTGAGTGGGCAGGATATAGAGAGGAGCTCTGTGAGATACAAATTCCCCATCAAATCACTCCAGATTAGAGCAATCCACAGTGGCTCTGTTCCCTGAGTGACCGGCCCTGCCTCAGTATTAACACTCCTCCTTTGAGTACTCATCCTGCCAGCTGGGCCAGCTGTGCGACTGGATGACTGAGGACGAGAAGAGAAACAGTGTCAGCTGAGCTCTGCTGCAAGAGTCAGGACAAATAGCACGCAGCCCTACACACCCATGTTAGCTTTAGGTTTAAGGCTATCTGGGTGTTGCTGAGAATGTAGTCTGTCCTCAGAACATGCTAACAATGCAATCCCCTGCTTAATCTAACAACAGGGGTTGTACATTAAAGGGAACCTAATAGCTAAGAAAACATCTGAGGGTTAGAGGTTATAGCTATGCGTTCGATTCTGGGAAGAGATGTTGACTTGATACAGGTAGACCAGATTTCATATCTACTACAAAAAGACAATGTTTTAAGAGTGAAAATGTAAACAGATCAACTGGTTTTGATTGTTTTGCCCTTTTACCAGGACAAAATGCATATACAGTGCTTTACAAAATGATTCAATCCCCTTAGAGTGATCAACTTTTCGTGAATTAGAAATCCCACACTATAAACACTATATGGCCAAAAGTATGTGGATACATACTTTTTCGCTTCATTATTACTGATTTCCGCCATACCAATTGATAACAGGTGTGTAACGTCAAGCCCATGCAATCTCCACAGACTAACCCTGTCAGTAGAAAGGATCATACTCAAGAGCTCAGTAACCTTAAATGAGGCACTATCATGGGATGCCACCTTTGAAACAAGTCAGTTAAAGAATTTTCTGCCCTGCTAGTTCTGCCCCAGTCAACCATAAGAGCTGGTATTTGAAATGATGAAAGTGTTTAGAGGATACAACAGCTCAGCCAAGCAGAAGCAAACAATCAAAGATAAAAGTAAGAATGATGAGTGCTGAAGCATTTATTGTGTAAAAATTTCCCAATCTCTGTTACTACGGAATACCAAACTCTTTCTAGAAGCAACATCAGCACAACAGCCATGATTTGGGAGCTTCACAAAATGATTTTTTTGAAAGGAAATGAACACAAGTGTCTCTTGGAGTGGTGTACAACTGTATAAACAATCAGTGTACTCTGGAGCAGTAGATGCGTGTTCTTTGGATTGATGAATCATGCTTCATCATCTGTCAGTCTGATGGACAACTCAAGGTGGACAGATGTCAGGAGAATGCTATCTACTGGAACTCAACAGTAAAGTTTAGTGGAGGGATAATAGTCTTGGTCTTAAATCTGGGTTTAGGCTAGGCCTGTTCCAGCGAAGGGAAATGTCACTGGTACAGCATACCTCAACCCTACTGAATACTTCTGCGATAAATGTAATGGAGAAATTCCCACAGACACTAGCAAAAATCTTGTGGAAGGCCTACCCAGAAGCGTGGACTCCTGTTATAACCACAAAGGAGGGGAGCAGCTTCATACTACTGCTCATAGTTTTGAAAGGGATGTCTAACAAGCTCATAGAGGTGAGATATAATGTAATGTATTTTTTTAACCTAAGTTAATAATTAAAAATAGTTGAAAAAAAAAAAAAACTCTTAGCATGAGAGCTCCTCTCTGATGTTTCATCAGAGTGACACATAGACCCAATTTAGGCCTGGCATTAACTTGGGTCTTGGCTGATCTGTTCACGAGGGACAACCAAAATGCGCTGTCATTTGCACATGGCATTTTGAGTGTGTCTCCAGTGACCACTTTTGTTTTCCACTGGAGGAGGAATGCTCCGCACATTTACTACATCATTCGCCCACTATATATATTTTTAAAACCAAAACGTCCTTTCTCGTGTTACATTGGCCTAGCTTGCTTAATTTGGACAGCAGATGACTTCTAGTCTCCCGATTGTTCTAAATTTTCCTGCTTACATAGTTGATATGGGCAGTAGTTTGTTACTGTCAACAATGAATTGAGATGCTGTTGTGTTCATATGTGTCCTTGACCACCTCCAAAGATGGTTTGAGGGATCGGATTACAATGCCTCTCCAAGAGGCTTCATGCTCCGTTCACACTTGTACTTAGTGCTGGCCACTTATGATCAGACTTTTCAATGCAGACAAAATGCTAGGCATGAAAAGGACAATGGTACTTTTAATTCTGGCCAAAAAGTTTGAAATCTTAGTCTCATTTGGCCACAAAACATTTTCCCATGTCTTAGTTGGGTCACTCATGCTTTCTGGCAAACTTTTCTTGAGTAACAACTTTCTAGTTCTTGCCACACTCACATACAGTTTGTATTTTTTTTTTTGCAGCAATTCTCTTTGAGCCATTGAACTCAAAGTGCTTCCACCCTTTGTCCTAGTCCACAGCTTCCCTACATCTACATCTTGCTTGGATGCTAGATGTAAAAAAAGGTGGTCTTTTGAAATGGTGTAATGCAGACAACTTTTCTCAAGTTTGTAGATGCTGCTCAGTAAACATTAAAATTAATTATTATTAACATTAGCAAACATTTACATTGGAGATATCTAGTGTTGTTTTTGGTGGCCTGTCTTAATTTTAGTTTTATTCTAGTCTTTGCGTCAAGCTGTCATTTTAGTTTTTATTAGTCTTAGTCACGTCCATACTCTTTTTAGTCTAGTCAAGTTTCAGTCGACTAAAAGTCTGACTATTTTAGTCTTATTTTAGTCAGAATTATTCACAACTATTTTCGTCTAGTTTTAGTCAATGAAAACTGATGACATTTTAGTCTAGTTTTAGTCAATGAAAACTGATGACATTTTAGTCTAGTTTTAGTCAATGAAAGTTGTATTGTAGTCTCTTTTTTTAGTAATGCAATTCTATTTAACCCAGTCAATATAGTATAAGTACGTAGTAGAATAGACAAAATCTAAATTTTCTTTTAGTCAAACCTACTTCACAATTCAAACAAGGTTATCTTATTATTACATTATTGTTACCTTATAGACTCAAGAATACTGAACATCCATTCCAGACGCGGAAGACACTCTGATTTGAATTTATGACATTTATTTTGCCAACCAAACATGTTAGAACTTAGAAGTAGACACACATAAATAAATTATTATTTAAATAAAATAAATAAATAAAATAACATCACATCACTAAAAAGTGCAAATAAAATGAAAACGTGTGTGTCTATTGCCATAAAACCCACATTTGTAAAACTGGTAAAAGTCTTCACCTTCAGTGTGTTGGCCTGAACTTACCTGAATATATTTTTTTTATTCTTGAACAAATATAGTACACACCACCAAATCAGAACAATTTAGGATCAGCTTTTTTGCATGGATTTGGGAAAGTCTGCTTATAAAAATGCTGTGTGTGAGAGAGACTTTCTGTGTGTGTGTGAATGTGTGTGTGTATGTGATTTCTCTCTCCCTGGCACTTTAATGGCCCTGCATCCCAATACTTTGCTCATTCTATGTAGATTTAACTCACAGTGCCTCTCAATTGACAAAAGTATTGGGACGTAAAGTTGTTCAACTCTAAGGTCGAGCGTCCCAATACCTTTTTTCTCCCCTCCCTATCGTACAGGAAATAGCACCTCGTCTCGTTTTAGTCAACGAAAATGAAGACATTTTAGCATAGTTTTTATTTTGTAAACCACATTTAGTCTCGTTCTTATTCATCAACAATATTACATCATATATTTCGTAATAGTTATCGTCACATGACCGGCATTTACATTGCGTTTCGTCTCGTTTTTGTCACGTGATAAATGTTCGTTGACGATGACATTTAGTCATAATTTTCATTGACGAAAGCAACACTATGTGTGTGTGTTTGTATATGTGTCATTTCTCTCTCCCTGGCACTTTAATGGCCCTGTGTCCCCATATTTTTGGCCACTCTAGCTAGATTTAATTCACAGTGCCTCTCAATGGACAAAAGTATTGGGGCGTAACGCCGTTCAACTCTAAGGTCTAGCGTCCCAATACTTTTTTCTCCTCTCCCTATCGTACAGGAAATAACGTCTCGTCTCGTTTTAGTCAACGAAAATGAAGAGACATTTTAGCATAGTTTTTATTTTGTAAACTACATTTAGTCTGGTTCTTATTCGTCAACATTACATTATATATTTTATTATAGTTATCGTCACATGACCAGCATTTACGTTGCGTCTCTTCTCGTTTTTGTCACGTGATAAATCAACACTAGTGATATCACTGATCAAGAACTTAAGTAATTTGACATTGTCACTTTCGTCAGCCAACATATGAACACAACATTCTAGCCATTAACAACATCTGACATTTACAAAACAGAAATCAGAAAAAAGTGTAAAACTGTACTACTAACTTTTTTCCCTACACTGTCTACATTTTTGTGAACAGAAGGCAGCGTCTTCTGGGGTCCTTACCTGACAATCAAGAGGGCAATTTTTGAAGAAAAGTCTGTAAGACAGACTCTTATCAAGCTTTTTAATGCTCTGAATATGAAAACTGTTTCTCCAAATGGTCTGCATTTTTGAAAGGAAAAATAGATGATGTCTTAATGGAGAGAGCACTGGGATTTGATGGCATCACGAGTTTTTGTGACGCCATCACGATATACAATGTAATCAAAATACGTGCTGCGATCACGCTTTAGGGCTTTTTTCGTGCTACGACAACGCTTCACTTTGTTGTACTAGGACAACGCTTCACTACCCTATGTATTTTAATGCACACTGCGCAACATCGCCAGTATCAGCGCTAACTGGTGACTGAGGGACAGAAGGAGAGAAATAATTAGTTGAGTCCTTATCGTTTTTATTTGCAAAGCAGTTGAAACAGGTTGAAATGCCGTGAGATGGGGAAGTCCCTAATCCTAACCCTAACCCTAACCCTAACCCTAACCCAAACCCTAACCTTAACCCTAACCCTAACCCTAACCCAACCCTAACCCTAACCCTAACCTTAACCCTAACCCTAACAGTCATCAGTTAGCGCTGTTGTCCTAGCATGAAAAAAAGCCCTAAAGCGTGATCGCAGCATGTATTTTGATTACATTGTATATCGTGATGGCTGCACAAAAAGTCGTGAGATCGTGTTGGGTTTGAACACTTATGCAAACAGTGTATTTCCATTGGCCATTGTTACCTTGCTTCTATAACATTTAGTGGCTCTGACTGTACTGCATTTTAGTCTACTGCACTGGCATTTTATAACCCCAGTATTGATTTCATCTCATTCCCATTCCTCTGAGATGCCTTTATACCAGGCACATTATCAGGGCATTGCTCTCTAGAACTAAAATTCCTATGCCTGGATGAGGAAAACTTCTGAACACATGATAAATCCATTTCAATTATCCTGTAGGCAATAAATAATATTCTAATTATTTGGTCGAAACATTTAACAGTTCAGCAAAGGCGTTTTATCGGTCAGCATTCCAATATGCAGTGCATAGGCTTAAATTTAGTGCTTTGTAATGCTCCATGCAGTCTTATTATTCACCATAGCTCGCTAAAATCAATCAGATTAGAGGAAGGTTCAAATAAGCAAGCAGGGACCTACATGCTTCCAAATGGACCTCATTATAATTCCATGCAAGTTGATAGCGCTTTCAAATAAAGCATGACTTTATAGGCAATGAAAAGGCTGCTTTGCGAGTTATTCAATTGGTGTCATGCTGCAGTGGTCAACAAAACCATTAACGTCTTTATATATGCATGTGCTGTAACTGTGCTCCGTTTTCAAGAGTCTCCTGAAGTAACGTAAGAGCACTAAATTGCGTTTTGCTGACTCTCAGGGTTCAGAAAGCTACTGGCTATAAAAAGATCTTGTTTGAAGAAACGAAGACCCCAGACCCCTGTTAGGACCCACACCAGTGACTCTCCATTTCTACCCAGTACTGCGCCTCAGTGAAAATGCTCCGCTACGTGCATTAAGAAGTAAACAGCCCTGAATTGCGTGTGAACTGGATCAAGTGTTGAGCTTGCGTCCACAGGTGTTTATTAGGTCTTGGGTGTTAGCCGGTCATGTAAGAAGTGCTATTTTGTCGATGCACACTCCTCCTAATCCGTTGGCTCCAATTTAAGTACTTCCTGTTTTGAAGCGCAGCAGAGGCAGTATCAGCTCTCATATGCCTGTGCACATGGCCATTTAACACTATGGGCAGCTACAGCCATGTACCAATGAAAAGAGACAGAGTAAATAAAATGTGCAAGAGCGTATATTTATCTGATGATTAATGCTGTTGCTGCAAGAGTGAAGGTACATCAGTCACCTCCAGTACCAACTGTGGCAAAGCACTACTTTACCACATGCTTAGGGGCAGCTTTTCATGATTTATCTAATCTGATTTTGGGATTACATTCTGAATTCTCGTTTTGGCCATTTTAAGGATTTAATGGAATCTTAAGCTACTCTGAGACAGCTTTGGCAACGAAGCTGCAGAAGTGCTTGTCAAAGGAAAAAATCATTTGATTTTTGAAAACTATATTTACCAGTAGGTCACATGAACACAATTTAAATAGACATATAAACAAATCATGGCTTTCATTTATTTGCGCATTCATCATACGCTTGTACCTGTATGACTATTCCACATTTTCATTGACATAGGCAATTTTTTCAGTACAGTTTTACTTGTATAGCACTTTTTTTGGTTTCACTTTATTTGGATAGTCCCTATAGATTAACTACAGCTGTTCAAATTATTAACAGACGATCTCGCAAGGCTCTTAACTTTACAACTGTTAACATGCTTAAGAGATATTTTGTTGAATGCAAAATAAGGCAAGCATCTACAAAGCTTCTACAGCGGCCTATGCAAATAAAGTGCATTGTCCTAAAGCAACTTTATAGAAATCCAAATGCATAAGCTGAGAAGGACAATATCAGTAAATACTCACTAAGAGCATGAGGGATAAACACTTTTTCCCTTTTTTTATTAGCTACATAAAGGATCAAAACCTTTGGCAACAGGGGTTTAGTCTATTACAGTCTCATATTCTTATTCAACATAGATAAATAGAAGCTTTGTTTGATTCTACCAATGATCCTGTGTAACTACAGACATTTGTGCCAAAAATCACATTATACTATTTTCTTATCAACACAGCTTCTGATACAGCAAGCAAGACAACACAGGAAGAAAAAGTAAAGCCTTGCTTGTCTCTGACTTAGATATGTGTGCATACATATAAACATATTTATGTGTGAGTTCAAAACAGTGCAGTATTTCATTCATCAGCCAAAAGGTTAAGCTAACTCTAATTACCCAAACAAACACCCTTAGAGGAGTGCTGACAGTTCTGGTTCTAGATTTAAAACAAGAGCCAAGAGTTCTGTTGGTTCTCATTTGGGTCAGTTCTTGTTTTGTGGTGAAACAAACACCCTTAGCGGGACCAAGAATCCAAAGGAGAAACCCACCCTCATCTGGGGCATTATGTTTGTTATATATGTTATTCATGAGTGAATGATGTACACGCTTCAAGTAAGTTCACGTAAACTGAATGCATTGTAGTTCTTTTTTTTCATTGTAGTCCTGGTCTAAATATCTGCAACAAACTGTCTCACCAAATGCCTATTGCTCACAAGCCATAACATTCCAAATGATAACCAGAGCGTGCAAACAATGTTTTCATTCATCCATCTACTAATAGTGACAGGGATCTCTCTGGTATCTGAGCTCACGTTCCTGTAACCACTAGGAGCATCTCAGTGTGGCTGGTGAAGCAGTGTGGCAACAGACGGTGAGCTCACGGAAAGCCCGGCATCAGCAGAGGAAGTGCAGGTGACCCTGCGAGGCGGCAAGCTGCTCCGAGCGGCCGGCACACCCCCCCTCCCTCTCCCTCAGTCATCTGGACCTGCGGAGTGCAGGATTAGACCTGGATCCTGACCAAAGCCAGAACCACAGAGAGGAGCTGAGACCGTCACTGTATGTTCCTCCTTCTGAATGCAGCCCTGCAGAAGTTCATCACAGTCCATGTAGACCTGGGCTGCATTCAGAAACACTCCCTGTTACAGAACTAGAGTACTGAACCGTGTGTGTTTTGTGTGGTTGAATTCAGCCATTCTCAGTGACAAATCTTTCAGTTTTACGGTCATTCTACAGTCAACTCACTAAACCAAGTACTATGTAGTGAATAGTGAATGAGAGTGGGTGGGTCATTCTGAACACAGTGACAGGCTCTGCTACTGCTTTAGTAAGAGTGGGGAGAAAGACAATATGCTATCAATATTGTCATAATTTATGTTATGAACCAATTTTCTGAGTATATTATGGGGACAACTGCATGTATTATTGAAAAAATACACCAGTTATGGAGAGAAACAACATCAACCAGTGGGTGTAACTGCAAAATATTCCGATATTTTATTTTACTATAAGCAGTTTTGTTTCTGTTCCTTCATCATTTCTTTTCGCAAATGCTGAATTAAACGTGGCACCACCTCTTTGAAAACCTTAGAAAAATTAAATGTGATATCATTAGAGATTATTGGTATTGTTAGTAATCTGAATTGGGCTAATATCAACAGAAAAGGGAATTAAAAAATCTTTTAAGAAGTCTAGCCTGAAATAGCGCACAAACTGAGATTATGTATTGCCTAGCAGCATGTGTTTCTTGTGTGGTAGTAAAGTGTTTGAGTGGTTCGTGCATGATGAATTCACTGTTCAGCCAATGCATTTGCTTACATCCGCCCTAACCCTAACCCTACATAGTGTAGTTTTCGGAGGGTCAGAATGAATGAGCCAGAGCAGGCAGACAGGACAGATGTCATTGACATATATCAGTCATAATGGCACAGTAACTAACCCAGTTGTTTTAATCTAAAGTAAAATAAGAGCCAAATTTGAAAATAAATAAGTGGTGCATAAACCCCACTTTAGTTGCATAAAAGGCCAAAATGTAAATGTTTCTATATCAGCACTGATATCAGAAAAGAAGACGTTCTATTGTACTATCCCTAGCTGTCAGGCCTTCAAGCATCGTGATGTAATATTTTGCCCTGTTGCCCGTCCTTATACTGTCGTTGTTAAAAGAGTATTTTTTCCACAGTTATATGCTGGCCAATGCTGAATGAGGGTCTGCGGTCTCCTGTATGTGTGGCTTGCAAGTATCAGCCAGATTGACAGCAGTGTCCCACTGGGCTGAACACAATGGGATTTGGTGTGCTCAGTAAACAGAGGCATGGATTGCGGGGTGCACATAACATTACAGGAGAATGGGTGACCCTGGATGTCCTCTTAGATGTGCCGCAGGGCTGAATTTCTCAGCACTGTGTGTATCTGTGTGTGTGTGTGTGTGTGTGTAGTGTGTGTGTGTGTGTGTATGTGTGTGTGAGAGACAGAGCGAGAGGCTGCGGCCAGGGTAAAACCTCATCCTGTTCTACCTCTCAATAATGCATGATTAATTAGAAGAGTCTGAAATAGGACTAAACCAAAGAAACTAGAGAACGAGAGGGAACACGGTTACACTGGAGAGAGCAGACACATATGCTCACAAACACACACACACACACATTCATATAAACAAGTACAGTTATGTTCAGCATGTCTCTCAGTGTGGTTACATCTTAAAGAAAGTTTTTTTTTCTTGCTGCTGAAGAGATCAAATGTTTGTCAAAGCCCTGCAAAGACTTAGTAAAACACCTGTTTATTCTAAAAAATGCATCTGTCTGAGCAGCTACTTCTGGAAAACTTTGCTCATTGAACAAATAACCTACTGCATCAACATAAGGCCTATATGTGAGCTGTAAGCCTTGCCATGTGTTACAACCAAAGGCTTTGCTGTTGACTGATCATTTCCCCAGCTCCTCTAATGCAGTGCACAAACGTTAGCCCCTCACATACCTGACAAATCCACCTTGTTTAAATATGATTATTAAGGTGTCCCAAAACTCAAATCATCTGGCAGGCTGAGACAAGGCTGCACCAGACAGATGGAAAATGAGAAAAGGTTGTGAGTGTTGCTTTAGCTGGACACAAATTGAGCTTGAGCTCTAATCCTCTGACACTGGTTGCTGGAGGAAGGGTCACCAAGAGAATGGTTTTGACTCCAACCATAGGCTCCTTTTAATTTAATCAGTGACATTTTCATCACTTCCTCATTTAATATTTAATAGAACAGTTGCTAAACAACACAGTGGAGTCACATAATCTTTTATTGTCTGGCGTTTGCAGTATCAGCATCAAGGTACTTGTACACAAATGCTAAGCAAATGACTTTTTAAAGCATGCACGTAATAAATGAAATCACATTGGGGACGTGCATTCCCGGCTAAAGAGTCGTGATGATTCAGCCAGACACTCTGGCCTGACATGACTTTCTGAAGACTGTTTTTCTCTGTCTGGATGAAATATCTATACCTACAGTGGCAGTGTTCAGTGTTAAAGCCTCACTCAAAACAGATGGCTGCATAGATCTGCAAAAAAAAAAAAAAAAAATGGAAGCGACAGTGCTTGAAACACAGAAAACATAAATACTTTGCAACTCACAGCTATTTTTAGGAATGAAGCAAAACAGTTGAGAACAGAATGTGCGGATTTCGCAAATTTCATGCTGGCTTCGTTTGGATTGTTAATAAGGCACATACTAGCACCAATTAGAATGGTTAGCTTAGCACAGGGGCCACCAGTCTTGTCCATAAAGGACAAATTCAGGGACACCTCCCTCATATGACTCATCTGTTGTTTGAAGATTGAGACCAATTGAATGAAGAAGTAGAGCCCGGTGGGCTTCTGGTTGACTGCTTGAGTGAAACCTGTGGCACCCCTGGCCTAACACATTTGGTGTGTCAGCAGTATGATAAATTATTAAAAACCCCAAATATCGTTTTGTGTTGTGCTTTAAAAAGTGTCTGAACAGTCTGTATCTGTATTGCTATGGAAGCTGGAGTAGTGTTTTGAGCTGAGGTGCAGGTTTCTAAGGGCCGTGTTTGCTTTGGGCTGAACCATAGCACAGCGTTGCTATGAGGAAGTTGGAGTATGAACTAAAAGGAGGCTTTAAAGTGTGTCTTTGACTTCCCATTTGAGTCTGTACCCTTGGTGATGAATGGCTTTTCACAGTGACATGGGAGAAGTCAGCACACCCCCGTGACATTCTTACTCATTCTTTGTACCACGGGACTCAAATCAGTTCCTAGATCAGTTCTTAGAGTGTCTTAGACTCGTATCATTGTACTGTTCCGTACATGCTGGTAGGAACCCTTAGAGTACTCAGATAAGGGAAGGATCAGAGTGTATTGTATTAGAAAGTATGGAAAAAGCCATAAGTAACTGGTCGTGTGAAATACCACTGGGTGAGGGAAAATGATTTTTCATCACTGGTTGCCAGCGAGGTTGAAAAGTTCAGTAGATTTGAGCGAGACGAAAAGAAAACACAATCATACTCGCCACGCATGGCTAAGGGGTGGAAACACATAGCAAAGGCATTACAGCTCCAAAGCATGCAGAACGATGATGCTGTACATTTCTACCACGGCACAGGTCAGTGTATACAGATGGGAAAGACGGGGTCAGCCCTTCTACGCTGCCTCCTTTGCTGGGAGAGAAGAAACAACAGCTTAATAATGGCGAGTCGAGAGAAAAAAGGGTGTAATTGAACGTGCAGATGAAAACAAAGCGGAGAGGACAATGTTCTCCCGGAGCAGCCCCCCCTCCATGCTTCATAAATCTCACAGTGACATTGACATTTTCCTCAGCGCCAAGGCAATGGTGATTACTTTCCCTGCCTCACGTGCTCACGTGTCCACACACATATATGCGCTGCATGAGCTCTCATCATGCTCAAACCAAGAAGGACAGAATGAAAGGGCTCTTGCAGACTAAACCACCCAATGGTGCATCAAATGAGCTTATAGGGAAGAGATCATCTCTCAACTGAAGGAAACTTCAAACTGCAGTTTGCTCAAAATGGAATGCAGTTCTGGGAGTAGGCCAGCCAAACAAGAGCTCAAAACCTTGAAAACCTCAAAAGCTCCACCCTTAACTGCATTCCTTGGTAGTTACTGTTGCTATGTTAGTCAAGCTTTACAGAATTATGGCAAGAATCCCATTCAGCCAAATGATAACAATCATACTTATTTTAAAATGTCTGGTATAATATAAAGGTGGATAGACATGTAATCATAGACATGTAAGCTAAGGCTAGCATAGTGACAAACCTGTTTTTTCCAACTTGTATAGTTTTAATTAGCAACAGCACTGGTTTAGCTCTGTAGCGTTCCATTTTGAGTGCTTATCTTTAATTGGTTTTTGGTGGGTTCTATTAAGCTTGTCCCATCTAGCAACAACTGCTACTAAAGATTGCATTAATGGGCTGAGCATAGAAAGGTTAATTAACTGTATATAAAAATATGATTGATTCTCAGCTTCTGACGAAAACCAAGGAAGCCAAGGAAAAAATGCAAACCTGAAGTGAGAACGCCAGTGGCATTAGTCTTTTCTATTAGTGAGTGAAGAAGTAAACTTTATTTATAGGACACGTTTCAAGAACAGCTCATAGTCTAACGTGCTGTACAGTACAAACCCAAAAAACTAGAAAAACTCAACAAAACTAAACAAATAAAATAACAAAAATAAATAAAAATAAAGTGAAATATAGATAGAAACAGATAGAAAATAGATAATACATATAAATATTAGGTGATAGTGTAAGGATATTATTGTAAAAGTCCTAGGGTTTAAAATGTGAGACACCTTATGGATCCATACGAATGTTTTTAGTCATCCAAGTCCCCACACTTTTAGATTACGCTCAAGAGTCCCGACCAGTGGTTCTGATTCTCAAAATCTTGCAGGTGTTTCTCACAAAGTAATGTGACTTCTAAATGAACATGATGGATGACAGCAAGTCTATTGCTATACTGGTGGTGGGTGTTTTTTGCACAGCAAAAGCCAAGCAGAATGTTTTACAGGAGACATTATACAGACATTATTTATAGATATTTGTCCTGTTGCCACAACTCGACAAGTTTTCCCTCTTAGCTCTCGGTTTAGCCACCATGCTCAGAACTTCTTCCATACACAGTGACGCATTGTTCCACTCAGCTCGACTTTCTCGGTTAACAGTCTTTCATGCATGACGTTCACCCCACACTAAATAAGTCCTAAATATTGAATATATTTACTAAATGTTGTAAATATGTTTAATATTAACGATTCACAATTGGGAAGGCTCTGACCAGACTGGGGCTAGACCAGACGTGTAAGGGTTAAATTATAGACACCCCACGCCACAGGATAATCTGGGAAGATCAACTTGATATTGGGAGACCACGAGGCCTAAACATTGGATGACTGTTCTGTCTTCTGGGCCAGGCAAAACACGCTAACACATGCTATCCTAATCATCTAAAGGATGATGTTTTCCTTTCATACTTGAATAATCCTAATAAAGGATTGGTTTAAACTGTGTGGAAAACACACAACTCAGTGAGAAAGTAAGTTAACAGGCAGACTTATGCTGACAAACTTTATCTGGGTCGCTGTAATTGTTAAACAATAAACAGTACAGAAATATGTTAGTCAGTTATGCTTTTCTTTGTTAACAGTTGGCTTAATGAACCAGTCAGACTAAACAGGACTGCAAATTGCTCACATTTGGGATTAAAACATGTGCAAAGATAAAACTAATCATTTGTATTATCTTTTAAAAGTTAAAAGACTAACAACTTGTCCTCAGCCTCGACTAGCCCCTCACCGTCTAACATTCCTCTGATGAGCTCCAGTGTTAGCTCTAGCATTGGTTGCTCTAAAGGTAGCCTTTGGGCAATATTTGTTAGAATTCGGTCAGGTAGAAGTCCTTCCAGCAAAGACCTTTGGTCATATTCAGATCTACTTGTGATTGTGACGTGACTGGGATGAAGCCATGGTGGAGGCATTCGCTAATGATTAACAGAATGGTGTGTACTGCGGGTCACCAAACCGGACATTATTCTTTTACTCTCCCTTCTAATGTGACCTCAGTTTGAGGCAGGAATAGCAACCCTTCCCTCCCTGCATGCAGGTCAGACCAGGCAGGCTGAATGTATCTCTCACCCATGTAGGTTATGTGTTCCCTCATGCGTGACTAACGCCAAAGGGAGGAGAAAAAGTAGTTAATGATAAAGCTCATGTGGACAAATGATCAGCGCAAGATTCCAAAACTTGGACTTTGTTGTTCTTAGTGTATCCTTAAGCATGATTGGAGGATATGCTGTTTGAGCAGGAAGAACATTAAACAGAATATTACAGGCCAAACACGCTTAAGAACCAAAGTGACTGACCTGAGGATTTTTTCAGTCTTTGAGATTTAAACCAAAGAATTCAAAGAGGTTTGATGAGAAATGGTTAATTGTGGAGGAAATCCCTGACTCTTTTTTTCCCCCTTTACAGCGGTGGTAATTAGAATCATGAGTCATGATGTCACAAATAAAGCCATTTTCTTTACTATTCAAAACAACCAGCGAAATATTGTATCTTCTGAGCGTAATAGAAGTGATAACGGTAAAATAGTGGTCAATCCTGGTAGAATACATTTTCATACATACCTTTCCAACGCTCTGCAAAACCTTATATCAATTCTATTTCTAATCAAGCGGTGTATTCAGGCATCAGGAAGTACATTCAAAACCATTTTGGGTAATAACCTTCTGTGGGGTGGCTTTTAGAGGCATTCGGCGCTTCATATGTTCCTATCACCACTGCTGTGAACAATTCTGAATTGGTATTTGTCTCTAGATCAGAGTATTTCTCATCCACTCTGAATGACTTTGTATATCTCTTAATTGTTGAATTTACATGAAATTGTAGGGAAATGAGCTTCTTTCATCTGTCCTTATAACTGTAATAGTCTGAAAGAATGAACTCATTTGTTTTGATAATATGGAAACATGCTGATTTTCTAATGTCTGTCTTATATTGAGCTGTATAATGTACTGTAGCTTTTCAAGAGGGCATTTACATATTTAAAAAGGATTGTGTGTTTGCCCTTCTCAGAAAGAACCCCACACTAATCCTGTGGCGTACACAGTGTGTGTGTGCGTGTGTGTTTTTGTGTTTGCACTGTCGCCACATGGCTTGTGGACTGCCTGTGTAATAAGCACTTTAACAAAGGTCACTGTGAAGGCTGAAAATCATAGAGTGTTACCGCTGTGTCTTGTTTACACTGTTTTTCCAGTGAAGGCCAATTGAAAAACCCTCATAATACAGTGCACCGCACATGCATATGTAACAACAGATTACAGCGAAAGAAAAAAATGAACAATTTTATGAAGCACAGCACTTCCAATGGAGCGCTGCTGTTTCCTAAAAGACAGTTGTTCAGGGTCGATTCAGTTTCATGCTTTGTAGCGCTTGGGTGCCAGAATGGCCTCTTATGACCATTCATTAAATATGAGGCAGAAGTGGAGTGCATGATATTTCTGGGTTAGCGTGGTCTCTTAGCGGAGATGTGCTGTCACCTAATTTGTGATTGGAATTGTTACATTAATGCAGCTTTAAGCCTCCACACTTATTTTTACAGCGGTTTGAAAGCATGTTACATCTCCACGTTTAGCTCCATTCAAAGAAAGGAAAATATCTGGAGAGTAAGGAAGACGAAGGTGCTGATGCAGCCTGTATGACAGGTCCACCTCTCCATTACAGCACCACTGTTCTTTTTGAGCTTTCCACACACTTGCCCTGCCTATCGGCTTTCTCTTACACTCTCTGTAATCACCTGTCAGCGAAATTTAGCTCGGGCCTCTCTTCTCATTGCGTATGCAGTATCGCGTGCGCACCGTAGGAGTGTGTGTGTGTGTGTGTGTGTGTGTGTGTGTGTGTGTGTGTATGTATGTGTTCGCACAGTGTGTCATTTCGCTTCATTCCATAAACAATGCGGCCGTGTTTGAAATCATAGTCATATTCTGTCTGACTGCTCCATTTTTTATCTCCAGGTGACAAGCCAAACACAGTGATTAATCTCCAGGCAGCAAACACTTCAGCCCTCTCATTTTCACCCTTTTGTTTCTTCCCTTTGCTTCTGCCCTGCAACAAAGAACACATCAGATTCATTAAAGCAATGTGAGCATGCACTCCATCGACTGCTTTCTCCTTACTGTTCCACTGTGGAGAGGACTAAGACCATCTTTAGCGATAGTTGCCATGGATACGCCACTCATGTATAAGAGGTCTCGTCGGCACTGCTGAGGCTGAGAGACGGATAAACACACGAGTGTGGTCCAAACTTAATGTCCATTTTGCCTTTACTTTCACTACATGACGTTACAGACGGCGCACGCTTTTAAACAGACAGCATAATCTAATGATCCTCCCAGCCTTAGACACTAAATGTGTTAAGAGACTTGAAGTGAAATGGTACCTTTCCCCTCGCAACCCCATCTGCATTAGAACTGTGTTTGCCGGCAGCATGTCCACTCAGTGCATTTGCCTTAGTGGAAAATTACTTCACAGACAAAAAAGGCCTTATAAGTTTAACGCTTTAACTTCCTGGATGTCCATAGACCATATTATGTGTCTTATGACTCTACGTACTGTTGGATGTCGTTATTAAAACCTCTCAATATCAAAATTAACAGAGTTTCCGATTCATCCCCAATGGTGTCGATTAAGTTTGGTGTCAAAATTCTTTAGCTTAGCTCTAGACAAACTGCAAATAAAAACTAGAAGTCAAAAGTGTGTCTGTAAAAAAAACTGTGAAAATTCTAGAAATCTGAAGGTGTAAGGTGTAAGTGTTTTAGTCTTGACTGTTTTTGGAATGGGGCAGCCAATCAGGACAGAGGTCATTAACATGTATCAGTCTTACATGCACAGCTGGGAAATCAGCCTGTTTAATTCGAAGGAAAAAATGGGCATGAAAAATGAACTATGATTGGTCAGTTCCTAAATCCAAATATACTTTATAAGTGGAAAAAAAAAAAAACGGAAAAAATGTAGAGTATGAAATCATCCAAAACACATTCTCCTCCAAATTGAGATTCTTCTACTGCAGTTTTGGGCAGCTAGCACTACACTATATTTCCACTAATCACTCCTGATGATTCATGATGACGTATATTCTGTGGTTAGCACAAGTATTAACATGAAATTCTAAACATAAGCATTAACATGAAACCTAATACCAACCGAATGAGGTGGTATTTATGTGAGTACTGTAGCTGTAATGGTCATTAAACACCCCAGTACACTCGTCCAAATACAGAAATAGATATTTTCCATGAAACATAAACCTATTACGTTTTGTTACTGATGAGCCCTCAGTGACACATGCTAACTTCCTTTTTTGTTCTTTTTATAGCTCCATGTAGGCATACTTGTCATTCCATAGTCTGTTTTTGATGCATTATATGAAGATTTATTTAATCCTGTTTACAAGAAATATATTATTATATGTGAATATATTTCAGTGTATAAATGAATAAGACAAGATTGGAGAACATTCGCCTGGAAAATGTAGTATAACTTCATTTCCTTTTTTGTGTGGGTCAGTGTGCACGGCGTGAAACAGCTTCAGCTGAGCAGAACATACACAGTTCACTGTGCTTCTGGTTTGTACTAACAACATTCCAGGGTTTTGGCTGTGGACTTTAAGTGAGGCAAAGCCCCCTTTCAGACATTTCATTGGTAAACACCAGCCCCGGGGGGAGCAGCCCATTTGAAAGCTGTTTTAAAGCACACATTTATCACAGAGTTGTTTTTCACCTTCAACCAACTCATGCTTCCCACAAAAGAGGAACAGTCTGAGTGGTGAGGCTTACTAACTGATGGCAACTTCCTTAATTCATTCCATACAACTTCCTTTCAATTTCCTTCCTTGCGATATCGCCTGGGGAGAGAAGTGGCATGGATTCGGTGGCTTCACTGCGTTCATGTCATTTAACGGCCCAAATGGCCTCATAAACCTGACATATTTGAAGTGTGACGTGCTGTAAAATGCCTGCAAGTCGGATTTCTTTTATTGCAAAAATTTATAATCTGAGAATGAAGCATTTTATCATTTCAATTTTCACCAGTTCCCATTAAAAAGCATAGCCTGTTTGAAGAATTGCTTAAACGCATGTACGTGGAATAGAAAAGAATGTACATTTTAATCCCTGGTTGTAATTTTGGTGCATTTTGTGCTCACACCTTTAAATTACATGTTCCATCTGCACTGGAAGGAATCCACTGAATGAGTCATTGGCATAGTGGAAACTCTTATGTGGTGTCTTCTAGGCCCCCGCTGCCAAAGACACTCACACCCCTGCAGTCGACCAATCTGGAATCTATCTCACCTTTCTCTACCTGTTGTTTCTGCCCACCATGACCGACATATTTTTACTGCAAACATGTTAGAGAGTGTTTCTCCTTTCAAGCTATGGGTTACAAGGACAGTAGTGTGAGAGAAATATGTGTAAAAGGGCAGCATCAAAATAAAGAACACACAGAAACTTGTATGACAGCAACAATAATAATGACATTCAAAGAGCAGCCACGAATTGTGAAAAACCACGAATTTGTGATGTGGTAAAAAATGCCTAGTTTTATAGTGCGAACCCTAAATGTGCCCCCAAATATGCTCCCAAAACACTTTAATTTCATTTTGAACTCAGCTTAATGCATTACCCTTAAAGAAAATGTAAAAATACTGTACAGTGTACACTCAACTGCTGTGTCCCGCAGTGCTAGAATGTAAAATACCGATGTTACCTCCATATAGACTGTACTGTAATGTAAAGTGTGTTTTCTTTGGTATGCTCTGTCATTTTCTTTGGTATAAGCTGAGTAAATACAGTAATAATTTAATTTACAGTAATAAAAATGCCATGCTCCGGCAGCATAACGTTTTCCTTCCT
>JBBIGA010000106.1:32401839-32419965 GCA_037576975.1 Alestes dentex | reverse complement strand
ATACATACATATAAATATATATATATATATGTATATATTGTCATTAGTTTCTCCATATGTAACATATGGAATAGGAGGTACATAATTATGTTTTTTTAAACCTTTTACTGTGTTTAGATACTGCATTTTAAAATGTTATTAATTTATTTATTTACATGACATGGGACCTTTAAAACAGGTAGGTGGGGGCCAAGCACTTTATCGTGTGAAATCAGTGGCCTTACAAATATGCTTGGTATCTGTATAGAAGTTGAAAATCTGGTCAATCAAGCACATGGATTGCCATTTAAGGCATGTGTGGACTTGCCAGATTGGGCAGCCATTGTAATCATGTCAGGTGTTTTGTCTCACATGACCTTTTTAGTCGCTCTTCTCTTTGTTCGCTTAAGCGTCACACAATGTACGATTGGAATGCTGTTGGATCCAAATGAAAACCTGTGAATCATTGTTGATTATGATGTCACAAATGCCTTCTAAATATAGCAGTTATGACATCATGACAATTGATCTTGCACTTCCAAAACAAAACTGCGGTGGTTTCCATACTACAGATAACTCAAAACATAGGTTTTGACATTAAATGCTTATTCATAGACCAGCTCTTAGAGTTGCTTTTAGCTTGTCCCATTGTCATTTGTGGCAAACACAGTACAAAATAGTAGAGCTCAGGTGCTCAGAATGGTTGAGTGATTCTTTTGCAACAAAACCCTTCACACAATGAATGACTTGTCACTGAGTAGGGCTCGAGCACAAGCAGATGCAGTATTGATGGATTTTGTTTGCCAGTGTTGTGCTTCCCTCTTGGAGTGTATCAGTGGCAGCAGCAGAGACCATTCCTCTCCCCCTGGTCCCTAAAGTATTTGATGTTCCCGGCCCTGTGTAATTTAATCTCGGTTGGTTCCCTGCAGCTCTCGCCCATAAACCTCTGCTCTTATAATAGGAAGCTGCAACACAATTTCTTCTCTAATCTAGCTGCCTCTGCTCAGGAGAGATAAGACAGCAGTTTGTTTTGGTCATGGATTGCCCGCTGGAACTTAATTGTTATGCCTATGCAACGTATTGTAGCCCTGACTACATGAAAATGGGACCTAACCACTGGCCCTCTCTTGCTGAGTACTTGACGGACATTAGATTTCATTAGGATAAACTTAACCTTTTAATCAGAACGCCCTTATGTTGTGCTTCCCCAGCTGACACCGCCAGTCATTCAGATGCTCAAAGCGTAAGCCCTCTCCTATGACATACTAAGCCTTTCTTTTGGTCTCTATAAATTGGTTTGAGCTCAGAGGCCTCTTAAAAAGGAGGGGCAGTCACAAGCCAGTGCCGGCACATGTGTTCACACTCCTTGAAAAGGCAATATGAGGAAACACCCCATATGTCAGGGCAGAAGAATTCCTTTCTGATTCAGGCCGGTGGAATCCCTGTCAGGCGGCCTGTGACGTATAGGAAACCATCCATCAGTTTAACCCCGTGTGAAACCGAACTGTTTCTAATCCCTGCTCTTACATATGGTGGCTACTAAAGCCGCCCTCCTCAAACTGCTGGCTTGAGTGTTTCGCCGTCAAATTCAGCAAGACGTGCCCGTTTCCCCCGTGCCTCCTGGAGAGTGGCTGCTCTGCTTCCGCAGCAAGCAGACTAGCCGCCTTACATCAGCAATGTGTTTGGGTCCACTGAGGTAGGAAAATCAGTGCAGCACTCAGAGGAACTCTCTCCAGTCTAAATTATTCAGCACAGATGAAACTAAAAGGCCCAATGATGTGCTACACATTTTTCTGCGAAGGTCAAGGTAGGATGGAAAAATCCATGATTTCTGTGCTCTGTCAGAGTCAGTAGAAGAATATGGGCTATCAGCTCTGGACTGGATGCTGAAAGTGGAATGAGAGCCAAACATCTGTCAGGAAAAGACATCTGAGAGACACCAGCAAAAAACCGTACTACCTCATTCTCTCAGATTATCACGGAACCTCTGATCCTTTTCTTTGTAAGGATGTTTCAGTCACATCATTACACAACGTCCTTTGCGTAATTCAGTGGGCCACGGTTCTAAAATTTGATGAAATAGATTTTCCAATGTGTCCTGGGCATCTTTTATGTAACTGTGATTATCACATGTTATTTTTACTTCTTTGGCTTAGTTCAAGGTTTTGCCTTTGAGAGCAATTTGCAGTAACATTAGCACGAGTAGCTAGCATTTCGATTCCTGTGTCACTTCTGCCAGTTGCAAATAATTTTTGCAGTCACAGTAAATAGAATAAGAACAAGAAGGCAAAACAAATTTATGCCTGGGGCTCTGCTTTGTATTTGTGAGAGAAAATGTGTTTGAGAACAAACAATGCGGTATTCTTTTGAAGAGAATGGAGTGTAAGTATAATCTGGTGCGTACTGTACATGCGTTTACTACAAATGATGCAGGGTTCGTTTGATCCTTTTGGTTATTAATGAAAAGAGGACGTTGCCTTATTCATATGACCTGCTCAGCAGGCGTGACTGTTGCTTTCAACAAGAAAGCCCTGTTTTCAGTTTTTTTTAGTTAAAAAAAAAAAAAAAGAACACCCAGCAAACACTGTCATATGCAAAAGTTTGAATGCTCTCACTTCAAATTACATTTTCATACAAGTATCTACTATGGGGGACAAATGTAAATATGTAAATTCTGCATTTTTAGTGCACAGTTTTTCTATTTATTTGTTTTCTATTTGTTGAATTTCACATATTAGATAATTGCTTTAGTGTTTGCCTCTGTTGAGAATGTGTACTTATTTTCACTTCAAGAAAATGTCATTTGACCAAAGGTGCCTTAACGGTTACACATTATTTTCTGTGTAACCACATTAATGAAAACACAGTACTAAAGAGTATTTGGATAAAAGTAAAAAAAAAAAAAAAATCTGTGATGTTACAAAAAAAATCTGTGAAGCATCTGTGATGTTACGAGACCCGCAACATTTCTGTAATTTTTCTTGTACCATCAGTTGCCTCAGACATTTTACAAATGATGTAATCGGCAGTAATCTGGGCCTGTGCATTATATTATGGATGTACATATTCAATAGATGCCCTTTGGCTGCTCAAGGAGCTTCAGAGAAGAAAAACACTTCTAAGGCAGTTTGAAAATACTTTGGTCCTTCTCAGATACCTAGATTGCTAGGCTTTCAGAGGGTTTTCTTACAGGCAGGTGGTTCAGAGAAAACTTTAGACTGTATTAAAGTTAAGACCCTCAACATAAGAAGGCCAAGTACTGGAAGAAAGACAGAAGTTACAGATTCCACAGAGGCGTTCTGTGGGTACTCTTCATCTCATCAAACAGGCTTTCAGTGGGGCAGAGGTGAGGAGTCTGAAGAAGACTGGGCAGAGAGTGTGAATGCAGAGGAATACTTTGGATTATTGTCCTTCTAGAAAAATCAGACATTAGCCTCCAGGCACAGACAGCCAGGTATTTCTCTAATATACCCTGAAGCTTGCCATGTTCAGATGTCATGTTACCATAATTTTATACCAAGTATCAAGTAGTACTGATACCAAGTACAGTATCACAATGCATGATGCTAAAATGATAGCAAAGAAATGAAAAACACTGTGTTACTGAATAAAACTGTTTAGATATGATAATGGGCATATCTCAGCCCAGGGGGATTTCTAGGCTATTCATTTTACTGGGGCAGACCAGAAGGGTGGCACACCCAAACCCTGTAAGCTTAGAGTATATACAGGGCTGTATTGGTGGGTAAACAATAAATTCTGTGGTCAAAATGTGAAGTGGGTAAGCTTCTACACAGAGGTTATCACCTAATGCTTGGGCCCTGAGCAATGCAGCTCTTGTGTAACAATACAGCTTGCTATAGGCTATCATTAAGTAGTTTCTAGGGTGTTGCTGGCCATCATTAGGCATTCCTGGAGTCTTACTATGTGATCCCTGTCTACATTTAAAAGGTGAACCTGGTCTTCATATTAATCACTGTGCAGAAATTGAAACCATGAAACAGTCAGTAGGCATCCAATATTAATCTGAAAACAATCCAGACTATCAGAAAAAAGGAACACCCTAACACATCATTAAAGACTGTCTTTCGGAGTGTTTTTTTCCATTTAAACAAGCTACAAAACGGCCATATAACACCAGGGAAAAAGTTGCCTTGTTGTCTTGTACGGCCCTAACTGTCAAACCAGGCTAGAAATGTGAGAATGCTTCACTTTTTATGCAAAAGTTTAAAAGTGTAGTATTACAGTGGCTAATTTACTGAGCTAGTAGGTGAGAGCTACTTAAGGTCAGTTGGGAGAGTCTTATTTCCACACAACACTGATTTACTCCCAATCTATACACAACCAGCCCCACTCTCACCTACTAGTAGTGTAAAATGGCATTTTAAAGATTGTAACAAAATGGAATAATTTGTTACTTGTATTAGTTTATCTTGTTAAGAGCTACTGTAGCACAAATGACTGAAAAAGTTAATACTGGCTATGATAGGAGGGTGTAAAAGCACTAGCATCTTGAGATGGCACTAGGACGCACTCTGGGAAGGGGGCAAGCTGGTGGAGGCAGTGTGATGCTCTGGGTAACATTCTGCTGGGAAATTGTTAGTCCTGCTATTCATGTGGATGCTACTTTGATATATATGACCTTTCTAAACATTGTTGCAGACCAAGCACGTCCCTTTATGGCAACAGTATTCCCTAATGGCAGTAATGGCAGTCTTTCAGCAGGATGATGCTCCCTGCCACTATCCAAAAAGTATTCAGAAATTATTTGAGGGACGTGACAAGTAGTTGCCTCCAAATCCCACAGATCTCAATACGATTAAGCATCTATGGGATGTGCTGGACAATCTAGTCCAAACCATAGAGGCTCCTCCTCACAACTCAAAGGACTTGAACGGAAAGATGCTGGGGGCATCTGGGAAATGTAGTGTCTATGGTGAATTTGCACCATTATACTATTTGTGTTGTGTAGTTTAGCCAAACAATCAAGGTTGAGACATGTAACTTTAATGCCTACATATCTTAATTGAAGATCAGTAATACCCTCGAAACTCAGGCTAGATCTAGATTTAGGTGTGTTTTATGACCCTTTTTTGTTTCGCCACTGGTGAATTCCAGAGAGAATGTTATATCCATAGTCAGACAAGAACCAGTGAGTAGAGGAGAATCAGGGGGGACAGACAAGGCTGAAGGCTGTTGACCCTAGTTATTGTGTTGAAAGAGCTGGACATCAGTAGTGCTTTCGTACTACCATACAGAGTACAGAAATTTCTGTTCGTTCTTGTTTTACGGGTAGATTATTCTGGATCTCATTGTCTCTGATGAAATATTTAATGTACTTTGAGACCTGGAAACAATTTAATACATTTATGACTGAACGTGCTATCCTTTTTGAGCTGGCAGCGCATGTACAGCAGCAGCCTACAGGCCATTTCCAGCATGTGTGAATAAGCTAAACAGGCTTCGACAGACTTTTCTTCCTTTTTCACAATGTTTTTATTTCTCTCCTGGTGATTATCCATGTGCCAATTGATCATGTCATTTGTTGCCCTGTTATTTTGTTTGGCTTAAAAGTACTGATCGTGTTCTGTCGTGTTCTGTAGTGCTTGTTGAATGACTGCTAGCTAAAAAATATTAAAGCCAATATCATTCTAATAACCATTTTCTAAATTAGAATCACATTCACTTTACTTTCCTGTTGTGTTCCTTCTACATTTAATGCGAAATAGTGTTCAATTTTCAAAGCCTGGTCATGGGAGGGCTGTGGTGAATTAACTCCCAAGTGGAGCCCAAAACAAGATCCTTTAGTGTGTGTATATGTGAGTATGTTTGTGCCTCTCTGCTGGCTGCCTCCCCCCGTGGTTAGAATGAGAAACACTTGTGTTTTGGGCCGAGTGTTTTTCCTGTACTGCTCCCTGTGTCCCAGGGTGTGTGAGAAAGCTAGCTGAGTACCTGGCAGCAACTCAAGCAGGATGAATTACAGGCTAAGCTGCACTATTCAACACCCTCTTTTTTCCTGTTTGGGTCACGACTGCTTGGCTTCACTGTGGCATCGGAGAATACTAACCATCACCACCATTGCAGTGTGCCACAATACACGCACAGTCTGACCAGTGATTAAGCAGTCAGGCCCAGCGCTACCAATGAGGCTTTTTTGCATGGATTGCACATAAGTTAGCCTGCTGGAAAGTGTTCAACAGTACCCAGGCCTTTACAGCGCGGAGTCTACTCCAGGCCGAGATTAATGATTGCTTTCCCTTAACCACAAGGGCAGAGTAGGGCGCATTAGCATTATGTGGGACAGGAAAATGCATTAAGGGTGCAAATATGGGGTAGCTGCTTAATGGAGGCCTGAGGACTCTTAGTAACAGAGGGTTCAGAGATATACAAAATATACATTTATTGAGTTATGAGGTAAATGACCCTTTTAAAATGACCAGTTTGATAAGCGCAGCATGTCTAATCTTAAAAAAAAATAATAATAAATTATAGCAAAATGTCAGGATGGCGTTCGGACTTGTTTCAGGCTTCGTATGAAATTGCTTGACATAGTTTTACAGAAGGCATATGAAATGGATGCTGAATTTTTTAAATTATTTATTTAGCATATTATGTAACAAACTCACCCTATTCCACGGTGGGAATCCTGGCAAATCACAGAAAGAAGATGATTTAAAAAGCCTTTTTTAAATGTAAGATTAAGGTGAACTTTTCAAGCCTTTCAAGTTTCAATTACTTCTAATGTAGAGCAGCGAAATCTGTCTCATGAGCTGCAGACAGGAATCTACGAAGTGCACAAAGACAAGTCATTTCATCCAGCTATCCTGTGTAGAACGTAGGACATCAATCAAGATAAATGTAAAATATCCAACAAGAGATTACCCTCACTCTGCTTAATGCAATATAGTCTGTGGTTGTTAGTCCATTACGGCGAGCAATATGGCGGACGGTACAGTGACCAGTGACCTGGAGGTCTTACACTAATGCACTGACCAAAGATTGTCATGTCCAATTACAGAAACTCAGCCCTGATCTAATCCCTCTCGAGCTGCTAGTGAAGAGTGTGTCTGAAAGACAACCGAGAGAAAAGCCTGAAGTGTCTGACAGTACTCCAAGCCTTGATGGAACACAACATCTGAAGCCATTTAAACAGTGGGATGAAATTCACGAAAGGGACAGGCTTCCTCTAAGGACCTGATCTGATCCGTGCACTTAAACCAGCATCACTTACTATTTCAATATATGAATTACATCCAAACAGTAATGGAGGAGATGATGATTCATTGGGATTTTATGGATGTCTAGGGGGAAGAACTGATGTTGATGTTGATAAAGGCCTGTGGATGAAAAAAATATGCTTTACATATGACTGGTTTTCTAAACATAGCTTCAGACTGCAGGTGTAGCATGTCATGGGGAACAGTGCAGCTCCTTTGAAGCATAACTGCAATATCTTCACCTTCTAAGTAATTTAGGCAGACATTAGTGTGTATGATCAGGTTTCAGGCAATGATGATTCAGTCTCATATTGCCTGATCGCTCTGGTGCTGCACAAAGGCAGGGGGGACAGCTGCGGATAAGTGCAAATCTGGCAGAGCAGACAGCTTTGGCTGTCCCTAATGCACCCCAGTGTCTGTATAGATTACCATATACACTGTAATGACTATGTATGAATATACATAGATTAATGATTAGATGAGTATATATAGTGTAGTGACTGTATGTAAGTAGAATATATATATATAGTGGAATTACTTTGTGTCTAATTATATACCGCAAAGACTATAATTATGAATAGATACAGTGATATGACCGGGCTTTGTATATGATTATACATCGTATATAATGACTGTATATAGTACAAATCAGTGCTGACTAATTGCTGCTCTGCCTACAAATGTATTCTGCCATAGCAGCTTTTGCTAGATTGGTTTGCAAAATGACTGCCAAAATTGTATTCATGACAAATGGCTTTGTACAATGCAGAATTTATCTGAATTTTGAAATATAGCATGCTTTATTCATTCCAAATGGTTTATTCTGTATGCACGTGAAAGGTCAAAGCGTTAGAACAGATAAGGTGTAGTTGTTTACTTTTACAATTAGCATACCTAGTTTGATTAGGGATGTCCAGTCCAGCTTTTAAGCAAAGGCTTTTAAGCTGAGTGCCAAAGCTAGAGACGGCAAACTCAGTGTATACCAATTGGGATGGGATGCAGAGGCTTTGCAAGCCCCTTGGCAGTAAAAAAAAAAAAACATCAAGAGCATCACAGAGGCAGCATGTATGATGAGGACTTCTAATTGTTGATGACCCAAAACACCCTATGACCCCAGATGCCGTCAGCGAAGAAACTGCAATGCAAAATACTTACGCTGCAGTGTAATGTAAAAGAATCTGACAAAATTATACAAACTGTAATGTTTGCCTGCAATATTTGCCTAAGTTTATTTTAGGTCAACTGCAAACTAAAAGCCATATGGAACCAAACCAGGAGATTGAATGCAGAGGGTGCACCGAACCTCACATTGTCCACAGTTCTGTTCAGCCCTTGTAGGTGTAGGTACAGGTAAACAAACTGTAAAGCGGCAATGAGCTGCTCATCAAAAACTGATGCTGACAGACAGAGAGAGAGAGAGAGAAGGGGGGGGGTGCTTTTCAGCTGCACACTGAATCAATAAACAATCAGCAGGCTGGCTTTTCTAAAGGAAAAGTGCTTCAGCCTGAACTGCTTTTTTTAGTGTGTGCTTGCTATTAAGCTATTAACTCATTAAGCTTTAGAACATAAGTATCTCAATTATGAACAGGGGACACATGCTATGTGCACTGAAACAAAATGGAATATTTTTAGTAGCCTTTTTATTTTGGGTATGTAGGACATTTCTGTTGTAGTCAGAATATGTTCTGGGAGAATCAGAAAGGTTTATTAGCTAAGTAGGTTTTCAAAGATAATTTAGCTTTTGCTAAATGCTCCCAAATACAAAAATTATAATAAAAATACATCAGCGTGATAAGTTACAAAGTAAATGTAATGGATTTGTACATGCATGGGCATTAAAACATAATAATCAGTCACAGATGAATATATATTAGAGAGTAAGTGAATGGGTGGCTCTTACAGTTGATGTGTTCGGTGTGTGAAAAATGGACAGGTGTAAAGACCTGACAAGGACCTTTTTTTTTTTGGCCTGATGACTTGCCTGAAATGGCAAGGATTTTGAGGTAGTCCCTGTCAGCAGTGGTGAGTGCCTACTGACAGTGGTCCACAGAGGGGAAAAAATAATTGACAGGGTATTGGGCATCCAAAGGTTTATCAATTCACAAGTGAATAAAGGCTGTTCCATCTGGTCCGAAGTGACAGAAGGGCTGCGGTGGCAGAAATCAGCATTTTTAAAAAATTGATTCTAAAAGGAATGTGTCATGAATATCTGTTGAGTATGAGGCTACATAGGTGCAGACCTTTCAGAGCACCCATGCGACACCCTGTCAACCATCGAAAGCACCTACAGTGAACACACAAAAGGCAGAAATGAACATTTAGCAAAAACAGGTCACCTGGTCTGATGAGTCTTTTTCTTTACACCACATGGGTACTTGGGTGTAGGAATTACAACCATTTTCTAACAACCCTCCCTTCATTTTTGACTGCTCAGATAATTAACTATTTGGTACATTCTGAAAAGAAAGGAACACACTGGTGAGCTCAGAAACATCAAAATACCCAGATGACCACAAAAAAGAACTCTGGTGGATGACAGACAATTTTTCCCAGCCGAACGAAGAAACAACATATTATGGACAGATAAAACAAAAATCAACTTGTACCAGATTGACAGAAATACAAGAGTATGGAGACAGCTCATGATCCAAAGCCTGTCAAGAATGGTGGAGGCAGTGTTATGCTGTGGGCATGTATGGCTGCCAATAGAACTGGTTGCCTAGGATTTACTGATGATGGCTCCTGACAAAGGAATCAGGACGAATTCTGATGTGTACATAGCTAAATTATCTGCTCAGATTGAGCCAAATGCTTCAAAATATATTGAATGGTTTTTTTTTACAGAGTAGATGGACAAAGACCCAAAGCACACAGTGAAAGTAACCCAAGACTATTAATGCACAAAGCACAGCGTTCTGCAATGGCCAAGTCGATCACATGACCATAATCCAATCAAGCATGCATTTGACTTACTGGATGCGGAGCTGGAGGTAAAACAGCCTAAGAACAAGTAGAAACCGAAGACAGCTGCAGTACATGCCTGTCAGAGCATCACCAGGGAAGAAACCTACAGTCTGCTGATGTCTATAAGATCCAGTTATTGAGTGCAAATTACTTTTAACCAAGTATTAAAAATGACAATGTAATTTTAAATGTTCACTTTCCTCAGTTACTTTTGAGCCCCTAAAAACGGGTCAGCATATGAAACTGGTTGTAATTCCTACACTGTTCGCCTGATTTGGATGAAGTGTATTTCCACTTCTATATGCTGTGGTACATGGCTAAAATAACAGTAACTTCAACAATAATAAAATCAACAAGATGCTAAAACTACAAACACTAAAATCACAACCTGACACTGGACTTTGAGGTAATCTTACTCTAGAATGTGTTAGAGGAGTGGAAGCTGGTCGCCAGCATCCAGTTTCTTACCTCATCAATGATAGTAACCAGAGAGCTGGAGTTAGATGGAATGTTCCATTCACCCCTCAGTACCCAGTGTACTGGTAAAGCAGACAGTGCCCTCAGACACAACAATGCTTAACTGGCCATTACGTTTCTAGAACCATACACTGAACAGGACAGATTTGTCCCCGGGGGAACTGAGATATTTATCTTCTAGTATGTGAAATTATTACTATGCCGTTGAAGCACAACAGTATTTTTTCAGATGGACGCTTATGAATTTCTTTCTTTATTTATTCAATCTTTAATCTAATGAACATTTGCCACACAAGAGCGTCACAGTATGCCTACATTACCGTAGGATAATTTTAACATCCTTGCAGACTTCACACTTTGCAGGCTTTCAAACATTAATTAGATTAATTACATCATAGCTTACAGCATTGATACATTATGTTATAGATCACACACTTCCTCTCACACCCACACACACTGAACCATATCATGTACCCTTTAAATGAAAAACATTGCACTCATGTAAATGGAAGGTCTAATAATACTTGGTGAATGATTGTGCCCTTTATGGGGGCCAGTGTCCTCAGGATGATAAAACATTTTGTCCCTGATTGAGTAGAACCATGTTTATTCAAAAAAAGGATGCAACTTACATGACTTTTAGCTACAGTTGTTCAAGACCTGGAAACACCCCACAAAGACAGGAATACTAAAGTGTGTGTGTGTGTGTGTGTGTGAGGGTCGCATTCAAAGACGATCCCCCCTCTCTCTCTCTCTCTCTCTCTCTCTCAATCCCCCTATCCGTCTCAGCCTGGTTCTGTCTCCTCCCCTAGTGCTGGTGCACAGGTTCAGCCGCACTGCCTGGCCGCCTTTAATTTCCAGCAGTAATGTTCACAGCGCTGTGATTAATTAAAGCAGGCTGCCTCTGTAATAAAGAGATGTTCCACTAACTCCTGTTTGTTTTCCCGGAGAGAGGCTGCGCACGCATATTAAACAGAGGACGCACGGCTGAATGCTAAAACACAAACATCAGACGCTCTGCTTTCGGAGTCACGGGAGCAGTGCAATGCTAAACAGCAACTGCAGTAAATACAAAAAATCACTGAAAAAAAAAAACAGTGCTCCACATTTATGTCAAATGATGCACAGTGTCCCTTCGCTGGTGGCCTAGTGGTTAGGGAGTTGGCCCTGAATGTCATGGGTTCGAATCCCAGGATTGCTAGTGACACCACTGAGGTATCCTTGAGCAAGGTACGGTCCTCACACATTGCTCCCCAGTGCTGTGTTCCTGGCTGCCCGCTGCTTCACCTGGTGAATGGGTTAAATGCAGAGGGAGAATTTTGTACTGTTCACACTGTGTGGTCACTTCACCTCACTTCTTTACTTAGTACATTACTCATCGCACCCCTCATCAGTAGCTGACCATAAGTGCTCTTAAATTTTTAGTAAGGTGGAGAGATTTAGGATCAGTTCATAATACTTCATATTTACACATACAATCAACATTCACTTAATGACAAAAATCTTCTGCTTTCACTCGCTGGCCATTTGCCCATCTGCTTTATATGTCTACCCCTAGTCAAATTGCATGTTTTGGTGGTGAAAATAAGTACACATCCTCTACAAAGAATATAATATTCACATATTGATGTACAAGTAATGTTAATTTACAAAGTGGCAGTAAAAGAACTATGCAAATCCTGTGGCATTACAATTTACAACACGCGTCAAAACTTTTGCATATAACTTTCAGTCCAAAGTACAACTACAGCTTATCTGTTGTCATGCACAGTTTATCAGCTGTCTTCTACCCCATTCATTATTGTTCAGTTTCTGACCAGAGTTCAGTTCAGTTCTTTATTGTCCACAAAGGGAATTCAGCTTGCAGCATGACAACAAAGACTCATCAGACATGCAATACATGAGCAACTCCATCAGCTGTAATAAACAATGAAATAAAAAAAAAGAGAGATGAAAGGTCTGGTGCAAGGTTACTAAGTGTTCAAATTACGCAACTTATTGCACCTACTAAAACGGAGTACTTATATCCATTACATCTACCCCAGGGTAATCAGTATCTGAGGCAGCCGTCCAAACCCTTCGTTTAGGGGGGTTCAGGAATCATATTTTCCATCTTATTACAGGCTTGAGCTTTGAAATTATTAGAGAGTGTGGAGTGCTGCTCAACAATGATACTACTGGCTACATTTATTAGAATGTTCATTTTATTTGTAGAATTTTAGGTTACCACACAATGCTGAGACCGCAGGTTAACGCGGAAACAATCTATAAAACTGGCTTTAACAAATTCTTCAAACCTCAAAAACATTTAATATCCCTAAGAAGTAGCTGTAGATGTAATTTTTTTGGTTCTGTCAAATCCAAATGCGTAGTTATTCCAAGAAACTCATAGTACTCCATCGAATGCCCCCTGATCATAGTATCTGTGGGAGGGTGAAAAGTTCTGATATTTTCAGATATGACATTGGTGGTGGACCATTCTCCAAACATGGTAGTTGTCACGGCTGTGTGTGTAGTACTGGTGTGAGTGTATCACGCACTCATGGGTTCCTGGAGCCATTACATGCTTTGGTGTCACTACTGGGAGAAGAGTCGTCCACTACCAAAAACACGTCCAGGTTTCAGGAAGGGCTAACCCAAACTGTGCAGCAGATGAGCTACATTCTATAACTGTACTCCAGCCAGGTGGAGATAGAAGGCAGGGGTTTCTAATAAAGTGGCCAGTGAATGTATAATAAGGTGTGAGGAGTGTGAGTGGAAGTTGTGAAATCCACACAAGACTTCACTGACTTTTACTGACGCTTAGTAATGAGGCCTGATCGCTGAGCCTTGAGCAATGTATTTGAGGGCTATGTCCAAATAGGAAACGCTCCAGACCAGAGAAAGGTCATGCTCCTCAACTGCCACAACAAAGCACAGCTGTGTCAATACTAGCATGAAGCACTTTACTTTTAAGAGCCTTGATATTATTGCTAATGCTATCACAGTTAAAGCGCACTCTAAAAGGATTTGTCATGTGAAAGTGTGTGTGTGTGTGTGTGTGTGTGTGTGTGTGTGTGTGTGTGTGTGTGTGCACATATGTGATGAGACCTGGAAGGAGATGGGTTAGACATAAGAGACCAGAGCGTTTCTCACATCTAGGATATGTCTGCTCCATCTTGTCCCAGATTATTTTAAGATGCTTCCCCCCTTGTAGCTCTTTTTACCCTCCCTTTCTCTCTCTCTCCCTCTCTTTCCCTTTCTCTCTCTCTCACACACACATGCTAACAGCCGTGTGTGCTGTATGCACGCTGAGGGATGCCAACATGAGTCAGGACACCAGATCCACTCTGGTATTCACACTGCATCCCCAAATAAAGAGATGAGAGAGAAAGACATAGATAGATAGCTGACTAAATGACTAGATGATCAATGGTAGGATGGAGAGAGTAACTGTGCCCAATGTACACATCAGCTTTCCCTTTAAAACCAAGCGTACTGTGTCACGTGCGTGTGGGGGCACTAAAAGAAAAACACTCTGAAATAGATTTAGGCAGCTGTTGGTGAGCGATGTTTTCAGGAGGGGCTGCATCATTAGGCTTGCATTGATCTGCCGAGGTTCTATTATTTCAACGATTAGCAACAAGATTGGTGGTTTAAGTCCAGTGCGAATCAGTCTTTAAGTCTGAGTGTAATACTATTCATTCCAGAGTAAAATGCCTTCAGTAATTCTTAACATAATGACTGCATGCTTTCCTTTTTTTGTTCTTATTTTCCTGTTGTTCATTTATTATTTTATTTCGGACGGATGGTAAACAGCTGCAGATCGATGCCTGGACTCTTTACTGAAGGAGACACTCTAGACATGATAAAATATGTTTATCTGTCTGTTAAAAGCTAGAAGTATTACATGAAATGTCTTTAACAGGCTAAAGATGTTCTTGTTTAATATGTAACAGGCAAAATATGTCCATGTGCAATATTGTTATCTCAAACCTAACATACTGCTGGAAACCCATAGTGGCACTAGAAGAAAGAGTTATCATAGACTGCTTTTTCCTTATTTTTGACTGATATTTGATTGTGTTTTGATATTTGACACTATTACTAGATAATATCAAAATCTACAAACATGTCTGAGCTCTTTGTTATCCATGCTTTGCCATTTCAGTCTGGATTATATGTGGTAATTTGTGCAAATACAGGTACCTTGTACTATTTGAATAGGCCAATCAAAACACTTACTAATGACATTACAGAACCTCCTCTGTTAAAAGTAATCCAGTTTCAATAGCGCTGTAGAAATCAACACACCTTGCTATCCTGTCACCTTGGGCAGCTATACTCACTGAGTGGAGAGGTGGTCCTGTCTGTATTGTTATGTAAATAAGCCTTGAAAGTGGGTCAGCATGAGGGCATGAGGGTGGCACTCAAAGGCAAGTGTCCCTTATCTTTGGAGAGCACAGTAATTACCTCGCATTAATGATCTTTAAAATGTCCAGATCACACTCCTTTTCCTTTGAATGAGGAGTTAAAGGGGCGGTCTGGTCAAAATGAAAAATGTAACCATTGCTACATTTATTCCAAACACACCCACTCACCTTTATAAGCATACAATCATTTCTGAAGTGAGATTCCTCAGTTTAAAGACCAGGAAAACACATGTCTGATGACGCATCTTTAAGGTGAAAGAAATAATAGAAAGATTAAAAGTGATTTGGGGTGGAAATTTAATCTTTCTCACTAGCTGGAGGAATTATGTCTTTAAAAAAGAAACTGGATGACTGGTTAAGGTTGAAGTTGTTGCAAATGCTGGCCACCACCACAGATACTTTTAATAGCCTCTAGATCACCAGCAGTGAGGACTGCAGTGAGGATGTAGAGCTCTGTAGGGGCTCCCAGTAATTGCTGATGTTTTTGCATGATGCATTCTGGCTACTACAGTGAGAAAACACTGATGGACAAAAACACAAAGATGATATAAACCGGTGAATTGCGTTGAATCAATGAGACTGTGAGGGGCAATGCTGCGTTCAAGAAAACTAACTAACACCACAAATGGAATACTGAAGGCTAGTTTTGTCCCTTTTATTCTTATGTCATATATGACGTACATTACATCAAAGGATAATCAACCCCTTAAACCCTAAGGGCCTCTATGTGGAACACAGTTCAGTCCCACACTCTCACATCCACATACTTCACATAGCAGTTGTCATTGTAGCTGATGAATAGTTTAATAAAACTGATGAATAATGTACTGTTTTTAAGATTAATAGTTGATTAAAACGTTTAGAAGTCAAGGGGTTAAATTAATTACTAAATTAAATTCTTATTCTCTGACACAGACTCTCTCACTCCTAAAAACTTTATTGTGGAAATTTGCTTTTGGTTTTAAAGTAACAGTGTTACAGCCTAAAACACACATACAGAGCACGTTAAGAAAGCAGCAGTAGCTTCATCTACAGTTCTAAAGTATAATACATGGTAGAGGGGTAGGGAAGTGTTTTTTTGTAACTGCTTAAATAATTGCTGTCGTTTTTTAGTGCGGTTTCAGTTTTGCGGTACCTATGGAGGTGACAGGGAGTCACATATTCCTTTCTTCTCTTGTTCCCTCCTGTTCCTTCTCTTTTGCCGTTGGTTCTTGCTGCGTGTGTAGAGCTGTGTGTAACCTGGCTTTTCTCATCCAGTTCCCCCAGGGCCCCCAAACATGGAAAGAGCTACAACATGAACACATCAGGCGCTATTTATAGAGACAGCTACTTCCCAAGGGCCCTGCATGCCATCAGCGACCCTTTCCTTCGAAAATACGACCCATAGTACTAGTCCTAAGTGTGTGTGAGTGTGTGAATATGTCTGAACATTTGTTTGTATGTGTCGCAAGGTTTTAGAGTTATTTTTACTGTGATGGGGCAAAAAGGCAGGGTGTGTGGAAAGACATGAAATAGTGTGATTTATCTCTGCAAGAAAGACACGGATGACTGCTTGTGCAGTTTAATATCGATGCTATAAGAAAAACACGTTAGAAGCCAAAACCTGACTTGGATCAATTATCCAAGCTTCAACTCGTGTTCTCTGCCCTAACACAACTGATTCAGCTTCAAAGGGAAAGCTTAAAGGAATACTCCAACCTAATTTCTGCTGCATCTACAACAGCACATGAAGTGTCTGCAGCATACGGTCAGTTGTCATGCACAGTCAGTTTGACACATTTTCCTGTTTTTAGACAAGAACAGAAAACACAGCACCTCAGAACACTCTTTATAAAGCCTTGGGCCAGATGCTGAAACAGCTGCCCATTGGCTCCTATTTTAATTGTGTTTTGAGTCAATGGGTTTTCTGTTCCATTACTAAGTACAGAGAAACAACACTGTAAAGCTACATTACATTAGTTACGTTAGTCCGTGTCGTGTCATGAAATACTGAAACTCATCAGCCTGAAGCATAAAGCCCTGCCGATCTAGTTATTTCTGCATTCATTTGCACTGGGTGAGTGACGGGCTTCTGCGCGGAAGGCTTACATGCATTTGAAGAGGTTACCATAATTATCTAGTCCAAGAAAGGAACATGTAAAGACGTGAAGAGGGTCTTACTGGGTAGCAGATGGGAGTTTGTTCCTGACAGTGTATTTAACAGATTAACATTGACATTTCAGAACTCTATAATCAATGTCTCCTGTAATCCAGCATGGTTTGTGCATACATGGAAATGTGATGCAGACAAGGCAATGTTTTTGCCTTCCGTATCAAATCCATGACCTAATGGTCACATTCATCCATTTTAAAGTCAAATTTGAATATATTGCAGTATTATAGAAACAAATAATGTGGTCTCCCAGAGTGCAATGGGCTTTCCTTTTTGAGCTGAACCATTGGAGTGATGGATAAAGAAGGCATTTCAGGCCTTTGTGAGCGGTACCGAATCTCTGAACTCTCAGCTAAGAGCCGCAAGCTCTCTTTAATTCAAGAACATCATCTCCGTGAGAGGAGAATGGCTTCAATATAACAAACTGCATGACTCCATAAAGTCATAAAGCTATGGCTGTAACAATTTGTGCTTTACGTGACATTTCTGGATGACTTAAAGCAGGGAGTGCAGGGGTTTTATGACTGTCATGGAAGAAGAAGACAAGACTAAATTATGCTTATGGGATTTATGGCATGAATATATGTGATTTTTGAAAGAAATAAATAAAATTGTTATGACCGGCAAGGTTTGATAAAAATTATAAATGAATATACTATACACATATATATTACTGTGTCATAACATTAAAACCACCTGCCTAATATTGGGTAGGTCCCCCACGTGCTGTGTTTTCTGGCACCAAGATGTTAGCAGCAAATCCTTTAAGTCCTGTAAGTTGTGAGGTGGGGCCTCCATAGATCACATCACACTGATGCTTGATTGGATTGACAAGTGGGGAATTTGGAGGCTAAGTCAACACCTTGAACCTCCAAACCATTTCTGATTTAATTCAATTAAGCTCTGACAGATTGCAATGTAATTT
>JBBIGA010000106.1:32358012-32389777 GCA_037576975.1 Alestes dentex | reverse complement strand
CTGACCAACTCGGCACATACCAGAGGTACTGCATGGCGCTACAGAATTATTTCCCACTTCTGGATAACCTTACCATTGTTAAACCTCTCACAGTTCAGCACTGTCCTTTGTACCATTTCATGCTATTCACTTGTATTTACTGTAGCAAAGACAATCATAATATTTAAACTGTGATAAAAGAACACAGTATGTACTCTGAAGTGTATATATTATAAGCTACACTGCCATGTCCTGCAAAACAAAGGAAGGAATGCCATGCAGAACAAAGAACTGTAAAAATAAAGCATTTTAATATAAAATATGTCTGTGCTCGTATGGTTGCAGTATGTTTGTACTTCTTGGGATCACCTTGAAGAAGACCGCATATGGCCACGAGCTACGCTGCTCTCTGTGGTATTAAGTGCTAAAAAATGAGCTGATTACTGAGAACTGAACAGGTTCATCATAACACAGCAGTCACAATGAAACAAGATTTAATGCAAAGAAATAAATAGCAGCAGGTACGATTTTTGCTGCCCTATTGTTATCAAATATTGTGCTGGTTCATATCATTACTATTCTGTTCTATTCTATTCTATTCTATTCCATATCTAGGATATACACATTGTCGTTACTGCAGCCACTGTGTTTTGTTTTGGCAAACAAGCTTTGCATTATTGAGTTAGTGTTCTTGTATTTGCAGAGAACATTTTTCCTGTTTTTTGCAGTTCATTTCCCAGGTTTATTTTTTTGTACGATGGTGCATTGTACTATGTACCATCACAACTGTTAAATTGTAAAAAATGTTCACTATCCATTTGAATCATTAGATTATTAAAATTGAGTGCATTATTCATTTCAAGTGATAATTACTTTCCTTGTTTATACAGATCACATATTGAATGTACATGTTTTATTGTGAAATTGAGCTAATGTTCTTTTGTTAGTAGAAGATTAGACATCATTTTTGTTTCCCTGACTATTCAGGAACTACTGAGCGATCATCACTGACATACTGTTTCACTGGGATATAAATATGTGATGACAAAGAGGCCAAATTCCCTCATTCAGGTCATTCATTAGAACAACGAGGAATAAAAGTCCTTGGACCTTCTGTGAAAGAGAATAGCTACACAACTAAAATGTCTATATTCATTGTGATATGCAATAATTTAAAACAACCAGAGCTGCTGGGAAATGAGTCCAAATTTAAACAGCAAACCTACAGCTGTGTTTTGCAGAAAATGGTGATATTTTGTCTCCGAAAAAACTTTACACTATTGGGTACTGCAGTTTTTTAGATGCTACTAGAACTTTGACCGGAGCAAGGGTTCTACAGCCAGAAACAAGACAAAAACAGAACATAACAGAAATAGAACACTTAGGGTGGTTTATATATATATATATATATATTAATGAGAAGATTCATTGTTGTCATGTTGGCAAATGGAGGTTGCACAAAGAACTGTACGAAAGAGCAGCAATAATTAAAACAATACATGGTGAAAAAGAAGAATTTAGTTTTCTTAGACTAACTATTATTTTCTCAGTGTGAGATTGAGCTAATTTTTTTATTGTGATTAAACGCATATTTTCTGAGATTAATCGCATTGTTATGCGCAATATTCAATAATGACTTTAAAAGTAGTGTATTGCGCACTTTTATTTTAGAAGTACTGCTATACAAACAACAGTGCAATAACATTTGGTTTGCAAACACTCTAAACAGTCACACAGCTGCAGTTCAAATATTTCTGTAAATCTCAACCAACATTAATGTAATCAAATCAAATAAAAAACTAAAGCCATTTGCCACTACAGGGCATTCACAGTTTGTTTTGTTTGTTATAGAAAAACAAGTTACCCTCAGAGTCCAGAGCACGGGGGTGGAACCATTATAGCAGTTGTAAAGGGGGACCAACTCCATATGGAAGTCTATGTATCTGAATGCAGTGTCATTAAAGTCCCTGATGGTGTAAGGGTCAGGTGTCCCTGTACTGTAATGGGATGCCTGACCCCCGCGAAAACCAGCTGAGACAAATGCTGCCTTCACGTGCTATGGGAAAGATGATCCTTTGGAAAGTATGAGTGCCTTGTGTTCAAGTGCTTTTGTTGTCGTAGTGAAGAAAAACATGGCAGACCCACAGTTTGTCTTGAGCTGTAACTTGGGCAAAACAGTTTTAGACTTACTACAATAACAAGAGAATGGTATATGTAGCAACACTGTATAGGCTGCAAACTATTCGTATAGGCTATAGTATAGTATAGGCTATAATTATTATACATTTATAAGGGTGCAACGCTTACCATTCACGATTTTTTCTTCGCCCTCCGCCATGTTGAAAGGTCAAAGTTGATCTCATCTCGGCAACTCGTGTATCAAAAATTTCTCCCAATTCCCCAGTGGAAATTACGATGTGAGGGGGAGTTCATGTGCAGTTTTCAAGTCGGTTTCTGGTATTTACCATTAATTCCCATAGGACGTGAAGGCACCAATAGAGAGGTGCATGCTGCTTGGACCCACGAGCACAAAAAAGAAACAAACTTTCAAAATAAAAGGATTTTTAAAACCTGCGTTAGTGCACGAAAAGATAATTGTCGACGTTAAGTGAATAATGCTTTAATGTGATAATGACACGTTAACTTGCCCAGCCCTACTATATATACATACGTATATATCTAGATGATTTTATTTTTCATGTAGAATATATGTTTATTGTATTTATTGCTACTCCTTCCACAGTCCTTTATACACACTCAAAGACTGATGCTAGAATGGTATCTATCATTATACTGTATTCATTCAAACTAGTACTGTTAGCACGTTTTATCAGCTACACTGAATGTTTTCCATTGAATTGTAGCTTATGTAGTCTACTGGTGTTTCTGTTCTTATTCTGTCTTGCACCATGGTCCTGGTGTCACGGTTAGCCTCTCTTTCCTGGCAGTAAAGGCAGGCGCAAATGCAGACTTCCAGGGTCCTTGGACTTTATTAAGACAAAGTCAAGCAAACAGGCTCGAGGGCCTAACAGAACTCAAAACCAGGACTCAGAGGACTGGAACATAAACCACACAAGAATGACAGTGGACCGACAACTAAGGTCCACCACAAACAAACATAAATACAAAAAGCAAAACTCCAAAAACCAATCAGAACACCAAGCTTCTTTCCTTGAGCACACTGGCCAGCTGAAACACACAACAAACAAACTCAAGTCTGGTGTGCTCAGGATTTCATAAGAAAAATTCAAACAAAACCTAAATACACAAACTAAAAAAGAATAGGCTCTAGTGGCCGATGACGGGACCTGACACCCAGAGGAACATTTCACTTACTTCATAATGGTGATTTGTTGATTTAGGATTAAGTTCTTAGTGCTGTGCGGTTTTTTTTGTTTTTTTTGTTTTAATGTTTCAGCTCGGTTCAGTTAGTGTTTTTGCATTAAAAGTCAATATTTAGAAGTCAGTTTTAAAACTATTACAACTATTCAGAGCAAAAATTATGCACTTGCGTGACTTAGGAATGTTTTGGCTTTCTGAACGGTTAGATTTTGCTCACTTTTTGATGTACGATCAAGCTGATCTTTCATATTTTATTATCTCATCTGGAGGCCACTGTATTGCAGCATATTTCAGTATTGCACAGGGACTACTTTGTGATTTATGTGCTCTCTCTCTCTTTCTCTGTCTCTCTCTCTCTCTTACACATATGCAGCACACAGGGTTTATCATTCCATGTGAGAAAGGGGTCCCTGCTCCAGACTCCCTGCACCTTCCTGCGTCTGTGTGGCCTAGATGGGAGGAACAGAGACGGCTGCACAGGAACTGCCAAGCTAAATCCATAGAACAAGGTTTACATAACCTTACATGCACTCGGCAGATCATAAGAGGAGTACTTGAGGCTCCCATAAAGCAGAGTTGGAAAGGCACACAAATGGCAATAAATTTTCTTTTATGATGCCAGGAGGATTTGTTGGTATAATGAACCATTGCAGCTTAACGATATTTAGGATCAGATATTTTAGACTAGAATAGGAAGCCAACATGTTTACTTTCGTTGGAAGGAGGTATTCCCTGATCTCTCTTAATTCAGACCCAGCTGAGGAAAGACACGAGCAAATGTCATACTTATTTTTTTCCATGCAGCTAGATGGAATGTGAATGACACTAGTTGAGTCTTTAGTGGCATAAAATGAAAAAAAAACAAAAAAACATCAGTAATAGGCACTATTTCCCAGTACTTTTCCTTTGTTCGGTTTACTAAGAATTGAGTAGAAGAATGAAGGTCCTACTTTGCCATGTTTTTCCTTTCTGCCACTCCCTGCCTCTAAGGTCATGGATTAGCTTTCCACCACCTGCAGTAGCCGTCTTTTGAAGCCCACCCTGGAAAACTATACAGAAAGCAGCTGGTGGGACGTTGGATCTCCGGCTGTTGAAGTCCCAAATGTTCAAACCTCATATCCAAACATGCTTCATCTTCCAGCTCCCCCTCCTCAATGTTCCCCTACCCAGCATGACCCTCCGTTTGGGGTGTGTGTGAGGTGGTCTGCTGGAATGAAGTATGGGGCCCCACACCGGCCTTGGACCTTTCTCAGGAGAAATGTCTAAGACTTTATCAAGAAAGGGCAAGTTCTCATTCTTAGAGTTTGTCTACAGTAAAGGTCATACTGCAATGATAATTGCACCTTCTTGAAGTGGAAAGGGTTATTATATGCTTAGATTTATAATATGATAGGACATGAGATTTTAAGTTCGATCCCTAGTGGTGCTGTAGCCATCCATGGCCGGGAGTCCAAAAGAGCCCAATGGGCTTCACTTTCCCTAGGTAGGTAGGAGGGCCCTCCCTCTTCCACCATCGTTCAGCACAAGGCTAGCGAGCATGGGCGTCTGTTAACTGACAGAATCGGTGGTTAGTGTTCTCCTCAAAGCGTGTTACATTGTCCAATGGTGTTGTATTAACAGCAGATCAGAAAGATGCTTAATGTGAATCTGAGAAAGAACATACAAGCCATCATCCTCCCAGTGTTGATGGAACCATCTGATGGGTGTGTGTGTGGGGGGGTGTCATATGTAGTGGGCAGAATTGGATATGACCAAAATGGGGAGAGAATTGGAATGGAGGATGGAGGGTTAATACAGTGTTATTTATTATAAATATCAAATTATTGTTGAGAAAAAGCAGTTTGAAGGTGCTGATTCATATCCATGTATTTTGAATTATTTTAATCTTACATTAATCTTAATCTTTATGATATAAAAGCACACAAACCTTAAAAAATGTCACTTTAAAAACTTTGTTTTAATTTATATGAGCACATTATGTGATTGCTCTAAAGTGTAGATAGTAATGGACTTACTATGCCCACACATTTTTGCTGTATTAACTATTAAGTTCCATTCGTTAACTTTCGATTCTAAAGAGGCCAGGGGATATATCTTCTTCACAGTGTATGTTCCACTACTGTGTATATATTTTTTCTAAATAATCAGAACCAAATTGAATCGCTGCGGGTTCGGTCACTAAGAGAAAAAAAAATGTAAAAAAAAAAGGTGAAATGTAAAAGTAAAATGACTAAACATTTTGAAAGTTTTATTTTGTCAGTGACACTTGGTGTAATCTTGACAAATATGAAATAACATTATTTTAAAAAAAAACAAGAAAATATGCAAATGCTTACAGGAAATGATAACGTTAGCGTTTTATATCTGAGAACATAACACATTAAAATAAATAGAGAAAAAAATTATGTAAAGATTGTCTTTACTACCTGTACATTCAAATTTCACCTTAACAGACAGGTGCCATGGACAGAATAAGATATATGTGCTCTACAAAGCTGCAACAGACTTCACACTGAGTATAATACAACTTATCCAAGTGCACAGAACAGATCTAATTCTACAGTATATTACAACAGTTTCCCTGTGACATCATTAAACATTACAAAAAATGGTTTCATCAGAGCAGGGAGAGCATGTAGAGCACAAGACGAGAAGTAATTCAGCGGATTCCTCAGATGACTCGGGGCTTGCGAAAGCATGAACAAAATGTATTTCCAGTAAGAACCAACCTGAAATTTATTGGGCAGGCATGGGGTTCCTTTTGAAGCGAGGAGAGAGAGCGCTGGGATTTGGCCTACCAGATGGATTTGATTAATGCTTCCTATGTCCACAGATGTGTTCTTTCACTTTAACCTGAGAGATCCTTTAGTATGTTTCTTATTTCACTACAAAGGTGGATGTAGTCCAACTGGTTGACATTCCCTAACAAGCTGCAAGAACAGAGCTGAGTCTCCTACTGTCTATTCAACTATATATCAAACATCTTAACTGGACTGGAATTTCAGCTATATTACAGAGCACTGTATATAAGAGACAAACAGAACAATAGTTATCTTGGGAAGGCACAGGTAGAAAGAAGAAAAAGAACAGGTTGACTGAAAACCAAGTGACCCTGGAAGTGTTGTCAGTTCTCCCTTATTTACCTTGCATTATTCTTACATTGACAAATAACACCTGACATTTTTACGAAGGATTTTTAAAAGGCAGAGCAGTCAGTTGTGAGAGAGGGCAGTGCCCTATTGGATGAACTCTTTCAAAATGTCACATGTGTTCTTGTTGATGACCTCGCGCAGTCTGCGGACCCGCCGGACGCTGAACGGGCTCACAAAGCTGTCCGGCTGCAAGACAGCCATTCCGTTGTGCACATCACCCATGACGATGATTTGGCTATCCGAGACAGTGATGTTGGGGCAAGGGCAGCTCCAGTCCATGTTCTGCAGTGTTACCTCCAGGGGTTCCTTCTGGAAGAACTTGAGCCCCATTTTCTCATCCTTCAGGATCTCCTCGACAGTGATCTGGGCCCGGCCTGTGTCTTCTTCCTCTGTCAACTCTGTGACACGGCCCAGGATCACAAAGTCACTCTTGCAGAAGCTGGCCACCATCTTATGCCGTGACTTGCATGGCTTGCAGCTGTGGTTCCTGGGGAATGGGCATGAGTCCTCGCAAGATTCCCTGGTCTCGAAATTGTTCTCGTTTCCCCCACAGCCACCATAGATGAAGGGCTGGCACTGGCCTAGGGTAGCACTATAAGCCCAGCGTGGCTCATATGCCTTGCAGGGACCCTGCAGGCTGGGAAGGTTGCAGGGTGAACTGAGCTCACCTTGACAGGAGAGCATGCATGATTCAAATGTGTCAAAATGGTTTTGGTTCCCATCACAGTTGCCGTAGGTGAAGGTGAAGCAGCTGTTTCTTTTACTGTCATAATACCAGCTTAGCTTCTCGCCACCACAGTTTCCACTGTCGGGTGCCTTCAGGCACTCCTCAGCAGGGAACAGGGAACTAGAGTTCTTTGGCTCCTCTTTCTTAACCTCTTCTTTCTGGGTTGTTGAGAGGGAGAAATGGGCCTGGATCGAACCGCCTGAGTTTGTGGCAGTGCAAGTGTAGACACCAGCATCTTCCAGCTGGGCATTGTAGACCACGAGCTGTCCAATATTGGTGACAACTACATTCCCCAACACATGATTGGGTTTCATAACAACATTCTCCTTTCCCTCAAGTTGCTTCTCCCAGGTTAACTCAGGCTTTGGCCAGCCAGTCACTTCGCACAGGAAGCTGGCCGTCTCACCAACGAACACAGACTGTTGTGTTGGGCTTCCTGCTATGACTGGGGCTTGCACATCCAGAGGAGTGGTGTGCAGCAGGGCAGTTGTTGGTAAGGCTGTGGTCCCCGGAGGCCGAGGGCTAGTGTTTGTTGGATGGGACCTGCAGGTCACCACAGACAGAGAAATGCCCTTGGTACAAGCTTCTGCATCCATGTAGCACTTGTTGTAATAGGTCATACCGTCAGAGGCACAGGTGAAGTGGGGTTCCCTCTCGCAGCGGTCCCGGCACTTGCACACCGGCTGCCCGTTCCATATATGGCACTCAGAGCCCTGCTGAGTGCACATGAACTTTTCACAGGTCGCCTCCTTGGTCATAGGTCCCTTCTTCCCTGTCGTGTCTACATAACGGGCAGCCACACAACTCCGACTCCCACAGACGTTTGAGCAGCACTTTTCAAACGTTTCACATTCCTAAACACAAAACACAGAGAACAATGCAAACATTCTTTCTAATACATTTGGCTTCCCACTCCATCCACATTTTCCATTCACTTCATCCATGAACATGGAAGCCATGAACAGTAACTGAGGTATTAGATAAAGCTGCTGAAAATTATTTACGATGGATTTTTCAGTCAATATTTACAGCACCTTTTTCCGACGTGACCTTTTTACTCAGTTTATCCATTTTGACATTAACATCGTCCACTTCACCTGTTCATCTGTTTTCATGTTCATTTCATGCACTCTTCTGTTCACATTCACTTCACCCATCTTGCCTTTCATGTTAAACCTTTAACACATTTCTCATTCATTTCTTCCTTTTTACTGAATTTCCCACTCACTTCATTCACCTTCTCATTCATTTTATTCATTCACTCACATTCCCATTGGCTTTGTCCACCTTTTCATGGTTATTGGAGAAAAGTGATTGTGATGATGACAGCGATATAAGGTCAAAGACTACCATGACAGAATTTAAAAGTAACTTTTCAATAGATATTTGCAGCACTTTTCTCAGATGTGCCCTTTACATTCACTTTCTCCATCCATTCATTCACTTTCATCTACCTTCAGCGTGTGTACCTTCCCATTCTCACTAGCCTTCCACTTCATTCTGTCATCCACTTTTCCATTCTCTTCATCCACTTCCTTATTCTCTCCATCCTTTTAAATCACTTTCACACGTTATACTCATCTGCTCCATCACATCACTCCACTGTTTTTTCTCACTCTTTATCTGAATATACAAGTGGATAAACTGTAAATTGTAAAGTGGATAAAACGCCTGTGATCTAACTGTGGTGTTGGGTCAGCACTTCTCACCTGGTCAGACTGGCACTCCCGGGTGCAGGTGCTCATCGCGTCCACCCACAGATTGGGGTTCACGTCGTTAGGGCACAGTCCTGAGTGAGCGTGCGCCGCGCCATGCAGAGTCATGCCTTTTACGCAGCTGATCACCAGCTGCCCGGCCAGGAGCCACATCCAGCGAGGCGAGAGCATCTTCTGGAAGAGTTCACAAACCGTTCGAGCTGAGAGAAACGCGTTCTTCACTGCGACTGGACGAGGTGCGCGCTGAGAAACGCCGCGCGTAAACTGTGCCAAGTGTCCTCCGGTGGACCAGTCCGTCCAGTGCGAGCGTGTGAAGGAGTGAGGCAAGGTGCTGCTATTTATACCCCAGTGCTTTAAAGCGGGCTCCTCGTTCCTGACCACAGGACTCGCCCTTACGCGCACATGACAGTTATGGATTGCGGAGGAGTTCATGAGTGAGGTTTAAAAAGCAGCTGTCTCGAGGCTACCTGCCCCGCTTCAGCACATCCTGCAGCCCACCTTAACCCTCCGGGTGCCGGAGAGCCCTCTGCCTGAATGACACGGTGAGAGGTGATGCAGTTAATATCAGTTTAATATACTCAATCAATCTGCCTGGGCTTCATACAATCACTGCCCTGCTGAAAAAAACAAAAAAATCATTTACAATTACTGTTGGCCATTGGTGGTTTTAACTGGTGTCTAATGGTCAGTGGTAGTGTTTGGGGTTTTCCTAATAGTTATCACAGAATCAGAGAATCAGAGAATCGGAAAACTGTTGATCCTGGAGGATCGCACAAACATACAGAGACACAGAGACAAGAACAATATAAAATAGGAAGACTAAATAAATCCAATACAAAATCTGTAGAAAAATCTGAAATGCTGGGCATACGGTAAATAATGGGTGTAAATACTATAGATAAGTACTGTACTGTACTACACTATACTATACTATACTATACTATAATATACTACACTATACTATGCTATACTATACTAATCTAAACATATCTAAAGGATAGGTTCTAATAGAACCTAAAGGTGGTCTATAGGAAACAGTGGTCTCTATTGGGAACCATTAAAGTAAGCCAAACCACCAGGTTTTAATCTCAATGATTCTAATATGCTTTTTCAGCTGTTGCTATAGATCAGGGTGCCCAATAGTTTGGTAGTTTCCCTCCTTAAACACACTCAGTAAACCTGGCAGTTTAGGGGAGTTGAATCATGTGTACTTGAACAGGGAAATCACCAAAATGTCTGGACCCCATTCATCCTGTACCCCTGCTATAGAATATGGTTTATATGGATCATTACAGGATTAGCATTCATTTAATATTGGACTTAGTTAAGGTTCATATATTGAACAAAGATGCTTAAAACAGTGATTCCTTATATCACTGAGAAAGGGCTCAGAAAACATCTGGATGATATCTCAAAGCCAACAACTGATAAGGGGGTTATTTATAAAGTGTGGCTGGTGCAAAAGATGACAGGAGAAAAGATTTCACATTCTGAAAAATCTTTTGCAAACAGTACAAATCCTCCTACAGCTGGACTTTGAGATCAACAGCTGCTCTCTTTAGCATCAATTCACAGTGAGCACAATGGGACTCAATAATGAAGCTGTCTAATCAGCTTCAAATCTGACGAAGAAATGGTTTTGGTAACAGTTTATTTGGATGGCACACTGTAGATACCTAATAGAAGCTCAGCTTGTCTTTAATTAACGTTTCACCAAGTATATACATGAAAATATATTATGTAAAGTAAATGTGCCTAAACCTTAAGTTGAAAACAATATATGATATTAAATCTAACCCTTGTATTAACCCAAAACCTTAATCTTACATTTAAGTCTAAACCTAATACTTGTGATAATCCACTGACTTTCACCAGATAGCTTGTTAACAATTAAAGTATGATCGAAATAAAGTGTGACCGTGGTGTCAATAGCATTACATTTAAGGATTCAATGAGTTCGTACAAATCTCCAACAAACAACTTCTGGAGAAGAAAAAATATGGAGGAAAAAAAAACAGCTTTGAATAATATGTAATGCTCATAAAATGTTGACACAGTGTAAACAGCTGCTGGCACAAATGATGTTAAAAAGCAAAACAAACAAACAAATAAAATTTGTTTGTTCAAACATGGATATGAAGCAACTGTGGGCCAGTGGTGCTTTAATGGCTTTTGTATTGATATGTACTTTGCCAGCCCAAGTGCAGGTGCACCTTAAATGTGTTTTATGATCTGCTTTCACATTTGCAGACTGCTTAAGTTCGCCAACCTAGGTTGGGAGATTTTAAAACAGATAAAGGCAAGTAACCTGTAATTTAATTTCACTTCACAGTAAAGTCTTTGATGAAGTCTGTTATTTGAAAGGCGGGAGACAGCTCAAGAGTCGGATTTTTGTTGAGCAGCGGTTGTTCGGTCCGGATCGGCTCGTGTGGGCTCCTCCGTCTCCTCAAACATAGTTCTGGAGCTTCCAGAGAGCCGTGCTTCTTGCAGCACGTAAACACAGTTAATCACTTTCACAGGACCGTAGCCTAATTAACACCAGGGAGGTTGGTGTACAATCCGAACACCCTAACTTATGATGAAATACACATTCTTGGAACTACATTGTTCTTAAAGAAGCGGTTCCTAATGAACTTCAGGAAGGCTTTGAACGCCGGCGTGCTCTTGTGGAGTTTCACCTCGCTTTACCCCTCCTCGCACAGTATAGGTTCACTTTTACAGTGCCTGTTTTTGTGCCATGGATTAACTTTCCAGTTAACGAATTGAGGAGATTTATATAATTCTTGGAAACTCTTTGTCCTCACATAGCCCCTCAGAGAAAAACAACTCGCAGTCTACACATCTGTCAAGGGTGTCAAATGAGGACAAGGAAAGATTGTAGATTACAACTCCAAATCGTAAGCTCATTACGCCGCCTGCTTTTGAAGCTTTTGAAAGCCTTCGACATTCTTATTGATTTTAAACGTGTCTGATTGACAGCTTTAGAACAGACGATTATACCGATACAAGTCTGGAAGGAAGCAGTATAAAAAAAGACCTTGGATTAAAAGATCAAAGCATGACACAAAGAGATTGACACTGAAGCACCTTGTTGCATTTGTAATTTGTAAACACGCCAAAAATTCGGCTCATTTTGTTGCTCCCTTGCAGATACTTTGTAGATCCTTAACTTGTCTTTAACTAAGATTCAAGGAAAAATCTGATAAATGTCACTGAGGCTGAAAGAGTTTCTGTTAAATCTAACCATAATCCTAACCTCAACCTTAAAATATAAATTAACTCTAATCCAATTCCTAATGCTGTTGATAATCCTAACCATAATGCTTCCTAACCTAGAGCTTCATCTGATATTTTGTTAAGAACAAGAGTATTTGAAGATGTATTCTAGTGTGTTCAAATTTTTATTAAACTGCAATTCCTAGATCAGACAGTTGAGCAAATGGTGGCCTAGTGGTTAGGGTATTGCTCCTGCAATCATAAGGCTGTGGATTTGAATCCCAACCGCTAGTGTCACTTAGATAACCTTGAGTAAGGTATGGCCCCACACACTGCTCCTCGGGCGCCCCTCGTTGGTGGCAGCCCACTGCTTCACTTGGTGAATGGGTTAAATGCAGAGAAGGAATTGCACACTGTGTGCTGTGGTGTGTTCACACATGACCATATAGGTTTACTTTACTTTACATTTTTTACTGGCAAAAGAGACTTTCACTGTAGTTTAATAGTTATATGGAATCAAAAATATACTGCTGTCTGATCCAAAAGACTTTCAAATATGTACTACTGTCTGATCTAAGAAACTTTCACCATAAGTTAAGTGTCCAGCTGACTACTAAACTACAGTGAAAGTCTCTTTCACCGGTCAAAAGAGACTTTCACTGCAGTTTTAATAGTCACCTGGAATCTTAACTTTCTGCTGCATCTTAATCTTCCACAGAGAATCAGCTGCATAGAAACAGTATCAGTAGAAAACTAGAAACAATGCTGGCACCTTTCGTGTATTCAACTTTTAAACGCATCCAAAAGTCTTCAGGACGTTAAAAAAAAAAAAAAAAAAAGCTTCAGGACACGTTCCAAGCAGCTGGTGGGCATTCTCCTGCAAGACACAGCCACCCAGCACTAAAATCCCAGAGGCCTCCTCAGATCACTGAAGGAGCTGTATTAGCAAGAGCTTTAATCATCTCGCGAATATCACATCACATCTCACTTCTGCTCTGAAACGTGTCCCAGTGCTTTAACAACATCTCAACGTGTCTCCTGAAAGACTTTAGACAAAGCTAAATGTTTGCAGTCAACCATCTCGGGCTGGAGAAGATCCAAGATGAGGACAGCGCAGCCTCGGGCGGGGATAAAACTCTTTATTGGGTCTGCATCTAACTGCTGGCACACTCAGAACGCACTGAAGCACCGAGCGAGACATTTCACTTCATGATTAATTACTTAAGGAGTAGCTTTGCACATTGCATTCTTTCATATCGCTTACTCGGGAGACAGATCACCTCATCTGCCCTTCACGGAGACAACATATGAGCTATTTGTTGAATGAGATGTTCCATTTGGAGCTGAAAATAATAAACTGTTTTTCAAACCTCAGCTTGTAGTGAAGACGGATGCATCCTAAGGCTATGAATGAGTAGACAAGAATCTGCCTATTATGCCCTGAAAGTCTCAAAAAGGCATTATAAACAAGCCTTAAATAGCAAGATGATTTTTTAAAAGTAGTTCAAAGCCAGTTTGTTTTTAAAGGAAGTCTCTGTAATTTAACGTAATATTAAACTTCATGTCATGGATTTCCATGACAAAATTCAAGCAGAAATCTTCTATTAGTTCAGGCAAATTACTTAAACTGTTAAAAATTTCACAGCTGTGCTCCAAACATATTTTTGGTTTAAGTTTGTTGCATCAGACTCTGAAACATCTTAAATACTGTGCACAGAATGTCTGAACGGATCTGATATACTGACCATACTTTCTAAAACTTATTTTAGAAACACTTTATAAAATCTAAATAAAACTAAAATATAAAATCCACTTGTTTCAGATTAATAAAATCCTGTAATTTCCAAATAAGCTACTTTGGAGGGTGACATTACTTTAAAACTGAACTTTTGAGTCAAGGTTCTTTTTTTTTTCATCAGAAATATTTTTATTGACCAATGAAACAAAACATTGAATAGTTACCAGTATGCATGTATCTTCTTTGAACACATTTATATTGTAATCTCTGTACATTGACCAGTTATTCATTTTCTTATTTTCATTTTAAATCATAACCCAGCCACCAAACCAAAGAGTTTCCTGGTAGGAAGGTTCTTTTTTTGTGTGTGTTTACAAGACATACTTACATTTCTGTTAAATCCTTGGACTATTCAGTTTTGAGTCTTGAAATTTAACACTTTGAAGTATTAATGGACGGGACTGCACAACTTAGTGAAAGGATGGTGACAGGAGTTGCTTATCTGATGTGTAAATCTGTTCCTCAAGAAGTACATGTTTGGAAGAAGAACCTGTTTGAGTAAAAAGACATGACCAAAAAGCCCAGAATCTGAGTGGTGATACCGCAGCTATTTATTGTCTTTATTTGAGTTTTAGAGAGTGGAAGTGCTCCTTCATTACATTTCGAATGCCTGCCAAATCTGTTTCATTTTATAACATAAATATTTTGTGTCCAGTCTTTACTTCTTCTTCTTTTTTTGGGTGGAGTTGGATGGAGTGGTGTATTTCATCATGACCATTGCATAAACACTACCTGTGAACACTACCTTCCTCAGTCTTGCTTTATCTGAAAAAGTTCCAAATGTTGGAATATTGACACCCACGCAGACGTCCCGGGGCTTCATTTTGCGTTGTTGTGAAAACTCATTTCCACAGACATCTAAATTGGGAAATGACAGTGCAAAGAGGAATTGCGCTCCAAAAACAAACATCAGGTTTGTTTCGTTCAGGGGAGAAATCTTGCTTTGTCATTTCTCCCTTTCCCACCCACTTCTCCTCCCACTGTCAGCTGCATGCAGGGATCTGGGAGGAAGGGTAGCAGCCAAACCCATCCATATTTCATGTGGTTTGGCCCAGAGTGTGATGTTCATTCACATCCTGGCAATTTGAGCCAATTCATCCTCTTGGGTCCATCATCTGTCAAAGGCATGGTGGGGCGGGACAAGAGTCTTTAATAAAGTAACACCTAGGCTAATTAAGGGAAAAAAAAAACAGCCAAACCTCAGTCCTCCCCCTCTGAACCGACCGCAGAGCGTGAGGCATCTTGTCTGGGGACCTACAGGAATAAACTGCGATTCCTTTAGGGCTCCTGTAACACTGCCAACGTTTGGGACTCGCTCGGAACCACATGGCAGTGGAGCTTAATATTTTTATTCATCATCCAGAGCTAGGAGTGCTGTTTCATGACTAAGCTTGATTTGACTTGTAAAAATAGCAGGGAAGTACTTGTCAGGAATTTTGCGGTCCTTGCCAGTCAATTGGGCAATTCAGTTAATGAAATGTTTGACACATGAATGTTTCCTTTAAATAGACTTTTTTGCTAAGATGGTACACGGAACTCCAGTTATGGTAGTATTATGAAAGAATAGCACCAACTTTGTCACGTATCCACCATCTCCTTATTTTCCTGCGCTGCTTGTTTTTATTCAGCAGTAACAAGATCCAAACATTCTCATGAACAACTCCCAAAAAACATGATGCCTTCATTTCTAACAACCAACGCACTTCTTGATTGTTGCTGCAAGAACCGACCCTAGCTTCCATTCACTTCACCTCGGTTTCACTGTGCCCTGCATTTTACATTATGGCCTTTATTTTACACAGCAGGGACTCGAAAGGTATTTGAGGTGACTGAGGCTAAGAATGCCGAACAGCTAAGACAGCTGCGTCCACTGCGATAGGAATGGCTCCCGTTGGGCTGCAACTCCCTCTGTGTTTTATCTGTCTCTATATGATCCATAGCTTCATATATCTCTCTTCCTTTGAACATTTTTTGGTTTTCTGGTCAAGACAGAATGTTGACAGCTTTAAAATCCAAAGAGGTTCTTTTAAAGACATGGTCATGTCATAAATGCACTGACTGGCTGCTGACTGGCCCCTAAATCACTGGCAGAACATTAAGGCACAGTTTCCCAGACGCAGATGAAGCCTGAGCCTAGACTAAAAAAAGGATGGTGAATCACAACTGGAACTGTACTTCAGTCCAAGACTAGTCTTAATCAATTCATTGGAGAGCCGGCCAAAAACTGCCATTAAAGCGGCATCTCTCATGTAGGACGTGCTCTCTGGTGGGGCAAAGTAGGAGAAATGAATGTGAAAAAATTATTCATCCAATCTTCAAATGTTTCTTATGTTTAATCAGACCTCTTATCATATTTGTTTACAGGTGAAATATGAATAAAAATGTAATAAACCAGTCTATCTGCTGCTCTACATGATGATCCCTCACACTTAAATGTTTCTGAATCCTATTACCTTAATCAATGACACAAACATTTCATATGATCTGTAAACCTGTAGCTCAACCAAGTTGCTAAATGGAAATGAAGCACAAACACCAAGGTCCTTTTCACTTTGGAGCTTAATAAATGTTATACATTCATCTAGCCTTGATACACTTTGTGGATCTACAGAATGTAGGAGGCACCTTAAAAACAGGGGTTAAAAGAGAGAAGTACCATGACTAACGAGGATGCCTGACAGTAAAAATGTTTGCCTTTCCCTTTTTTTGCACTATGCAATATGAAATGTGCTAAAAAGTAACTAAAATTCTGATATGGTAATAAAATGCAAGTCTTTACAAGTGTAGTTTACAAAAGGGAATCAGACATTTATTTCAGCAGTGATCTTCCCTATTGAACAGGCTCAAAAAGTGACTTAAATAATACAGTACAAAAATAGTCAGGTTCATTGTGAAGTAACAGTGGCACTGCAGTTTATAGAAAAAAGAACAATAATGCAAAAAAAAAACAATGACAGGTGCTGGAAACAGCTTGCAGTTGAGTAAAAAAATCCAAAAGATACATTCACTGGCTCTACAACTCAATGTATGAAGGCACTGTTGAACTTGCACAGCGTTGGGAGACTCACGCCAACCCCGCGTCTTTTGCCATGCCGTAGAATATTCCTTTCTGTGCAATAAGGTTCGTTGGTGTGTCGAATTCTGCTACCTGTCCCTTGTCCAACACAAGAACTCTGTGAATAAGAAGTGGGTGAATAAAGAGCATGAACAAAATGAATTAAAACAATGTAACGAATAATGTCTATTCAGAAAAGCATTATATGATTAAATCTACCGTATAAAGTGAGAGAGGTTTCTTCTTATATAATCTGAAATGCTGTAATTAATCTAATTTTGTACTCATTTAAAACCATATTTTATTTCTCCAATGTTCATCTTACTTCCCAGTCTTTGTGACTAAACTGAAAATCTGAGAAGCTATGTTTGAAGTCAATGTAAAATACCTCATATACACTTAAATGAACACACACATCTTCAATGCCAATAGCAAATAGCCTGCTGTTAACAAACTAAATTTCTTGGCAGCAGTGTTGAACACAAAGTCACAAATGAAAAATCTTTTTGATGAGGGTTTTTTTTTTATTTCATGGCAGAAACTCTACGCCGTACAGGTAAACTAAGCTATTTAATTATCATGGTTAACAATATGTTTGAAAAACATATTTTATTACCTGTGTTTCTGGCCTCTCGTTCACACAAAAACTGTGGTTCAAGTCACTAAAAAGCTGAGCTCTTGGAAAATGAGCTTCAGGGTAAAGTTTTAAAAACTGTGTGAAGAGGCAATTTTTTATGTTTTTTTTTTCAGGAACTGCTCAGTCAGCTATGTTTTGCTTTGTGAGTATACACACACACACACATACACACAAACACACACACACACACACACACACAGATTAGGGCTGGGCACGTTAACGCATTATCGTGTTAATGCATTATTTACTTAACGCTGACAACTATTTTGTTGCGCGTTAACGCAGGTTTTTAAAAATCCTTTTATTTTGAAAGTATGTTGCATTTTTGTGCTCATGTGTGCGCGCAGCACACAGCACTACAGGTCTGTATATGGACAAAAGTAATGCGACGCCTGACTCCCGCGAAAACTTGCCGAGACCTAAAGCGCTACATGGACAAAAATATTGGGACGCCTGACCATTACACCAACTGGGACTTTAATGATAAGATACATAGACTTTCATATGGAGTTGGTTCCCCTTTGCAGCTGCTATAACGGCTCCGAGCCCCATGTTCTGAACTCTGAGGGTAACTTGTTTTTCTATAACAAACTAGATAAAACATGAATGCTCTGCAGTGGCAAATAGCTTTGGTTTTATATCTGTTTGCAAACCAAATGTTATTGCACTTTTATTCATATAGCAGTACTTATATACTTAAATAAAAGTGTGCAATGCACTACTTTTGATTTAATTTTGCATATAACAATGCAATTAATAGCAATTATCAGATTTAATGGTAATCTTTCTTGTACCTTGTGTAGTCCATGATGGTGTTGAGTCTGTGCGCTATGGTAAAGACTGTGCAGCCTTCAAACTCTGTGCGGATGGTTGACTGGATGAGGTCGTCCGTCTCCAGATCAATAGCAGCCGTGGCTTCATCCAGGATGAGAATTCTGGTCTTCCTTAGCAAGGCTCGAGCTAAACAGACGAGCTGTCTCTGTCCCACACTATCCAGACCCAACAAAACAGTGAGGTAAAAATGCTCTGTAACTAATTCAACAGAAATGAACATGTCATATTGGGAATGTAATATTCTGTGTATGTACCTTAAATTTTCTCCTCCTTCTGAGCACTCCAAGTTGAGCTTAGCTGCTTGATTGCTGACAAACTTATGGAGGTGAGACAATCTCAGAGCACTCCAAACATCATCATCACCGTATTTGTCAAAGGGGTCAAGGTTCATCCTCAAAGTCCCTGAGAACAGAACTGGTTCCTGTAAAGACATGTTTACATTTGTCATATGAACAGTGCCAACAAACATGAGTTAACTAGGATAGGACGGAAGTTGTCGAACGTTCTGCAATTTAACAGGTAATGAGTTAAGGCTTTAGTTCATTCCTTAAATTTACTGCTTTCCTTCAGTTTATGAAGTAGTGTTTTATTGTTTTGCTCTGAATCTAAAAAAAGTTGTGACTTATCTGAATGATGCTTTTCATAACATTTATCTATCTATCTATCTATCTATCTATCTATCTATCTATCTATAGTGCAAATTTCAGGCAGTTCACGTAACTAGTGTTCATAGTCCTTCAATCTGGTAATCGAGACTGTAGTTGGTTTCCATTTTGGCGCTACAAGGGGCAAATGAGGTCAAATCGCACTTCCTCAACTGTTAGAAGTGAATTAGGGTCACATTCAAGAACAGGCGAAAACAAAAGACAAACCAAAAATGTTAACAATCTGGAAGCAAGCTCAACACAAATTAACCACAGTTGTGTTTGGAATCAAGCAAGCTAATTAGCCACTGAAGAACAAGCTCTTTCAAGCTGTTTTGTGGGCGTAAAGGTGCATTGGCCTCTTTTACTCCTTTGAAAAAAACTCCTCTTACTACCATGAAATACTTTATGGCATTCAATGTGAACTTTCTTTTTTGCTTACACAGTAAACCCCACATGAGACAAATATTAATATGCTGAAATGTGCTTAAATTAAAACAGACTGCTCAGTGAAAGCCAAAAATGAGGAAGGGAAAGCACTGCAGACCTGGGGGATGATGGTGAGTTTGGATCTCAGATCATGAAGGCCGATCTCTTTGATTTTCACCCCATCGATGGTGATTTCCCCTCCTGCAGCCTCCAGCAGACGGAACAGGCAAAGGGTCATTGAGGACTTTCCTGCCCCGGTCCTACCCACAATGCCAATCTGCAAATACAGGTTACTTTTAGGAGGCATAGTGTTATATGTATGTCCCTTAAACACTTTTAGAACTTTTAGTTAAATAAGGGAACACCAGTCTCTTCCACTAGCTGAAAACAATGCATGTGCACGAACAATAAAACAACACTGAATAAAAAAAAGCCTTTCAACTCATAATTGTAGGTAGTAGTAGTAGTAGCAGAAGTGGTAGTAATACTAGTAGTAGTAGTATTAGTAGTATTTTTATTCTTAGTAGTAGCAATAATAGTAGAAGTAGTAAAAGCAGGAGTAGTGCTAGTATACACAATTTAAAAAAAAGTTAAAGTAAAAAAAAAAAAAAAACATATATCCTTCCACACCAAACACAGTGCAGGTAAAGAAGATTAGCCTGAAGCTCTTCAGAAACACCAATGGCAGATCATTACTGATGGCCCTCCTCACCTTCTCTCCTCCTTTGACCTTGAGGGAAATGTTCCTGAGCACCAGGTCCAGTCCCTCCCGATACCTCACACTGTAGTCCACAAACTCCACGTTCCCCTCAGCAGGCCATTCAGAAGGGGGCTTCTTATCCTCCACTTCCCATGGTGCCTGCACACATGCATAAGTAACATCTCATCTTGCCAAGGACCAGTATGGAATTGGAGACCACCATAAAACCAGGGACATCATTTAGAAAACATTTGTATACACAAATTTGACGATACATTTAATCATTTAGTTTTTTTGGTGCTTATTAGAGACAATTTAAAACTCACATTTCACACACTACTAAACAAATGCTGTCTTTCAAGATAGGGTTCTTAGTACATGCGGATGTGTGGCTGCTCAAAAGGTACTTCTCTGGCTCATCAAAAGGGTCCTCAGAAAAAATTAAACATGCTGCAGGGTTCTTTCTGGAGTGTAGTGGCTTTTCTATTATTCCATACACACTATTCCTGATCAGTGTTTGCTTGATGAATCAAAATTGATCTGTTTGTTATTTGTTTTATTGAGTTTTCTTTGGTTTTGACTCAAGAGATGATTGCAATATGTAGGTCACACTTATGCAGAAATTCACAGAATGTTAAAGCATGAACAAATTTTCAAGCATCTATGTATCTACATTGAAATCACATTTTTTTTTTAACTTTAAGTATTCTTTTTATATCAAAATAGTCAATCAATAAAAAATAAACAATTTTAACTGTGAATAGACATGTCATTCCAGTCTTATTTTATGTTGCCAGAAATACTTACATGTAAGAATATTGTTCATACTGTATGTGCTTTATTATATGACAACTTATTATTTGTATATGATTCAGTGGCACGCCTACATTGTGAGTGTTATTCAAGCTTCATTTTTAGACAATTGTGTGCAAACGCTGAGAACTTTTCTGAACAACTAATTTAGAAGGGAATTAAAACATGTTTTAACACAAAATCACTTTATCTGAAAAAGGCAATAAACTTATAATACTACCACAAATGTATTATTTCACAATTGCATTTATAGTAATCTGGGTATATCTAATGACTATGTTCTCTGGTCACACTAGTCTGTCTGCTTTACCTCAGGTGGAGTCTCTGAATACTCCTTCACTCTCTCCACTGCAACGATGTTGCTCTCGAGGTCCGAGGTCATTCTTACCATCCAGTTCAGGGACATGGTGACCTGTCCAACAGGGAAATGGCCAGTCAGCTTTAAAGCTTTTAACTAGTATCATCTGAAAATGGTTCTACTGAATAGGTTTATTACATGAAAGAATGTAGCAACATACTAAATACATGTTATAGTGTTAAGTTACTTATGTAAAGTATAAACCAGGGTTCTTGCAGGTTTCAGTAAGTTAAATTTAAGACCTTTTAAAGACCTTTCAAGACCATTCTGAGTAAAATTTAAGACCATCACGATGCATTACAAGCAGGGGCGTTACGCGCATCTCAGTCGCATCTCGGCCACATCTTGGGCCGACAGCCGTGCACCGGACGGCTGTTCTGGACATTTCCAGAACGTTCTGGACTTTCCTGGACGCACAGAACCCCTGATTACAAGAAACATTCGAATGATCCCAGAAATTCTCAAAATATTCTATTTTTATTGATTCAGTATTAAAACAGATAATCAAAATAGTTAAATGACATACATACTCCCAACACAACACTAGCCTAGCATATACAACCTAACCCTGCATATGCCATCCCCTTTAGCACCGATTTCAGTTTCAAGGACTTTCAGTTCGGCAAGACAGCTATATGAGCTCAGAGTAGTCTGCCTTTGACTAGTTTAGGCTTCAGTAATTTCTGTGCGGCAAAGTTAATCATTTCTCAGCGTGAGAAATACCATGTTTAGCGTGTGAGTGTGTGAACTTGCTGAAATGCGTGAGACTTGAGAGCCCTGCTTGACAACCTGTTGATCTGCTGACATTTCACCATAGACTGTATGTATTTTACGAATTCAGCGGGAAAGGTAGCCTAGCAAACAAACTGGATGGTTGCCTAGCTGCAGTGATCACGCAATGGGATTTATAGTTTTATCACCACGCAGACCAGGAAACACAACCAACGGATTAGTTCTACAACTTTTTACTATTTTATTTTCTGCAGACAACGCTTCTTGGGTATGAACGGAGGTAAGAATTTTAAGACTTGGGTAAATTTAATTTAAGACCTAGGATGAAAATCTGGGCATTTTTAAGACATTTTAAGGCCTTAAATTTAACTTTCTGAATTTTAGACTTTTTAAGACTTTTTAATACCCTGCAAGAACCCTGATGAACTGTATTTTTTGTGTTTTACGAAGGGAATGTAGTTAAAAATAGTTATTATTATAATAGTTATTATAATAGTTAAAAAGTCAGTTTTGAATGCTTTATATTGTTAACGGAGTGAATAATGAAACAGAAATGTTATTTTTTTATTTATTTTGGAAGAATGCCTAAAGCACAAGTGAGTCATTAACATTTTAGTCATTCAAACAGTCATTAAGTCAGGATATGACAGTATTAAGCACCTCTCTGACCTTCATGGAGCCATTAGGTTCAGGTCTCACTACAAAACTAGCAACAGCATATCGAACTGTGAACAATCGCATTTGAACAAGTACTTTTTGACTTGTTTCGTTAAATTTTGTAGCAATAATTTTGACAGATCTGGTCTTTAATATGTTATTTCAAGCCAACTTTGAGTTTCCTGAAAACCAGAAGTGTTTCAAAACTTTTGATTGGTAACAGAACATATATAACAGCATCATAGTACACATACAAGTGAACAAATTGTGCACAATATGCACGCATCAAGCCACATTAGTAAACTGTGTGTGATGTAAAGCTGGCATGACAAGCAATTTTTAAAAATTGAATAATTGGGACAATATTATTAATGATTATTGGTAAAATGTATACATAACCTTTCTGAAAAAATACACATTAGCACCAACACTTATTACAGCTCATGGTTGGTTGTGGTTTGTTCACTCCTTTTTATGCTCAAAGCTCTTTGGTGAAGTGTCAGTGCTGAGTTAGTGCTGAACTTTTTTTTTTCCTATCCATCTTTACGTGTTTTATAAACGCCCATAAAAGTTTCAGGAATAAAAGTTGAATCTGAGTTTTCATCCTTAACATATTAAACTAATATAAAACTAATATTAAGAATATTAGCCCATCACAGTCACATACAGGGCTACCTGCTGCTGTGAACATGGATCAGAGCGCAAACAATCATTGTTATAAAGAGAATGAATAAAAAAGAAAAATCCCACCTATTGATCTCATGGCTTTTATTGGTGATTACCAATTAATCAATAAGTAATGCCAGTAATATGTTTCATTACGCACCTGCAGGGCATAAGACACGGACAGCCCAACCAAACTTGGGTTCAGAGATTTCTTCCCAATCACGGCAAACAGAGCAGCAAATAGAACAATGCAGTTCCCGATAAACTCAATGCGGACGCCCAGCCACCTGAATTCATCAACACACAACATGGTCATGGCTCACAAACACACAAAGACTTTCATCTGCTTAATGCCTTCTCTCCTTCATATCAGTGTTGGGCTAAACAGAGACCACTTGTGGTCTTGAGTAAAACATAACAGCTGTGTCTTTTTACTGAACACAAGTGAAGAGAACATGTGAAGAGTCTGAGGCCTAACATCTGCAGACAATCATGCATCCAAGAAGAAGTGAGGCCAGACCTACCTGTTGGAAACAATACCAGGGAAGTAACTCTTTTGGTTTTCATCCACTTTCATATCACTCAAGAGTACAAAGGCACTGTTGCGCCCGTAAGCGCGGATCACACTAGTGCCAGTGATGCTCTCCGAAAAATGAGAGTATATGGGGGACCTACTGACCGACTCCAGTCTCTTTAGCTGCCGTGAGGTGGCTACATAAAATCTCTACAGAGGAAATCAGGGGGAGAAAGACAAACATGCCATTTAACCACTATGTCTAAAATACAGTGTAGAAATGACAAACATAGAACACAGTATAGCTTGGTGAAGACTCGAAAAACACTGGCATGTGATTTGAGTACTGTAACTCATTTCACTTCAAAGATTTTGAAAATGTTCATGCCGTCGTCTACTTGCAGTTCAATCAATTCAGATTTGAAACAATTTCAGTGAATGTAACATACTGTTGTTATCCATAATTTTGAAATAATATGACTATGGGTATGAATTACATTAGTAAGACCAAATATACCAAAATCTTTGAGTGGTTTCCAACATGCCCACTTCAACCTAAGAAAGGCATGTTAATTAGCTGATTAGTTGTCTTAGCTGTGTTGGCAGCAGAGCACAGGGACTTCTGAACCAGGCTTGGGAGCCACCGCTCCAAGTGATCTAATATAATCAGTGCTTTAAATAATAAACTAATGATCACTGAGCATTGTCATCTGCCAATAGTTTCTAGAATCCCCACCATTTCAGCATTAGACACATACAGTACATGTAGCATTACATGCCTAAATCATCCGAATTACATTAAATTTATCAGAAAACATCTATACGTTATATTTATATAAAGCTGGAACATGATCTATAAATATAATCAAATACTATCATAATGTTGTAGTGTATAAGGTTTGGCTTTGAACATTTCTTAATAATAAGACATTTCTCAGTATCATTATTGAGCAATGTTCCATACATAATGACATGAACATGGTAAACATCAAAATAACTCAATGTTTTGGAAACATGCAACCCCTTAAACCACTTGAAGAGAGATTCATTACCCTCAAAAGAAAAAAACAAAACAAAGAGAGGCTGGAGAGTTTTAACGCCATGCAAAGCTGAAGCCAAAATAAAAGCAATATGTGAAAAAGAAAGGAATCAAAAAGGATGTTGGAGCAAGTTATGTTGGTGTAGTGTGAGAGTGATTATAGAATCTTGGTACTTCAGGACAGAGGCACATATGGAAAAATACTTCCAATCACTCATTTTTTACTAGAAGAGAATGTTCTGAAACAGCCTACGACTAGGAGCCCGCACCCTATCATACAGCAGCAAGGAGATTATAAACGTTGGTCAATTCCGATTAGGTTTAGTACTGCTATGTTGTTTTCTGTGGTCTAACTGCTGGAATCTGAATCAGTCAAGCAGAGATCTGCATATAAAGGTTAAGTTTTAAATCAGTAAGACCTCAGCTGATGTCAAGTAGCCCTCAAGCCCAGACCGCTGTTGTTTCACAAGCTAAGTGACAGGTAGAAAGGGAAAGTCCACGTGAACTACTGTCTGTTATCTCAGATGATATTAGTAAGAACGCCGGCTAAAGCCCAGTGTTAAGAGTGGAACGACAATGCTAATGATGAAAATAAGAGAAATAAGTCTGAAACTGAATGATCCTGAGCATGGAAACATGGAAAAACAAAACATCAAACTAGAAAACAAACAGAACAAAGAAATAAACTTCTACTCCTACTGATTCTAAACCCACTGCAAACGTCTGCTACAAACAGCTGTTCTTTATGTGTATGCATTTGAGGTATTAATTACAAATTTTCTGCTGGATTTTAGGCAATCATAGATTCTTAGGGCCAGATGTACATACATGAGAGAGCACAAAAGCTGCCTAGATTTGTCTGAAATTAGCATTCACCTTTACTAAGGCTGACATTAACATTCTCTTTACTATGGGTGACATGAGCATTCACTGTACTATGGTTGAAATTAACATTTACTTTACTAAAGTTGAAATTTACATTCACTTTCCTAAAGTTGAAATTTACAATTATTTAACTTTTCATGATTGTGAGACACAAGCTGGACAGCCAACAAGCTCAAGACAAAAACCAGAGTAAAAACTGAGTGATGAAGTGAGGACAGGAGTGAACCATATCATATAAGGCTGATAACTATGACACATTAATCGTGAGACAACTGACAGAGATCTCACACCACACATGACCTTTCTCACGGTAACATTTGTTGTCGCTTCCTCTAATATTCCTCTGAACAGCAGTACATGCAACATCAACTCACTGCCATGCGTGAGCAGACAACTCACTGCACTCCAGGAACAAATCTCCAAACACCCCCCATCCACCCGCCCCGGACAAATCTCACTCTTAACTCAAAATGAGCAGGCCGAATATATATGAGTTGTGAGGGTCACGTAGCTGGAATAAGACGCACATGAGGTTTTACATTTTGCATGTATAAATGTGTCTCTGCCGTTGCACTGTTTAAAACACTGAATCCCAGCTCACAGTCATTACCATGAAGCTTTGAAGACAGTTTCAAAGCAGGAGCTATGCAGCACCAGCAGCTCAAAACACACTGTTGATATCCATTTTCCAGGGCCTCAACTCCCCGTGCTGTTAAAAATGAGTCTTCAGTCATTGTGCATATCTTGGGACAGGGTAAAAATGGTTCTATGTGACTGTGTGAGAGGCGTGCAAAAACCTTCCCTGCAATAAATGCGAGCACTGCTTAGTCAGTCTACATTTGTGTGCTCTTGCAAACAGACTACATGCAAATTAAATATTTGCTCACCAAATCACTACGAACATGTATTGCATATGTAAACCAAACTTCAGTTTAACCGCATGATAGCTCAGTTGAGGACTTTGTCATAAGAGCATGATATTGGAGTGAGAGGAAACCCTGACATAGCTTTCTAAAGGTACAGCTCTGCTTCACTCCTCACCACTCAGTCTGGCAATGCTTGTGACATAAAAAGGGAGGACAACACAGTTAACGTCTTTTCAGAAGGATATGATCTGACCAAATCGGAACCTATCAGTCACGAAGAATAAATAAACAATGGTAAGTTTGCTCTGAGCACGCACCAACACTGGTTAATAATTCCAAAACATTGTATACGGGAGTCACTGTACTCCAGCTAAAAACACAGGTGTCGCTTGTTGGACGATAAATGTCTCAGCAGAATTTTACTAGAACCTTACGATATACTTTTGACATATGTCATTACAGTTTGTCATGTCATTACATATAAATCACGACAGATGTCAGTGTGTGTTATGTGTGTAAGACTGTCATGTTACCATTGCCATTATCATGACAGATGCTATGTGAAAAGTTTTTCATGCCCTACTTTAATGTCATGATTTCAGGTATTATAGTATCCGATCATTCATGACAGAATGTTTAGCTCGGATCTCTTCAAAATGATAAAAGCATTTCACACTGTACAATGCATAAAATGCAATTTAGATGCATACGCTATTTTCGGACATACTTTTTCAGTGCTATTTGCAAGTGTAAAAATCTTAGTACATCTGACCCTCAGTGTCTTCATCATCTCTTAAGGTCTTAGGTGCACTTTTCTTTAGTACTTGGGAGTTTTAGCTCTGATAAAGAACAACTGTTATCAACAACAAAGAAAAAAAAAGCTGGGAGTCAAGTCTCACTTATGAGACTGAGGACACCCTGAAAACACAAAGAACCAAATAACCAAACCATATGGTGTAAACTACAACACTAGGACAGTGGCAATGCAGCTAAAGACAAAACATCCAAGACAAAAAAAAAACCAAAAAAAAAAAAAAAAACCAATGACACGTTAGCATGCTGTATTAATGAGTTAGCAGACTTGTTCCTATTTACCTGGACCCACCAATAGAACATCATTAACGGCACTATGACTATGAGGAACATAGGGGTGAGGGCAGAGCATACGAGCAGCACATTGACTGTGTACCAGAAAGTGCGCATCCAGATATCAATATTGTCTGGAATGAGAGAGTCTATTGTGTCCACATCTTTGCCGAAGCGGTTCAACATGCGCCCTGAGGGAGTGGCCTCGAAAAAGGCCTGTGGGGCCCTCAGAACGGCGTGGAGCATGTTGAGGTGGGTGGTATGGGCAGCCTTCAGCATACTGTAGGCCCGGCACAGTAAACAGTTGGCCAGAATCAGCACACCTGTGAGGGAGGGGCAGCACAAGCGAAAGACAACGAGGAAGAGGTGCGTTAATCCTTGCACTCACACAGTCTCTTGCTCTCACGTATGGAAGCATTATCTGATACACATGGACAGATACTGAGAAACTGTCACCAGCACCTAGATGTTGTCAGCTCTGGGCTGCTCAAGAAAGCTCTATTGATGAAGATTTTAAAAGGCTGAAGATGATACGTTTTGGATTTGCATAAAGTCTGGAAAAAAAAAAAAAAAAAAATGTAGACACAGAAGATGCCTGGCTGAGACCCTCATCTAAAATAAACAGCAAACTATCAGTTCAAATACTGCCTGGTCTGTAGATCCAATCAGATAAAACATCCATTCCACCCTCCAGAGAAGAGAAAGACCACCCTGTGTAACCTAAGAATGCTTTCAACTATTAATATCTCTTACATATTCACAGTATGAACGGCAGACAGGTCCATGATGTAGTGTTATATTATCACCACTAGGGGTCAGTAAGACACCAGATATCTGCACAGCTCTACTGGTGAAGCTCTGACTGTACATAACGCACACCCTGGAGCTTAGATCAGGTATTAAAAACAAATGTGTGAGTGTATGGGAGTTTGTATGTGTGTCTGTGCTTGAATGTGTATGCCTGTGGCTGTGTGTATATCAGCGAGAATGTGATTGCAAACAGGCAGAGCAGGAAGTGGGTGGGTAGGCTGCTGGTGGAAAGAGAAAGGAAATGAATCCTTGGTTAGGTAAGGAGGGGAGGAAAAATAACAGAGCATGGGAGAGAGAGAGAAAGAGAGACAGAAACAGAGAGACAGAGAGACAGAGAGAGAGAGAGAGAGAGAGAGAGAGAGAAAACAGACAGTAGAACAGAATCTCAACAGCAGTGAGACATCACATCCAGAACTGCACTGCCGTCTGCTTTGCTGCAGCCTAAAGCACAAAAACTCCAACCTCGAAAAAGGAGGGAGAGAAACAGAAACATTCATCAATCCATGTTGTTTCAACGCTGCCCAAAAAACACAATACCTGCACAAAGAAGTAAATCAAAGCCAATGGGCCAATGACCATGGCAAAGTATGGTGTGCTGGAAACTATAACGATCATGGTGGAGACGGAAGCAAAAAAGGTGCCCAGGAACATGAGGATAGTGGAAGGTAGAGCCTCGTCGATCACGTAAATGTCTTTGGAGAAGCGGTTGATGATACGCCCTATGGGAGTAGTGTCAAAGAAAGCCTGGGGAGAGTGAAATTTGTTGTCCAGAAGGCCCTGGTGCAGTTTACGGGCGGCCTGGATTTTCCCCAGGGCAAGTGTAAAGGCAGAGAACATGACCAGGACGCCTGCCATAGAGAGAGCAGAGTAGGAGGAAGAGAGTCACTACACTATGGTGACCTGCTGGGAGAAAGGGCAGAGGGAGGGGGGATGGAGGTGGATTTCTCAAGGGAGGAACACAAGCCAAAGACAGGAGAACAACCCTGGCAAAAACACACTCATAGTACATGTGTCTGTACACTAAAGGATTATAATGCAGAAATATGTGATACTGTTTTCTCATGACACAGATATTCATTCATGTGTATGAGTGTTCAAGAAACAGCTATTGGCAACTCATAAGGGACGGAGGAATACAATATGGCTTTTACTGTACTGTGGATTCTGTGATATGCCCAACAATGCAAGTCCTGCCCACAAGACAAAATATAAACTTGGGCAGTTAAAATGTTACACACACTTTACACATTTATACTACTTTAAACATGTAAAAGAACAGGTATGAAATGTCTAAAATCCTTAATTAGCACACAATGCTATTATTATTACTATTATTATGGTTTCACATTCTTCTTGTGATGCAAATACAAGTTACGATTTCCTACCCAAGCAGCTCATTTAGACAGATATCAATCCTCTAATAAGCCACACCCATTCATCACATCCAGATGGCATACATTTGTACAGTGACAAACTCATCATTAGGTGTGCCATACCTTGTGCAATGCCCAGCGCTGCGTATACCCCCACTCTCATTTGTACTTTATCCTGAGCTACTGTGCTGTTCCATGAGTCATTAGTCCACTGGCTGAGCCAGATGTTGGCTCCAATTGCAGCTGCGCTCTGACTGGCGTACAGGAAACAGATGAAGAGGGATAGCAAAGGCCCCACTGCTTTTGCATATTCCCAGTAAACCTTGAACTTGACCTAAAAAATAAAGATACACAAATACAAAGTTAATGCTAGTGAAATAATATCAAAGTTATCAACATCCAAGAACAAATGTGATTCTAACTAAAACCAGCTTCTGTAAAGAACAGACCTTTCTGACTAAAGTATTCTTTACTTCCATACTTTGCTTCTACATTGTTTTTAATCGACCTTAGCACCTTGAACAAAAAAAATAAAATAAATAAATAAATAAATAAAAAATGGATAGAAATACAAAGCAGAAAATGACGCTCCTCTGAAAAGTTTTGAAACAAGATCTATAATGGAACTATTGTGGCTAACTCCCCTTTCTCCAGACGAGGACGGCTGTGAGCTACTCACCTGCCCTGTCTCTGCAGTCTCAGCCTGGATAAGCTTCTGTGCTTTGGCCTCCTTCTTCTCCAGCGGTGGGTCCCCATGTCTCCTCTCGCTGCAGCGGCGCTTCCGAATAGACTTCGTCTTCGGGCTCTCCACATCGTTGGACATGATGCTCATCTGCCTGCAAAAAACCCCAACCAAATGAACAAAGAGTGTAGCACCAACGCAATCACAGGCCGTGACCCGGATATCTAGATATTTTTATGATGTGCTTTGAGGCTCCTTTTAGTACTGGAGGCAGCTGTTTTGCACATTAGGCATCTGTTTCACAATGGTAACAAAAGCTACATACTCTGCAGCACTCCAGTAATTTCTAGAAAGAATGCCTGGCTGCCTGGACAGCAATGCCTTGAAGCTATTCCTGGAGTGCCACAGACTGTGTGAGCTTGTGCTTATTTGAAACAGATACAAATAGAGAGGGCGCAAAACACAAAGGAAACCACAGCTATGAAATAAAAAAATATCCTTAAAGGCATACAATCTGGCAACTGAAGAATATATATACCTCATGAACTGTCTCCGGGCCTCGTTTACTGCAGGCTCATTGTCCACCATATCAATGTGGTTACTGAGAGCATCGTCAGGGAACAACTCTTCCTCATCAAACAGCACCTCTGGGATGAACATTGTGATAAATACATACACACATAAAGAGGAAAGGAAACATTTGAAACATTGTGACTACTGCAGTCTCGACACGGCCCTGAAAATACTGATGAAAAAATGTTTTTTTTTCATGGCCTCTTTTTAGCTGTTCATTGACTGATTTCTCAAGTGTACCTGTCACTTCATCATCCTCTATGATGTCCTCCAGAGAGTAATTCCTCAAAAACTCAGCAAAGGCCCCGTTCTGCTTAAGCAGGTCCTGGTAGGAACCCATTTCAGACACCACACCCTCCACTAGCACCATGATGTTGTCAACCTGAGGCAAGAAGCTGATGCCATGTGTGACCAAGATCCGTGTCTATGCCGAAAAACAATGTGCACACACAAACACACACGTCACTTGATATATAAATATAT
>JBBIGA010000106.1:32329234-32357912 GCA_037576975.1 Alestes dentex | reverse complement strand
AATATATATCATTTTAGGCAATACGGTAACATATAAACAGTATAAGTCAACCAAAAACATTACACATATTTTTTTTTTTTTTTTTTTAACAATTTCACTTATTTCCTGCAGATATATTTGACTATGATTCAATTCATGGACAGCATGGACATCAAAAAAAGCCGAAGTGCTGTAAAGGAAGTATACACCCTGATGGATATCATCAGTGTGACAGGTTGTATCTGTTACATATAAACCACACAGGACAGATAATCATCTTGTTTCTGAGAGGGCTTTGATATTACCAAATAAGAGGCATCATTTGACTAACGTCTGGTCTCAACTGGATACCTGATCCATTATCCGGGTTTAGAGGTGAGGAACGTCACTCATTTAAATAAAATTACACAGAATATGAAATTACAATAGTATAAATGCTGTCATATCAAAACCTTGTAACTTTATTTCTTCAAAGTTAATGTTTTTTACCCTTCTCCTATAAAACTGACCAATTTGGAGATAAAAGGTAAATGTGGGATGTCAAATGTATAAACAAACTTTCTTCATAACTACCTTCCCACTGAGGGCCCCTTCTGGCCCAATGACTTTGTCAAATATGTGCTTGGCCACATGAGCATCCACCGCAGACAAAGGGTCATCCAATAGGTAGACGTCCGCCTCGCTATAAAGAGCTCTGGCTAGGCTCACCCTTTGCCTCTGGCCTCCAGACAGGTTAATACCCTGCACAAACACAATTCTAAACATCACCACACCATCAGCAACTCATCAAGCAGTTATGTACTCAGAAAGAGTACATGCTTAAGCAATAGAACGCACTGGCTTTGGCCTCTATTCTGTGGTGTTCTGTTACTTTCATTAGAACTTTTTAAATCACAGAAAAACGACAGTAAAGGAGCTCTGAAAACTGTCAAACATATTATTAGTGCTGTAACAAAACATCAGCCATCATTTTACTTTTTTTTTTTTTTAAACATAATTTGATAATTAAAGCAACTGCTTATACTGTGTCACAATTTTATGACAAATGAACAAAAATAACTAGAATAAAATGTAGTTATGATAACTTGCTTCGAAAGTTAACTTTTCACACTAAAAGCCTGGCATTATATTTGTCCTTGTATAATGAAGTTACATTTCATTTTTCTCAATTCACTTTTGGCACATAATCCAGACAAGCTGTTTCCGCCATCTGGTTGAAATTGTGTATCAGGTCTTATTTTTGCTTCAGATAATGTTTTCGCATAAACCACATTTTCATGTAACATTAAGGTTATAAATACCTTTGGATGCACTTTGCACGTTTTTGTTATTCGAACCATAGTGTTTTGTGTCTGTGTTTAGTAAGGTCTTGTGTAGATTTAACAAAGCCATACGTTACTGACAATGACTGACATAAGAGCACAAAACTGAGCCTGCTAATCAAAGGATGCTGCCCAAAATCTGATCTTTACAGTTTAAAAACACTTTAGCATATGTAACACTAATTGGTATGAAAATCAATCAAATAATTAATATTGGAAGAAAAGATATATATATATAAAATCAGAGACAGATGATTCGCTGTGGCGACCCCTGAAGGGTAAAGCCAAAAGAGAAAGAAGAAGTCGTCCCATAAGCTTCAAAAATGAATTGTGATGAGGTCATGTAAAAGTTACATAAACACTTACTTACACTTACTTACGCAGTTAAACTTAAAGGCTTGCATGTTTTCAAAAGAATAAACAATGTGAAATAACTGAGTAATTTACGAAGTAATTCCCTCCAGCATCAATAAAGTTTGAGTCTCAAATCTTAATTAATGGTTGGAATTAATTAATTCATTAATGGAACTTAAGAGTTTACAGTGTGGGTAAGAAAAAAAATTCAGAATGTGTGGTTGTAACTAATGACTGCACAAATGTGTAACAAAAGAAAGCGGTAATGGCACTTTGAAAAACAATGCAATCTACTGGAATGAATGAAAAATATCACTGGTACCTTCTCTCCTATTTCTGTTTGGTCACCTCCAGGAAGCACCTCCAGATCAGGGGTAAGGGCACAGGCCTCCAGCACGCAGCGGTATTTCTGCTCCACATAGGGTTTGCCAAACAGGATGTTGTCTCTCAGTGTAGCATTCTGGATCCATGCCTGCTGGGGCACGTAAGCCACAGAGCCCTAACACAAGGGAAAATGAAAGCTTCAGCATACCACAACAGTTCAGGCAGTAGGTGAAGTTAAGGAATTTAACAATCTTTAGAAGTGCAAAGTAAAAGCCCACTTACTCGTATGGAAACATGTCCATCAAGCTTTTCCATCTCCCCCAAAAGAGCAGATACCAGAGAGGACTTCCCACAGCCCACATGACCTACCACTGCCAGCAGAGACCCCTGGGGCACCATTACATTAATGCTGCAAATACAGAGACAGACGATTACATATGAACACTTGTTTGAAATCAGATTTTATAATGAATGTATCCTCTATGAAGGCATAAAGAAAACCATGATATTTGACATATATCTGTGAAAAGAAGTCTCACACAAATTGCGTTTCTCAATGAAAACAAAAACGCCAATGACATAGTCATCTAAAGCAAGGACCTTATGGAAATGGTGTTTGAATTTGTGTTAAAACATTTATTTGTATAGTACTGCGCAAATGTCAGAAACCACCCCTGATTTCCACAAGATGTCACAGAAGCTCCAACAACTAAATTAAATATGAAATGTTTCCCTTTTTAGTGTGTCCACACTATGCCTTTATTACAGCCTCCATTCTTTTTCCACAGACTTTGGGAGACACCTCCAAATATCAGTCTGAGAAGTTGTTCAAGTTGACACAGTTGATTACAAATTTACACTCACCATTCCTTAAAACCTTACTTTCCCATGACCTGTTTCAGTGCAAATTATCTTCTTTTTTGCCTATTTACTTTTGTCAGTAAAGGCTTCTTGAACAGTTACAAATCTTTTCAGATCCACAGTGTTGTCACAGTGGAAGGATGGACAGTGCTGTTTATCTGTGTAGCCTACCAGGTCTTGTCTCTCTGATTTTTTTTTTTTATATTAATTTTAGATCTACAGATTTACTAACTTCAGATCTACAAACTTCTCTTTTTCACATATTTTCCTATCACTTTCCCTTTCCTTATGCAAGTCTTCTACCTACCCCCTATCTATCTATCTATCTATCTATCTATCTATCTATCTATCTATCTATCTACTGTCTTCTATCTAATATTCGCAGAAATTTCTCCTTTAGCCATTTAATGTGTGAAGCAGCTAAGGCGTGTATGGGCAGTTGATTGTAATAATGTTAGTGTCTCTAACATTAGAAGAGGAAGAGGAACATATTAGTGAAAGCTCTAGAAGCAGCATTTTTAAGAGGACACAACTGTAACTGGTTGGGTTTAATAATGGAAGAATGGAGTTAAACTGAAAGTAAAGAGAAAATTTGTCTGCAATGACGTTTCTAACAGAAAATTAAATAAACGAGTGATTTTTGCACACCACTGTGTCTTGCATTTTTCTACAAATACTTAAACATCTATACATATCCACACAAACACACACAAAAACACACAAATCAGCCATAACATTAAAACCACCTGCCTAATAAGGCCCACTAAAAAAGCTCTGACTCATGGATTATACAAAAACTCTGAAGATATCTGGTAATAGGGCGTTAGGAGCAGTCCTGTAAGTTGTGAGGTGGGGCCTTCATGGATTGGACAAGTTTGTTTAGCACATTCCTGAACATTTTCATTGTGGCAGGCGACATTATCCTACTGAAAGAGTTCACTGCCATTAGGGTATACTGTTGCCATGAAGGGGTATACTTGGTCTAGGTAGGTGATACATGACAAAGTAACATTCACATGAGTGCTAGGACCCAAGATTTCCCAGCAGAACACTGTCCAGAGCATCACACTGTCATCACTGCCTTGCCATCTTCCCACAGTGCATCCTGGAGCCATCTAGTTCCGAGAACAATGTAAAAGAAATCAGAATTCATCAGACCAGGCCACCTTCTTGGACCAGTTTTTGGTAGGTTTTCATACTACATACCAGGAACACCCCACAAGACCAGCTATTTTGGAGATGTTCTGGTACAGTCACCCAGCCCTCACAATTTTAACTTGTCAAAGTTGCCCAGATACTTTTGCTTGCCCATTTTTCCTGCCTCCAATACATCAACTTCAAGATTCTGTTCACTTGATGCTTGGGGCAGCTGGTGGCCAGGTGGTTAGGGCACTGGCCCTGCAATCTGAAGGCTGTGGGCTCGAATCCTAACTGGATTGGAATTTCACTCTGTTCACACTGTGTGATGTGGTGTGTTCACACATGACTATAAGGGGCCACTTTACTTTAATATAACCCACCACTTGACATGTTCCACTAAAATGTGACATTCTTCTTCATTTCACCCGACAGAGGTTTTAATGTTGTGGCTGATGTATACAACTGCTGTCAAAAATCATCCATCACTGATTTTGTATAGGATTTGTAAATATGCATACTTGTGTAGAGTAGGTGGGTCCTGTTTAGCCCATGAGAATTTTCCATTCACGACTGTCACAGCACAATCTGGAAGTGAGAGTAAAGGTATTAGTGACCCATGAAGAAAGCTGACAAACTGCTATGTCATAGTAGCCCTGCAGCCCATCCAAAAAAGAGCAGTGACTCAGCAGATCAGTTCTAGTGCTGGGGCCTGTTTGGGGAGATTTGAGGACTTGCACACATATAGGTTGCTTCGGCGAACAACCATTCTGCCTTACCAGAGGGTGCAGGCTTTCTGTCCACATTGTCTGGGTCCAGCTCATCATGACTCAGGAATTCCTGGATGCGCCTGAGAGAAACGCTAGCCTGCACACCAGGCATGAGAATTGGAAAAGAAAAGCAAACAGTGACATTTAGGGAAGGAGGGTCTGATAATGTTGCTGGAAATAAAAACTCTCCAAGTTGTAAACACTCTGGACATTCTCCAGCTGTGGGAAGCAGAAGCATGAACTTTTAGACTAAACATAATGTACAGTATGGACAGAACAAAAATTGAAATTCAAGCCATTAAGACAAATGATGACACTTGAACTAAAGCTACTGCATAAGAAAAACAAAGTGTTGCGCAAAAAACCTGTGTCCAGGATATCTCTAAACAGTAAGAGGAAGAGTGCACTCACTTGCACAAGGCTGCTTATGACCTGCGGAAGCATGTTGAGTGGAAACCTCAAGATGTTAAAGAGAGAAAGGGAGACAAAGGCCTTCTCCGCGTCTAAAATGCCGTTTTTGTCCACACTCACATATACAGCAAACGTTGTCAAGGCAACCTGAAGAAACAATTCACCAGTATCCGTTAGACAACTCTTTCCAACTCACCAATATTCCTCCATTAGCACATGGCAGTGGTCACAAACCATGCTGGGTAGGCAGCTGTTCAAGTCCATTGTGACTAATGTCAACACAACACCTCACCTAACACATTCCCTTTTATATAAAGATCAGTCACGACCATCTGTGCATTTCTGACTAGTACTAGGAATGGGCATTTTAATCTGTTTTGCTATAGTACTAAAACATTTTGTGACAAAATATAAAACTAAAGCATGGTAAGTTTAACTTTTGTTTATTATGTGTAATAGCACAACAGCTAATATGATTCAGCTTTAAATTTCAGATCTGAGTTGTCAGATGGCCATTAAAAATCATTTAAAGGAGGTACATATTCATATGCCCAAATGCATGTGGACATCCCTTCCAAGTAGTTGTTTTGGTCATTTCAGCCAGAACCATTGCAAACAGGAACACAAAATCAAGCATGCAATCTCCAAAGTGGTAGATGGTTTTACTGAGGAGTCCAGTGACACGGCATTGTAATGTAAAAAAATCTCTTTGTCATAAAAAAACTTTCCCAGAAGCCAAGATCCTAATTACCCCTGGAGGCAATATCAGCACAATCACCGTTTGTCACTATGTGTAATGCCAAGTGTTGGCTGGAGTGGCGTAAAGCATGCAGTTTCTGGACTTTTGATGAATGATTCAGTGATGAGTCAGGCTCCACATCTGGCTATCTGACCTACAAATCTTGTTTTGCCAGATGCCAAGATAATGCTACCTGTCTGAATGACTTGTTCCTGTTGCTGTTTTTCAGGTGTGCACTTCCAACTGTGTGGGAAGAGTTTAATGTTTGCCCTTTATGCTCATTGCCAGTGCTCAACCTCACTATTGCTCTGAATGGAAGGTAATCCCTGTGGTTGTTTCCAAAATCTATTGGAAAGAATAGATGCCATTAATGCATTAAGCATGCAGGACCAGCTCTACTAATACCTGTGGTTTTGCAATAAGATTTTCATTAAGCACATATGGATGCTCAGATGTCCACATACTTTGAGTCATGTAGGTTAACCCTACTCGTAGTATCTGCTGCTTGAGCCCTGGCATTATCAGTGGTTCTACACTGTAAACTTGAAAGTATCTTACCAGAAAGGGGGCACTGGTCCAGGCCATGGTAGAAAGAGCACTGAGGTAGGCAGCTTTGCGAAGCACATTGAGCTCTTTTTGGCGAATCTGGAGAACTTTGTCCTTAAAGGAGATCTCCCAGGCATAAAGCTTCAGCACCTTCATTCCATTCAGAACTTCATTCATCAGTTTAATGCGGGCATCTTTATACTGCATCTGTTCCACCTGCAGACCACAAGAGATAAAGATAAAGTGAGATAAAGATAAAAATCTACCTGTATCTCCACCTACAATGAAATGAACAAATACATAGTTTGCTGCAGTGGTACAGAGTTAAACATAAAGAGATACGTTATTCAGTGATATCTATATCTTTGAGTAATGTTTGTACCAGTGCAACTGGAACTTATTTTAGCTACCTTAATGCAAATGTAACATTATTTGCCTATTTGAGCGGTTTTACGTATTATAGGTAACAAATGGTCATAATAACGTAAGCTAATGTGGAGTCTCGTAGTCCTAACCTAAACAAGTCCACAAGTTGTTGATCCATAATTTAGCCAGCTGACTTGCAAAACCATGTATACTCTATCACGTTATTTCAGTCTCAACCCATGACTACAAAGTATTGTTATTGAAACTCTCTCTGACTCTGATCCAGCATATATATATATATATATATATATATATATATGCGTAAAGGCATTCTAAAAAAAGTTTTGGAGTAATTCTACATATACATACACATATAAATATATATACACACACACACACACACACATACATACACACACACACACACACACACACACACACACACATCAGTTCCAAGTATCTGCTATATGTCTCTTCTGGTACTAATATTTATACCACAGGTAGCATGGTTTGGTCTAATCAGATCACTAACATTCTCTTTGTTATTACACAAACGGACAGAAAGACCTGGTAAGCTCTGGTTTTCATGGCGATGACAGCATTGAAGGGAATAAGCAGGACCATAACAGCAACGCCTGCCAGGACAGATGGTCCCAGAGTCTACAAGATGAAATAAAAAGAGAAAAATGACAGATGGATAAAAGACAGTGAAAAAGTAATGTTGGTTCCTCTCATCCTAGAGTTCATCTGGGCTTTTGTGGCAGCATAACAGCAATCAGTGCACTTTATGCAAGTACCTTTCTGTTCCAGCACCATTTGCTAGGACAAAATCACTCATCACAGAATTTTATATTTGTGTCTTTTTTCAGCCCCCTGTACTCCATTTACCAATGGAAAAAGACCCCCCATCACTGACCAGATATTTTTTGAGTGGATCCTTCTCAGCACAGCAGCGACTGTGACAAAGTAGTGTGTGTAGTGGAATAAAGGTATCAGGCCCAACATTTTTGCCAGACTTTATACACAGCTCCGTGTCACTGCTGGGGTGAGATTAATCCGCTAACTAAAAACATCCAGCCAACAAGATCTTGTGGTCAGAAACTGATGTCTGGTGTTGGTCCAGAGGACAATGGACAAAAAGTTAGAAACTTGTTTACAAAAGTGTATCAGCTTATTTGCACTTCCTGAATTTCACATTCATAGGGGGAGGATCAAGGTACTGACCTGCCAAAGAAAGAAAAGGGCCATTATGATTTGAAGCGGTGCAGACCACAGCATGTTGAGGAAAGTGGTGAGGTCCATGAAGCGCTGGGCATCCACTGACATCAAGTTGACCACCTCTCCCACTGTAGAGGAACGCTTTGCTTCATTCGTAATAACCAGTGACTATATAAAAAAATGTTATTCAAGCCATTAAAAAAAGAAAGCCATCACATTGCATATTTGTGCCTCATAGATGCAATTGTGAATAAAAAGCAGTGATGCAATCTTGACTCACTAACCTGTGACACAGCAAAATATTCAAAGAATCTATTTAGGAAGATGCAAAAAGCATGTGCTGCTGCTGCTGTCAGTGAAACAGCAGAATTTGAACTTTTTTGGTTTTAAATGGAAAAAAAAACTTTTGCCTGAGTGCAGAGCCAGCAAAAACATTCTACATTCTCCTCAGACAGAATGCTTTTAGATACCTTTCCCTACAGTGCTTAAGAGGTTCATTAGAATCATCCAGGACTGAAACTGACCAACTCCAAAAACATACAATCTGCAGGTCAGCAGACATACTTTTTTGGCCAGTCTGCAAAAACAACAATGCTAGTGCTTAACCGTACCAATATTTCTGGAAATACTCAAAATGATGTGAATAATCTATACATTTCATTTTACTGTATTCATTTAGCAAATCAAGAGTGAACTTCAAGCACAGAGTAAATGGACAATGTTGTTGTATTTGTTGAATGTTGTTTTGAAAAATAATCAACCTGTAGGCATTTTGGCTGTTAAGCAACTAGAAATGTGCCTAAAAAAACAAACAAAAAAAAAAACCAACAAAAAAACTGCCTATAATAAACATGCTGGTCATTATTACCTGCTATTGCGTCAACCTGAGAACCAGATTTGTAAGCCTCCCCCCAGTATTACTATAAAGAATTACTAATGTTATAGTAATGTTGCAAAAGGCACTTTTACTGGAGTATAACATCAGCTAACTGTTCTTTGAATCCATTCTTTTTCGATTCCTTTCACTTCCCACCAAGTAAATCTTCCACTACAATCTATTCCTTTGTAAACATTATGCATGAATCAGACAGGAGTGGCCTGGCCCTTACTCACAGAATGACGCCCTACTAGGCAAAAGTTCATCCACACCTACTCACTTCCAAAGACAGGTCATTACTTATCCACGTATTCTTACTACTGCACACACCACAGCAATCTCACTGTGGAAAGAAAGTCTGACTAGGTGGCTCTATACATTGCACGACTCCGCTCTTGACAATGACCCCATATCTATCAAGATCAACGCAGTGGCGCCACTGCCTTTTCATACAAAATCAGAATCTAGGCTAAAAGGCATGAGGCATGACAGAAACCTGTTTTTGGTGAATGCAGCACATTTACAAACAAAAGAATACCTGCATATGCTTAGCTATAATCGAAAGATTAATGTGGAGGGTTCCGTACTATATAATTTTTTTTGTATATACAGTAACCCCCCGCTTTTTGCGGGAGTTACGTTCCAAGAGCACCCACGTATAGTGAAAAACCGCATTGTTGTGTTATGTTGTGTTAAAAAAATGCCTAAAAATACCTATTTTTATAGTGTAAACCCTAAATATGCCCACAAATTTAATTTAATTTTAAACTCAGTTTAATACATTACCCTTAACGAAAATGTAAATGTAAACCTGTATCCGTACTGTACAGTTTACACTGAACTCAGTGCTAGAATATAAATACCGATATTACCCCTGTATAGACTGTACTGTAATTCATGCATGCATGTCTTCTTTGGTATGCGCTGTCGTTTTCTTTGGTGTAAGCAGGGTAAATACAGTAGTAATGTAATTTTTTAGTTATAAAAATACAGTAAAATGTACAGGTAATCACCAATAATTTTTACAGTTCAATGATTTACTGTTCGCCGGGCAGCACGTCTTATTCAGGGGCTTCAGGAGGAATAGTATTGTAGTGACCCGCCAGTTAAAGCAGACACTGGACAGCGACTGAGCTCAACAGCCTCTTTTAATATAATTTGCAGTAATAAAAATACAGGGCATTAAGAAGAACAAAACGAAAAACAAGAGAAACACTCGAGACACTCCACTGGGGATATTCTGGTATGCAGCTGCCACAGATGCTTCAAACGGCAGCAGCCAAACAGCAGCAAGGAGAAATAAAAAACGTTCTCGGATTGGCTACTTTCAAACCTCCTGCCTCTGAGCACAACGGTATTTCACCGTCCCAAGATACGCTTTCTTTGTGTTTCTCTCAACAGTATGAAAACATTTATACAGTCATGTATAAATGTAGCTGAATTTACGTTAATATTTATGTTACAAAAGTAGTAAATTATATTTTTCTTAATAAATCTAAATTTGCATGAAGAATTATATACTGCTATGAAAAAAAGCAAAAAAAATGTGGAGGATATCTGTGGTTTCCACTAATTTGCTGGAGTTTCGGTGCTAAGAAAAAATGTCTGAATCCGAAACACTTTAATTTCATTTTAAACTCAGCTTAATATATTACCCTTAAAATGTAAAGGTAAACCCGTATACGCGCTGGACAGTGTACACTGAACCGCTGTCTCCCACAATTAATTCATGCAAGCATGTTTTCTTTGGTATGCGCTGCTGTTTTCTTTGGTATAAGCAGGTAAATACAGTAATAAATTAATTTTAGTTTTTAGTAATAAAAATACAGTAAAATGTACAGGTAATCACCAATCATTTTTACAGTTCAATAATTTACTGTTCATAATGGCGTGCTACTGCAGCATAACCTTTTCCTTCCCGGAGCATTTCTAGTTGTTCAACCATCTCCTAGATTGTCTTACACTTTCTCTTGCGCTTAGGTGCATTGCCAGAAGGCGCAGGGCGTTTGGGCGGCATCTTAGGGCTTTTAGAAAAATGAAACGCAAAGACTTGAACAGGAGGGCAACCAATAACTGGAAATATAGCTGAATTTATTTTTGAATTATTATTTATGTTACAAAATTAGTTAATTATATTTTTCTTAATAATTTAGAACTAAAATGTGTAAAAAAAAAATATATATATATATATTGCCACGAAAAAAAGCAAAACAAACAAAAAAAAACGCAGATAATATTTGCAGTTTCCGCGTTATTGTGGGGAGTTCCGTGTACAATTATCAGTTAGGTTCTCAGAAAAAATCTGCGTTAGACTGATTCTGCGACTCCTGATCTGCGTAAAAACAGGGGGGGGGTTACTGTATATACGTGCATACACATATATATATAGTGTGTGTGATTTTGCTAGTGTATACATAATGTCAGCAGGTGATTTACAGAGCTAACAGGGCTTTGTGTACTATGTAGGTCTACTGAGTGTCTCACTGATATCTAGAAACAAAAGTGAAAAAAATCTGATGCGTGTATCTATTGTACCTTCCTGTAGATGGCCCCTATGATAGCCGTGCGCAGTCTCATGCCTGTCACGAAGCAGTACTGAAAGTGCTGGTGCAGGATAAGCGTCTGCAGCAGGGCGCAGCCAAACATCAGGAAGGCCAGAGCAAAGCCCCACCACGATGGAACCCCTTTCTCTTTGGTGAACTCAATCAGCATCCTGACAGACAGACACAGTGAGGGGGAAATCAGGTTCAGAACATTTTATTCACCAAGTACTGCATTTCTCTTAGAACTGTGTAGTATACAAATACTGAAGTTGTGTAAAGCAATATTTCCAGCTGAACATGTGAGTAGGGTATAACATTTTCATGTAAATTCATACATCTAATTACGTCTAAAAAAATGTAACTATGTTAAAGGGTATATGGACATAGACCAGGGACGTGAAAGGGGGATTATATAGGCTTGGGATATACAGGAGATGCCTCTTGCTTTAATCATCATTGTCATTATTATTATTATTATTTTTTTTTTTATATTACATTTTATTCCTTGGTTAAAAATGGACTTTCATTATTTCATGTCGTTCGCCCTGTGGTTTGTAAAGCACATTCAGCTGCATTTTAATATATGATCCGTGCTCAGTTGTTACAATTTTTCATTCATATTATTATTATTATCATCATCATCTGTATTACATCTGCCAATAACATTTTAGGCAGGTTGTGGCTTTGCCCTGTTTGGACAGATGTGGAAGCATTAGATTTACACCTGATTTTTTTAATCTATTTTTATCAAATTGTATATGTCTGACACAATCCGTCTCTTTGATTAGCTTCATGTATGCCTTAAGGAAGAAGCTACAGAAATATCAAATTTGCATATGGGTTTTGCTTTGCAAATATCGGAAAATTCACTAGAGGTTAAGGGCTGCGCCAAAACAAAAACACCACGCAAATGTTACCGGAGGGCTTTTTTACGCAAACCACCCATGACAAGCTATCATTGTTCCCATGCTGACCATCTAATCAGCATATCCAGCTCCATATTCACTTCAGTCCTCCCGAACAAACAAGATAAAGGTGCTTGGTAAAACATGTGTGCCCAGCTCTGGTCCCGGAGGGCTGGTGTACATCACAGTTTGGTAGTTTCTCTCCTCAAACACATTAAACCTGTCAGTTACCAGTTGTGTTTGAGCAGGGAAATCACCAAACTGTGCTGGACCCTGGCCCTCCAGGACCAGAGTTCAGGTCACCCCTGCTCTAAAACCTTTCCCGAGGCCAAGGTTAAGAGGGACAAAGTTAGCCACACTATTAAGGCTATTATGTTCCTCACAATTGCAGACTGTTTCTTTGTACTCATACAAAGGCTTTTACACAAGCAAACACTATAACAGTGACATCTGTTCCCTACCCAACGCCCTTTCTGTGCCACTTGATTAGGCCTCGCTGGTGTACGTCTAATGTCTTTGTTAAGTAGCAGATAGCAGGACTGCAGGAAACCCAGCAACGACAGAGTCCCTGGCAATGGCTCATAAATCTTCCAAACCCAAAGATAAGGCTGATCAAACAGCCTTATCACTTCACGTCATCTTTATTGTAACTATTCTCCATGACTGTACGTCATCAGCTACTCTCTTCCACATCCTAAATTACTAATGATCTCAGCTGTACTTCCTCTTTTGTACTGTACTGTACATTGTACAGTAAATGGTGTCCAGTGTATTTATTTAATGTATCTTACATTTAGCATGCCCCAGTGTACGTTCCAAGGGAATCACATCTGTATTTATATAATGAAAGCCATTCACTGTCTCAGATTTTCTCTGGTGATATGGTGATATGGTGATATGCTAATGTACAAATATCTTTTTTATTTGCTGCCAAAACAGTAATGCTTCACAGTTTTATCCGCTTCACAGTTTCATCCACTTCACAGTTTCTTTGATTTATGGTTTGTGCGCACATGTCTGATGATTTTTCCAAACCAATCAAACCCTGTGGCTAAAAAGCAAATGTTTTATATTTAGCTGAATTAGTGGCATGGAATTACTAACAAACCAACACAAAATCCAGATGTGATTGGGAATAAAAGACTGAAAACACAATAAATTAATAAAATCACATTTGTTGCAGATGTTGGACATGAATGGATTATGATATTTTAGCCAAGAGCGCAGCTGGCCTTCACCTGAGCAGCTGTGGGTTGATGAAGGTGATGAGGTCCTGCAGCAGTTTGAAACCTGAGCCAATGAGGAAGTAGGGACCAAATGCCTTAAGCAGAGCGCGCAGAAAGGAGGGCTGGTGAGACTTCTTCCGATCAGAGAGCAGCACCTCCACCTCCTCAGGGCTGACATCCACATGGTTGGCCTCTGTTCCAGCTTTCGAGTACACTGCCTGTCCATTCACATCCTGCTCAGTGCTGTGGGGGAGGAGAGATATTCTTAGTGTCAATTAACTAGTAAAATCATTCAAATTAAATAACTTAATTAAATACCAAATTAAATGGTAGTTTTATATGTTTACAGTTATGCAGAGAAAAAGCCCTGTTAGACCTGTAAGTGCTGGTACTATGGATGCATCTAGGAGCAACGTCAGCTCCCCCACAAAGCTGTAGACCACCCAAACTCACAAAGCAGGGGCATTGAGTGCTGAAGACTGTAGTTAGTATCCTCTGTTGTATCACTTACATTTCACAAATCTGTGAAATATCATTTTAGCTGTGTACTGTCACCAGTGTTCACAATGAACAGCCTGTTCATGGAATGGTTTGTAGTCAGAATACTCTCATACTTCAGATTTATTCTGGAAACTATTTTAATGAACACTAAAATATCTGAAGGAGGTTCAGATGTATTGCGTGAATAAGCCTCGTCTAGTGTGTCTGTAGTCATAGTAGTAGTAGTACTACAGCCTAACATTACACAAAATCAACTGAGTCAGCCTGACATAACACAAGCTAATCTGAGTTAATACAAGAAATGCTTGCAAAGGGACACCCTGACAATGCTTAGCAGAGAAAGGAAATGACAGCCAAAAAAAAAAAACTCTCTAATGCTCAAGTTGATGGGACACTCCCAAGTGTCAAGTGTACCAAATGAGGTTTTAGGAGCGTGGGCGTGCTTGACAATGGCATTCATTCTGAAACTGGCAGGAGGGACATTGTGAGGAACTTTCTTAACACGGCATGATAGACATCAAAAGCTAAAGAAATGCCAAGTAGCAAAGTTTTGTAAAGTACTGCTTTTGCTTGTATGATACTGGACAAACTTCACAAAGAGAAGATAAAAGTCCCTCTGATTTGAACTGAGAGTGCACTTCTGCTTCTGCTTTCAGTTGTTTTTCTTTTTGATTGTGAACAACCACATGAATACACGTGATAACAGTTACAGTGAAGCAAGGGTACTCAAATCTACTTTGAAAATTTAAAATTTAAATCAAACTATTGAAATGCCATTCTGGCGTTTTTCAAAATTATTATTAGGGGTGGTACATTTTTTGAGTGAAAATATGCCTCATTTGTCTCCATTTTTATGTCATTAGGGCACAAAGAATATGTAATATTATTATTGGAATAATACTACATATCGTTTTGTTACATTCCTAAGTCCATCTATCAATCATCTGGGCCACCTATTCTAAACGGGGGTGGGGTGGGGGGGGCTATCCCAGCACTCACTGTGCGTCAGGCAGAAAAACACAATGGACACACACTCTAACACAGTCACACACATGGGCAATTTAGCATCTCCAGGTCACCTGACATGCATGTCTTTGGACTGTAGGAGGAAACGGTAACACAAGGTGGAACTTGATTTCCTTACTTGTTAATTATAGTGTTTGACAATCAGCATATTATCACTGTCAGAACAAAACATTGCTTCTCCAAAAAAGCCAACATTTTTCTTGCTTCATTTTTCACCAAATATTGGAATAGTGTAAAGGGCAGCTGTCATCTTCAAATTATGTCAAACCTTAAAAACCAAACAACAAAAATTGAGATGTGGTGTTTTGTTTAACCAGTGACAATAGTTAAAGAATTCAAAAGGAAACAGGAAGTAAAATTAGAAACAAATAATGATTTGGCCATTCAGTATCTGTTAGAACATTACATCAGCATCGACACTTATCACACTTTGGTAAACATGTGGTAGAGTTTACAGCATGTCTGCAAACATTATCAGCAACAGAAAGGATCCTGAAGTTTATCAATTTACCATGTATCTAAAGACAGGAAGAGAAGTGATCTTTAATTAAATTTCCCAGCAGAAACTGTTGATAAAACACAACTTTTGCTTGCTCACAGCACTGAGCCGAGTCGTACCGTACCTCTGTGCTTTAGACTTTTCCACTTCCCATTCCTTTAGGAGCTGGGGCACCACAGTGTCTGAGCTGTCCTGCTTGTTTAGTGACCACAGGTCTTTTGTCTCTAGTGGGGCTTTGTAGCCTTTTATAGCCAAGCTGAGAAACAAAAGAGAAACAGGTATCAGTATCACACCCTCCATAACACTGCGTATCTACTGAACAAGAACTGAAAATGAAAAGCAGAATCTGTATTCAAAGAGTCCATTAAATATAATATTTAAGGTGTGGAAAATTAAACGGAACATCACAGGCAACATCACAAGCTTTAAACATCTATCCAAAGCATTCAAGCATTCTTTAAAAGTATGGCTGGTTTTTGGACAAAAGAAATGTATGAAATGTAAAAGAAAAAAAAAAAAACACTAGTTTGGGAATGAAAGCTAAAGGCATGTTCAGGTAATGAATTGTTCAGGAATGTTCAAAAGGTCATTTTTAATGAAAAGTTTTGGAAGCTTTCCGCAAGCTAATAAGCCTTTCTCATTTCCAGCTTCTGGCTAAACAAACCTCCACGGAAACGCGCGGATATTATTAGCTTCATCAGTTTACGTGTGCCGCCTCTGGTGCAGTGCATGAAGAATGTTTCACCTGGGTGCAAAATGTTTTGTGGACGGATATTTTGATATTGATATAAAGGTATGGAAACAAAGTTATTCTATCATAGCGGAATGACATGTGGTTAGGTGGTTAGTCTTGGCCAGTCTCTGTAAAAACAAAGGATAATTTATTCAAATTAAAACATATCACCTTTTAGATACCGCACCAGCAGTTCCAAGGAATGCTGTCAACGTGTATTTCACCTTGCCACGCAAGGCGGGATATATACCACCCACAGTTAAACATTAACATTAACTAGATCTACAGTGAAGGCAAACATGTATTCAGAAACTCTTGATTTGTTTGTTTTATTTTTTTATATATTTCCAGTGCTTAAATCCACTTTAAATTTACACACAAAATGTCTTTTCACTTACTTGGCTGGAAAGGTTACATAAAATATTAACTCTAAATATTCATAAAACAAAATGTAGCAATCATAGTGAAGGTGAAAGAGCTTCCTAAAAAACAACAATACTAGAATGGAAAATGCTACAAAGCCATAGCAAAGACCATTAATATCTGTGTTAGTGCAATTAGTTTGATAATATGCTAGTGGAAACTGAATGCAACCACAATAAATTATCCCTGGAAAGGTACAAAATTATAACAGAGCTCTTAGGCATAAATTCAGCTCATGTTTGAAGAAAGAGGGGCTGCCTCATAATCCTAAGAACACCACTGTGAACCCAGTTAAGTACAGAGGTGGGAGCATCATGATGTAGAGCTGCCTCTCTGCAGACAGTGCTGGGGTAAGACACATCAACAAAGGAACCATGAAAGAAGCAGTGCACCAAGAGATATTAGGGAAGAATTTAGTCTCCTTGGCCAAAAACAAGGATTATCACAAAAAAGAATGTGAAGGTGTTGGCACAGTCTAGCCAATCTTCTGACTTGGATCCCACTGAAAATGTATGGAGGAATTTGGAACAGTCAAAAAGTGGGACCTTAATAGCCTTGGAGAACTGAATATCAATGAATTCCTTTCAAAAGCTAATTCTAATTATTGGGGCAAAGTACTAATGTTATTCATTTGTAGCATCTCTATTCATTTAATTTTTAAAATCTATTGCTTGTGCTCATGGACATATTTTTATTCATAATTACAAAGTCAAAAGACATTGTGTGTAAACTGAAAGTAGATATATGCACTGGAGATATCTTAAACTAAAACGAATGTCTAAATAGTCCTTTCCCCTCACTACAGCGCACAGTCTCTTGCAGCAAAATCATTTAAAGGTGATTATAGTAGTAAGAAGAACATTTTTTAATCATAAAAAAATAAACATTCAAGGGGCAATTCTACTGCCCTGAAGACGTATCCCAAAAATACAGCATGATCTGTACCTTGTAAACCACCAAAAGGTCATTCTTGAAAGGAAGCCAGCACTTGATTCTGGACAGGGGTTCTTGGAAATATAAGATCATCCAAAAATATTGGGTTAGTCAATGAACACGACATATGAATATATCAATAACAGAACTTACATTTTCCTTTAACTATAGACATAGCTTACTGAATAAGCTTAAATATTTTTGAGCTTCAGCCACATTTGTCACACACCAGCAATCTCATATCCCCCATCTCACCACACAAACACACACACACTTACAGGATCTGTGACAACGCTGGAGAACAGAGGGGGCTTCTCATTGAAGCAGGACAGGATGAGTTCCGCTAGCGTAAGTCCGAAATACATGTAGAAGGTTGTGAAACGCAGCGTGTCCGTGATTTTACCCTGCAAAGACAGAAACGTGCTAAGACGCTAGTTTCAAAACGCAAACATGAACCTCTCCTGACCTACTTATTCAACACAACTGGCCTTCTTCTGGTTTACAAATCACTGGCATCTTGTAGTTTTAATTGGCATTAGAGTCACTGTGGTCTAAAGGTTATGCATAAAGCTCCAGCATTTATGTGGCTGCTGGCCTGAAGAACTGCTGGCAGGAAGGGAGCGAGACTTTTTTTCTCTCTCTCTCCCTCTCTATCAGTCTGTTTCAGCGGCAGCAACTCTGTCCTTGTGTGAACTCCAAAAAAGACCTGAGCGCCCGACCTGAGTGGAGCGTGGGAGGGAGAAGGATAGGAGGATGACAGCTAGACATTAAAAAAGGGAAAAACACAAAAATATGACAGAGTGAGGCGAAAGAGGTAGGGGATAACAGCAAGCTGAAAATGTGAAAGCTGCGAAAGGTTAAGAAACGTAAGACACTGGAAAAAAAAGGCATGGTATAAAGGACAGAGTGAAAGGTGTTAAAAGGTACAGAGAGTAAATACGAGGCAGGAGAGATAGAACTCAAAATCGCCCACTATCATCTTATATAAAACTTTATGTTACTAATACTAGCAGATTACACAAAATATGATGTAATACTGTTATTGACCGCTCGGTAACAATCACAATAATGTGTTAATTATTGACCGCTTATATCGGTAACAATCACAATAATGTGTTAATTATTGAACACTCATATCGGTAACAATCACAATAATGTGTTAATTATAGATTATGATTGTAAATCTAGTAATATTATATCAGTGCATCCCTCATTCTCATTCACACTGCAAGTAAGTTTTTGGTATTGGCTACATGACACTGATACAAACCTCTCTGCTTGCACTGATGATCTTGGAGCGGAAAGGCACAATGGCACACAGCACTGAGAGCATCCAAAATATGAAAAGCACCCCAGAGGACTGCACTCCTCTCAGTCTCTCAAACTGGATAATGAAGGTGGCCAACAGCTGACAGGAAGAGAGGCAGAAAAAAAAACAAAGCAGACTCAAAGCTCAACATCCAAACATTTAGAGCCATCTGCGCATGCTGGAGTCAGTATGAAATTACAGTGGCTGGGACATTCACATTAGATTAAACAGTAGCACACTGTGAATAACTCAATGGATACAGGCTTATATGGGACAACAAGAACAAAAACAATGTCCTAGTATCATTAGTTCCATTTTTAAACAATGAAAGAAATGAAAAGCTTGTATGTTTTCCCTGTTTTTATCAGACTATTCATATACAAACTCTTCCATTTTATTCATATTGTTTGTATACTTACCATAGTCATGCCAACTATTAATGGCGTAACAAAGTATAGTACAGGTACGTCCTTCTCTTTCATCTCATGAAAAGAGGCAAAGAGGTCTGTCCAGCACACAATCCATAAAATAAAGCCAAAAACCTACAAAAAGAGAGTAAAACAAATCATATAACGATTGTGTTATTGTGAAAGCATCAATATTGAATTTATAAAATGTCTACATTGACCAGCATTTTACATTACTGTTTACATTAGTCTGATCACTCTGTTTACACTATATTACTCTGGTCACTCTGTTAAATTACTCTGTTTACATGCTTGCATTGCTCTGGTTTACACTGCTGTGCTAATAGGGCACAATGCACATTATCATTCCATTTGCACATTGTACACACTGCTGCCACATTTATATAAATACATACAAAAACCTCAAGTTTTATTAGTTTATATATTTTATCTCAAGCTTGTGGTGCTCCTTGTTTAAGTTATCTACTTTTAGATTTGTGTTTTAGAAAATTCTGTGTAGAAAATTTTTTAATTGTATCTACATTTTTACTACTTGTACTCATTTCTTTACTTTATTGTGTAAAGAATTTTTTTGTTTTTTTAAATCCACTTATTGTTTATAATGTTTGCACAGTCAAAAAGGAGTGGTTCAGGATACATTACACCGTGTGTTGCACTTGTACGACTATGCATGTGACAAATAAAGAATCCTGAAAATCTTGAAATCTCTGAAAGCCTTTACCGTTTTGACTCGGTTTAACAAAGACATCATGATGTAGCCTTTGTTGTTCCTCTTGAGGTAAAAGAGGTAGAGTGGGGAGACGAGCCACAGGTATATGCAGGGGATCCATGAAAGCACAGACAGCTGAAAGCATTCAGGCAAGTCAGGGATGTCTGTGTAGAGGGTCTGATTCGGCTCCTGCGGATAAAAGAATTACAGCCTCAGCATTAGCCTAGAGAGGTGATACACACTGGCACACATAAGGGCCATTACCACAGACTTGAACTGACAAGACTTAAAACAGGCGGACTCTAGGTCAAGCAGGGTGCATGTGAGGTTGCTGACCAGCAGCAGCAGGGTTCCTGGCTCTAATCTTACTGGCCTGGCTTGACTCCAAAGGTCTACAGGATTCAGACTGAGCACTAATGCTTTGTTCAAAATACCACACAGTACTGTCAAAGTTGCTAAACAATTTGCACCCGTGTTTCTGAAATTATTTAGACAGGCTAACTAGGTACTACACTGAAAATGGTCTGTGGTTCAAATGTCAAGCATATGGAACATCAACACAGCTGCTACATGTTATTGACCAAGTATGTAGTCACCTCTCCTAATTATTAAGTGTAGGTGCTTCAGCCACATTCTTTCCAGACAGATATTCAAAATCAAACACATATCGAACACATAGCCATACAATTCTGACTTTTCTTTTCTTTAACAGGTGTTGTTTAGGTGTACCTAGCGTGCAGTAACTTGGTTTAACAGTGGATGTTGATTTAAGTATAGCTTTACAGGTTTAAGAAACAGATGTGGACTACTTGAGCACTGATGTACGTCACTCTGGATAAGAGCATCAGCTAAATGCCGAAAAAGTGTACATTTCCATTGACAAACATTGATAGTAGATTGAGTTGTACCGATAAGTTTACACATAGCACTGTCATACGATCCCTTTGCCACAAGACTGCCCTGCTAGGTCTGCCCTGGTCAACCATAAGTGCTATTATTGTGAAATGGAAGTATCTAGAAGCAACAGCCATGAAGCTGGTAAAATATTGCCTGTCTTTGGTTGTTTCACTCACTACAGAGTTCCAGACTGCCTCCTGGAAGCAAACTCAGCGCAATAACTGTCAGGAGCTTCAGAAAGTAAGTTTCAATTGGCGGGCAGCTGCACACAAGCCTACTACACAAACTATGTGCAATGCCAAGCATTAGCTGATGTGGTGTAAGGCACACTGCCTCTGAAATCTGGAGCAGTGGAAATGTGCTGTTTGACAAGTTTGATATGGAGGAGCTCCAAATGCATAAAGCCATGTTATCACAGCAAAAAAGGGGGGTGGGGTGGTTGGAGAGGGTGTAACACATTTTATCTAGGTGCATTCACGTGACACATCTGAATCAAAGTACTGTTTTTCCAGTGTAATAAGAACTGATGTGGATACTTTGTTCTGCTTTTTACATTTATAATTAAGTACTCATGTGCCGTCACTGTCACGCTGTCATAAATCTGTAAAATGTAGGATCCAAGTTTCTTAAATTCAATCTGTGATACAATTTCATTTCAAGCAATTAGGACTATTTATCAATTAGAGTTTGGCACAGCCGGCTCTTGTGTGCCACACCCTCGGCCGTCTAGGTCTCTGGAATTCCATGCCTGGGGGTTCTTTCTCCTTCATCACTGATCAGAATCACCTGCTCTTAGTCACTCTTGATTATTTAAGCCCAGCTCGGCCCAGAAGCCTCTGTCCATTCACCCTCAAGGAGCTGGTTCTGCCTGTAGTTGTGTTTGTCTGTTTACCTCTCATTGCTGTAGTAATCCAGAGCTCAAGAAATGTAAGCCTGGTTCTGAACCTGGCTTTAAAGGAAGCATCATCTTAAAGTGGATTTTACTCCTTGCTTGCCGAACTGGGACTATTGAGACGGTGTTATTTTGCTAAGACTGTTATCATGAGCCAGAGCAGTAATCAGTAATCTAAACGCTGGCAATCGGTAATCTAAACTCCGGCGAGTGTGACAGTTTTAAATTTTACCTGTCAATACTGAATCAAAATTATTACATACTTATCAGTTATGTTGTATACAACGTGCTGATCTGCATCACATAATACTGTAACACTTGCATGATGCTACACATTAAAGCATACAGTTACCGCCAATTCCCAGCCCTACCGAGCACAGTTCCCAGAACAAAACATTTTACTGTCTGGTTGCCACATGGCACCCTGTTGCTCATGTCCAATCAGAAGAATCTTATGATCTCCAGACTCAAGCCCTGAATAATGGCTAGGCTGAATGTAACTAGCATTACTGATGTAAGTTCCAAGCTTGTATCCTACTGGGACTCCCTCCTTGGACTGAAACTCTGAGAGAAGGGCTATTCTCTTGGCTATCAACCGCACACAGAGGAGTTTTACTATGGAGATTCTCAAAAGAACTTCTCTTTTTTCTTTCAGACTGGGGGGGTGGGGTGGTGTTGTTTGAGGATTATTATATATTGTACCTACTTTCTGTAAACTTTGGACAAATCATTTAAACAACTCTGATCCTGAACAAATAGAAAACTACATTTACATTATGAAGATTGTGTGGTGCATTATAGTACCAGAGAGATGTCATAAGGAGAGCCAGTAAGGAATGGACAGTAAGCGGCATGTACACGCTGAAATCAGTGCTGGGCATATATATCATCTACCGAGACACTGGTACTGGATATTGATTTTTTTTAGCTCTAGCATTGCATTGAGCATTATTTCCATAATGCATGATATCATTCTCTTCCAAACATTAGCAGTGTCTTGGTCACCATGGCAGCAGAAATACATTTCATATTTCTCATGTAACATTTGTGTGTGTTTATCTATCAACAACGGCCATGGTACATTTCTACATGGCCATTTCCAGCCTCTTTATTCCTTACAATAAACAGGTGGTGTTTGTTTCCGTGCCTTTAAGCCCGATATTGCTGTCCTGTATTACTTCCTTCAAAAAGCAGCTTGGCCATAAAATACTCCTTATAGCGCAGTTTTGAAACTGTGTTTGCATACGGAATTTAAACTCACTTATAAAGTATGAACAATAGTTTTTCCATAATATGGGCACCTTAATGCAAACTGAGCTGTTAACTGATGCCTAGAAAATAAGACATATTTAGAAATATTATATACAATTTTTTATCAACACCCCTAAACAACATTTAAAGGGGAGTGAAAACTGGGGTTGAGTTTTATATTCCGACAAAATCCCAAGCAGAGCAGCGACATCAGCCTGTTTTTGGCAAGGTGTTCACGGTGTTGAATTTCACCCTTTCCCCCATTTCACCTCACTGGATATGATTCAGGAATTTATAGAGACACAATACATGCACAATAGGAATTTCGACACTTCATGTACCAATTGAACACACCTATATGGTCTGAAAGTCATGCATTTCATTTCTCTATTTCAGTTCTATCAATCCTACTTCTATCAGTCCTACAACAGGGAACAAATCAAGCTGAACATGCAAACCACAAGTTACTATTAGCAACAGGATTACTCTGGAACCTTTTCATAGTCTCAGAATAATGTGAAGTTTTCCAACCACACTTCTGTAACATATCAGGCGTTGAAATTGACAGTAGACGTCTGTAAATCTTTCTTTACATATCTGAAAGATTGTCAAATTGTGATTGTTTTCATTAAGGCCATCATTATTGAATGCATGTTATTATTTTGCTGGCATTTAGAGTTAGTAAGGAAATTGGAGTTTTTTTTTTTAACCATTTAAAAATGGACAATGAACAACACAGACCTTTATTAGCCTTTCAAATATTCTGAAATACTGAAAAAGGTCAGGTAGAAGTATTTAACACATTTAAATTCATTAAAGTATACAGTGAGTTTTAATTCTAATACACTGGGATTACTGTGAGAGATCTGTCAGAGATTAATATCCTCATGCAAATGGCCAGTTAACCATTAAAGACTCATCAACAAAGTAAACTCTTGATACTGTAAAATCTGTGATATTTTTTATCGAGTAATCGTGATTGGCCTTAAGTATAACGCACATTTGCTGACCAACGAATGTAAATGCTCTAAGAAAAAGGGGCTCAAGGAAACGTGGCCTCTCTGCAGGGAACGCCCAACGTTAGATAAACACAGCTGCCTGGCCTCCTCTCCGTCTGTCAGTGCAGCCCTGAGTGTGGACATGTGTTAATGGAGGGAAGAACACCCACATTAACCACCAAGGCATGCCGTCCTATCTAAACCCAAAGCTAGTAAAAGGCTTTCGGATTCAGAGCGGTCATCCACTTTGGCTGTGCCTCCAGAGCAGATCTCTCTGGTCTTCCAAGACAGGAGCTGAGCTTATTACAGAGGAAGGAAAAAAATCTAAAGAAATTCATCTTGCAAAGAAGAAATAATTTACATCAACCAGTAAATATTTAGCCAGAAGAGAAAATATTTGACGGAGACTTTGAAATGCCAAGGCTGCGTCTGCTCACACCTCAACCAATGACAGCATTAAGGAAAGCTTGCATGAAGCCCAGTCCAACTGTTGTTGTTACATACCACTGATAGGGAAGAGGCTGCTGGCAGTAGTGACTCAAAAGGCTTTGGCGAGTGTTTATCTAACGTGATTACCGATTTCCACGTGCTAAACCCTGTCCGTTCTAAGCCCCACGTTTCAGTAGGGAGTAAACAGACAGCCACCTGGGCTATTAACTCTCCTCAAGGCTGGATGAAGGACAGGACCCATCAGTCAGGGCCGCCTTTACACAACGCACTTCACTTCAACTGCATTGTAATTCATACCTGCGTCAAAGCAAGCGGTGTGAATCAGTAAAAGCAGGGTTATTCACATTTGTGTTCAGAACGAGTGTAAAGTAGCTAATGTTTACTCCGGAAGGACATACAAGCTGATATAGAAACTACTCTGATAAGGTCTCCACATTGCAAACAACATGAGAAATGTACAACCCTAATGTTCTTTTAAAGCGACAACCTGGCTCGGACATTCTTCTGGTACAGTCATACGGAAAATATGAAGTGAATAACAGGATTAAAAAAAAAAGAATTAAAACTATGGATTATCACAGATAATACTGACTGGAATGCCTAATGAAACAGGAGGTCAAAAGTGGAAACTTAAAGAGATTTGGGCCACGCTGAACGTGTAAAGAGTATTCACCTTTCGAGGAACAACTCTAGAAACAATAGCCTTTTCGAGTTATATCCTTAACTGCACAACACACACACACACACACAGTCCAATGAACTTTCACTCAGCCTAAGCCCTACTAACTACGAGCTATTAATGAACTTACAAACCACTTATTAATTATTCAATTATTCTTATATAATTACATAAACACATCATGAAGAGTTTACTGACTTTGAGTATTTGGTATTATTTAGAAATAATGTTACTGACTTAGTACAGCAAACTAATTCCCTACAATATTTATATATCTGCCATGTAAATGCATGCCACAATAGTTTATTGCTCATAAAAGCTGCTACTATTCTGACATTACAGCAAGTACGCAACACATTCCAGGAATCATTAAGGAACAGACTTAAAGTAACCAATTCTGTGATTTGGTTTAATGTGTCACTCTGAAAAAGTGTGTAACTTTGAACAGGGAAATGACACAAATTTCACAATGCAATATGTACTGTGTCATACTCTTGCAAAAATAAAAATCATGCCAAACATATCCAGGTACCACTTCAAAAACAGCACGGTTCTTCTGAATGAGAAGTTGTATTTCTTGTGTCCTCCTCTTACCCATATCGTTTAAAGTATTTGACAGGCTCTGAGCATGAAATGAAAATGCTCATGATGCAACCCTCATCCTGAAGAAACTCAGCATGCAGAACCTTTTAGAAGTGAGTGTGACAAAGCAGGGCAACATGCTGACTGCTGACATCACTTGGAACCACAAGAGGACAAAGGCAGAAATGGTGTTTTTAACTGAAGTATTGGGAACAAGGCCATTTTTTGCTTACTACATGAAACCTTATCACACAGTTCTTACGAGGTGGGAAGATTTTGATGATCAAATGTACTTCAGTAATGAAAATAAAATATTATTACACAAACTGAGCTAAAGTGGAGCATGAGGTGCTCCTAGTAGAATCCCGAGAAGGTTCATTTGTTCAGTGTTTGGGCTCATTTACCTTAAAAGCAGCATGTCAGAGAGAGAAAGAGAGAGAGAGCTGAGAAGCTTCTACATGACTGAAACCATGCAATCAAAACAAAAAGGAATATATGTAGAGTAATATCACTGAATCAAGGTTCATGGTTTTATTACATCATCTAGGCTACACTTGTGCTTTAGTTTGGTTTTAAGCTGCAATTTTGTGAGTGTGAACTCTAAGTGACATACCCATGTCCAGTCATCAACACCTAGATAAGTGTGAAAGCACCCAAAATTACCTTTCAGTGAATAGTTCTATTTTAGTAAATGAAATGTGAGAGAATCAAGTACCTCTCAAAGAGTCTAAAGTAGCCCCAAATAATGCAAAGATTCAATACCAGTGGAAGGTGTTTTTTCCTGGAACATAGTCAAAAATCAAAACGCTAAGACTGTATAGTTAAACAGCAAAACAAGTTTAACAGAACAAGTTTCATTTAAACAAGTTAAACCTTTACTAAAAGAGACTCATTTGCAGTTTGTTTTCACCACAAGCGCTGACTCATTCTAGAACATCAGCACCTCAAATATTGTGAACAAGCTGCCCACCAACACACTGTTTGAAAAATGCTCACTGACAATCGCAAACTGATCCTGCTGAGGAACGTCAGTGCTAGCCAAACTCTCAGCGTGTTCTTTGTGTGTGTTTGTGTGTGTGTGCACATGTGTGTGTATGTGTGCGTGTGCGTGCATGCACGTGTGTGTGTGTGTGTGTGTGTGTGTGAGATGCACACTTCTGTGCCTTGTGTAATCTAATCCAGATGAAAAGGCAGGCGGAGGCGGATGTAACAAGCAATTCTACGGCCGAGGTGGTAGATGTGGTCTGATGCAGCAGTGTGACACACAAACACACCCATTCTCACAGGCGTTTTTTTTTTAGACTGATCAAAATATTTTCCTCTAGGGTCTTTGTATTTTAGAGTACACATTTACATATTTCCAACGCTTAGCCCTGGGCTCTTTATAGTCCTCTGAGGAATTACAACACACAAGAACAGAGTGTGGGGGCAAAATGTTTTCCCCTGTTTGGACAATCACAATATGATACTTTGATATAAATAACACCACTTATCGATATACCAATAATTATCAATAATGGCCAAGTAGAATTTTTTAATTCTGTACGAAAGAGTTTTGTGGGGTCTGCAAACCCAAACTGTGTCATTTATCTGAGCAGCAGTGAACTGTCGGTGTGACGGACTCAAAGCCGAGTGCTGGCACACAAAGAAAACGCCATCGGAGACAGTGTTTTTCATGCTTAATTATAGTTTGGTGTTGAGGTCTTTTCTAACCGAGTCCATTTTCTGGATTTAACCAAGACCTCAACACAAAGACTCTTTGTTTTTAATGCTGAGAACGTGGGAAGATGACAGAGAAAGAAGAAATGGACAAAATTCATCAATTTTCTTTTAGCTGCTGCCAAGGAGCTGCCGAGAAGACTAAACAAACAGCACGAGCAGATCCACGGACCTACAGGAGCTTCAGCGGTGCAGAGCAAACAAACCATGGGCTCTGTGGTGAAAGACGCTTTCAGAACCTGCCTGTAACTCACACTTAAATTAAAACTGTCCCAGTTATGCAGAGTATGACTTTACAAAACACTGATGGTTTTAGACAATAAAAAAAATATATATATATTGGTTGATTATTTAGTCCAGAGTTAACATTTTCTGAAATTGCATATCCCAGCCCCATAGCCTAACAACAGGCTAATCATTTCAACTAACTAAACACGTGGAGCGTTCAGGTAAGGAAAGAGACTGTTGGCACCTTAAGCTCCATAATATGATAAAATCCATATGATCAAACATCATATCATTATTGTAAGCTTTCACAATCAGACCAGGCAACAACCAGACTAACTGAGTGGGGCTTTAAATGTTGGTGATGAGGCAAATAACAGTCAAAAATATAACTGACATGCAGGCTCACGAAAAAAAAAAAACAGTTCTATCCTCAAATAGCAAAGAATAATTTTTTTGCCTGTGTGCAGTCAAGTTTCTGTCTTTGGCTGAAAGCTAGTCCTTTAGACAGCACAAGATAGCTAATCTATCAGTTTGGTCATGTCAGGCTTGGATTTTGATAGTTGCATATAGTGAATAAAATAAATTAAAGCAAGTTAATTAAATTACTTTTTATGTTTGTGCACATCACAAAAATTATCACAAGGTTGCTCTTTCGGGTTGTATGGTTGATTTCCCATGGGCAGCTCAGAAACTGCGCACACTCTCACACACACTCTCACACACATGCACACACAGACACACACACACACACACACACATACACTCTCACACACACGCACACACAGACACGCACACACATACACACACACACACACACATACACATACACACACTCACACTCAC
>JBBIGA010000106.1:32297259-32310685 GCA_037576975.1 Alestes dentex | reverse complement strand
CAAACAGGCTCGAGCACAAGAGCAACAATACAACTTAACAAGACAAGACATCGTTCAGTGCAAATTGAAAATGGCTATGTTGCTGCCTGTAGGCTTGTACCTCCAGTGCAAACGAATCAAACTTGGGAAGCCATGCATGACCATTTTATGGGGGTAAAAAACATGTTTGATTGCTGAATTACTGCTCAAGGGCTCCAGTTATGGAAATCAAAGAGCCTGTAGTAGTGTGTAAAGGCTGATACAGTATCAAAACAAACAAGTCCATACAAACTCTATATGAAAACTGAACAGCCTGTATAGTCTAAAATCATAATATCCTCTATTCAGACGAAAAGACAATAAAAAAATATGTTAAATTTGTCCATGACACATTTTTTGGAATTTTGCTGATTGTATAGGATTTCTATAGAAACCACATGGAGTTTTTTAGGAAATAACTGTTGCTTGGCATGACGACCATGTCTGAAAATTGGCCCCACTAGGTAAAATAAACCCACCTATAAATCTGCACATTTTAATACGTAAACAGAATGCTTTAAATCAGGGGCGTCGAACACGTTTTGGTGATTTCCCTGCTCAGAAACACCTGGTTCACATCGCCAGTTAATTGCCAGGTTTAGGTGAATGTGTTTGAGGAGGAGAACCATCAAACTGTGCTGGACACCGGCCCTCCAGGACCAGAGTTTGACACCCCCGCATCTTTGTGATCCTGTTCCCTATAGGGCAGAATGGGACTTCAGCAATGACATTAACATCTTTACTGCTGGGTGTATTGTTCATTTTATTGATATGTATAATTCATAATGCCCAGTATATTCAGGAGCTACCATGAATGGAGTTTAAGGGGCTAAACCACAACTGAGATGCGGTGGCAGAGCTAGAATCAAAAACATAAGGGTCGTCCTCAAATATTCCGGAAGGCTTTTTTTTTTCTGGGATACAGTAAAAACTGACAATCTGTACTTTCACCTTTTTACAACAAGTATTGGCTATAAAAGTTGAAAAGTGTAAGTACATTATAAGAGGAACATGGTTAGAGTGTTGTCCAAGTGTCTTAAAATCACAGCTATTGGAAGCGAATGAGCATTACATTTTCGGCCAAACGCTGTTAAAAGTTTTAGAAATTTAAAAAAGGCGTGAAGCCACCTTTGTGTGCATGAGTAGACCTCTGTGAAAGGTCCGGAGAATGTCTCATTTGCTTTGGAAATGTGGGAAATTCTAGCTGAATGAATTCCTTGGTGAATGGAAACCGCTAAGATGCTGACTCTGATCTTTCAGAAACTGGATTTCTTTCAGTTTTCACATATTCCACAACCAGACGTATTTGGTGTGGGGGGTTGTGAGTGTGTGTAGCTGAGAGGGTGTATTTGTGTGGGTGTCTGTTTTCTTAAGCTTTCTGTTGCTTTTTGTTTTTGGTTTTTTTTGTGCATATGAAAACATCTACCTGACAGAAGCATAGAGATTCCTTTTAAAGGATTAAAGTTAACCTCTTGAACTCCAAACTTGAGACTTCTGATTCCGTGTAATTCTGTACTTAAGGTATTTGGTGAGAAGAGGAACTGAAGGGTGGATCATTGAGGTTTAAAGGATACATTTGTTTGTGTTTATTTTATACAACTACTCTGAACATGCCTTAATTCAGAATGTTGATAAATGGGCTCGACCCTTAACCTCCTAGTCCAGGCCATGAGCTTCTTGCTCCACAGGATCATTACTAAATGAGATCGAACCACAGGATTCCAATGTTAAATGTGCTCAAGCCATGAGATTCCGTTGGCTGTTAAATGTTTCTTACCCATGAGATTCTGGTGGCTGTCATGACCCATTGGATTCTGATCGTTACTAAATGTTTGGTATGAGTGAGCTCGGTATGAAGCTCATTTTCCACAGAGGTGGTTGAAACATCTGACAAAAAAGTGTTGATGATTGGTGACATTATGATAATGGAAAGATTAGATTAGTTTAGATCTTTATTATTAAATGTATGTTAATGTGTGGGGAAAGTGACACACGTTTGATGGAAGTGACAAATCTAAATACCAGTAAATGCACATTGTAGGAAAAGTGCTGTGTCAGTAAGAGAAATTGCACGTTGGGGTAAGATGAGTGGTTTTGTATGTTGAAGTGAAGTGCGCATGTAGCAGGATAGTCAATAACAACATTGTGTGTATATTGCACATTTACTGAAGTTAGTGAGTGTGTAAATAGCACAGAACATCAATCACAGTCAATGCAGTAAACACTGCTTAGTCTTATGTTTTCAAACTAAACACGAAAACACGCCCATTTGCGTTTCTTACCCATGAGATTCTGATGGCTGTTCAGTGTCATGACTCATAGGCTTCCAATCGTTGCTAAATGTCCTCGATCCACAGATTTCCAATTGCTGTAAAATGACCTCAAGCCATGGAATTCCAGTCAAAGTTAAGTGTGTTTAACCCACGGAGTCTGCTCGCTGTAAAATGTGCCACAGTCTGAGTATGAAAATCCAAGCTAGTTGCATTTCAGGACATGTGGTGTAAAGATGCACGAAGGAACAAAGACAGAACAATGTGAAGTTTCAGTAATGCATAGTGCATTGCACTTACGGTTATGATGGAGAACTGCACTCAAGCGACAGAGAGGACTTCCACAGTAACAGTGAACACGGAATGGCCAATACATGGAAAATAAAAAAGTCATTCTCTAGATATGACCAATTTATGAGTCACATGTGAGCAACTGAGGCTGTTACTGAATGGCAATGACACCATTCCTGCCACAGCGATAAAGCAAGACACTCTGTTAATGTAGTGCATAAGGCTGAATTTTTTTACAAACTGGCCACAGGTTAAAAAAAAAAAAGGGAGTTGGTTAAAAAATGTAAGCTGCAAGCTGCTTAAATCCCAAGCTGCAACATAACACATTGAAAAAAGAGCGAGCTGTTAACATACATTGGTAGTTATTGTAATAAATACATTTTACTGAGCATATTGCAGACTAATGGTAAATAAAAACTGCACGTTTCATAACAGAATAAAGAATAAAGGGGTTTTTTTTGATAATGACAGCTGGTTGCTTTTTTTTTCTCTGCATTAATTTCTCACATGAATGGCTGTGACTGTTTACTGTGATTTCACAGATACTCTCTGAGCAAGGCTGAGGCTGATGCCTATGTGCTGTGTGACGTCATCGGTCACATCGGAGAGCAGCAATGGAGGACGGAGTGCGTGCGGGTCATCGGGGACAACGAGCGGCCGCTCCTCCTGCAGTCACTCTGGAAGCCCAGAGAAGGCTATGCCCGTCGCTTCGAGATCCAGCACAGAGCCAGCGTGGAAGAGAAGAGCTCCAGAGATAAGGACACGGTGACCGCAGGTGCAGCACGGCTGGATTTATCTCTCTCTCTCTCTTTTATTAATCCATTTAACATCCCCCATACACACACACACACACACACACACACACACACCAGTTCCCAATTCCACCGCATTGAAATTCTCAAACAGGGAATGTCTGCAGCCTCCTCGAGCCCATCTTTCTGGGAGACCATTATATGTCTCTCAGTTTCCAGGCAACCGACTACTCTGCCCACTTTTAATCTGTGTTTACTTATTTATTTTTTTCACTCCCCCCCACTTGAGCTTGCTTCCTGCACACAGTCCATTTCACATTCTTAATGACCTTGGCTCATGCACAAAATGCCACTTCTCGCTTTGGGCCCATCTCCGTATCAACACACCCCGCCCCTTCAAAGTTTGGGGGCACCTAGCCTCCTTTTAAATTTGAAATGTTAAACTGAGAAAGACATTTTAGCTACAAAAGTTCTGTTTCCAAAAAAAACAGCTAGTTAGGAATTATTTTGGTGTATTTTGCAGTCTTGTATTCATCGGAGTGTATTGCTTGGTGGGAATGAGCTTGGGATGAAGCTCATTTTCCACAGAGGTGGTTGAAACATCGGACAAGTTTGAGTGTTGATGAGTGCTGACATTATGACGCTGGATAGATTAGATTAGATTAGATCTTTAATATTATATGTACGTTAATGTGTGGGAAAAGTGACACACATTTGATGGAAGTGACAAACATAAATTCACACATCGTAGAAAAAGTGATGCGTATCAGTCACAGTAATTGCATGTTGGGGTAAGAGGAGTGGTTTTGTTCGCTGAAGTAAAATGTCAGTGCGTGTAGCAGTACAGTCAATAACAATATTGCACTTTTGTGTGTAAACAGTACAGAACATCAATCCTGGTCAATGCAATTAAATGGTATGTGAGATATATCATGTTAACTTGCAATATTAGAATAACACTGATTAGTATTATGGTTTCAAACTAAACAAGAAAACACACCCAGTTTTATTAAAAGGACAGAAGTCCCCAAAGTTTTAATGGAATTACATTCATGTAGTTGCCCATACCGTACCCTAAAAGAGACCATGAACTGTACAAGCGGAACTTCAAATTCACAAAATGTTCCATCTTTTCTACGACTTTCCACAAAGATATAGTCAATCATCCAGGACATGTTTGGTGTCCGAAGTCAATACAAGTAGAAATCAGTCTCGCAAGTTGTTTCTGTAAAATTACATCATCAGGTCTGATTATCAGCAGACTTGTTGGTGTGGTTTAGGCTCTGTACGACTTACTGTGGCTACTAAACACATAAGAGAACGTGGCTTTGCTTGCTATAAGTTAAGGAACAGGAATGGATGAGAATATTTCAAAGCCTGAGGCTCTTTAGCAATTCAGTTGTCCAGAATGAAGCAATATGTCTACCTCATATGTCTGAATGAATTAAATTATGGTAATAGGCAGAAATATATGTTCTCATATGAGGTTACTGAATGGTCCACTTCAGATGTTAGAGTTGAAAAACAATTCTGTAGTGTTGTAAGCTTATAAACAGACTTTCAGTGTAAGAACCACTGGTATTTAGCATATACGGTTTTGACATTTATGCGTTCGAATTTAAAAGACACAACCTTGACTAAGATGTCATTACTGCATTCAATGTCTTTTTGTTGCATCTTGAAAAAACGTGGTTTAAAATTTGAATGTATAACTTTGAAACATCGAACAAGGATGAAATTTCAGTTGATTTCTGAACTGAGCCCTAATAAATGAAGCTGGCACTTATGAATCCTTGAGCATTTTGTCAGTTCCCTGTGTTCTGTTTCTCAGGAATCAATGCTCAGGCCCGCAAGCTGCAGAAGACACGCTCACGAGGGAAATCCATGGCAGCGGTTGCAGGGGTGTGTGGAGGTCTGGCGGACGGTGGTCTCTGGAGAAGCCGCAGTGAAGCAGACCTCAGGGCCGAGAGCCAAGGCCAGCACGGGTCCTCCCCCGCGCTCCAGGACAGCCTGAAGAACCAATCACAGTCGGAGAAACTGGATGCCTACAAAGCGCCACACTGTCCGGCCGACGAAAAAGAAGAGACGGAGAGCAGCGATGACAACTTCACACAGTATTCCATTCACCCACCCCTGCAGTTCGCGTACTTCCTGCTACTGCAGGGCTTCAGTTACACACAGGTAGTACAGATCACACCCCCTCCTCGACCCCTGGCAAAACACACACATGCACTCTCCCCTGCTTTTCTCTCCCCTGCCTCGTCCAAAACACGACTGCTACTGTTTTTTGTGGAGTCTAGTGTAGTATGTTTTGGTGCAGCCGTTGCACTCCATATCAGCACAAACTATAAAAATGATTTATTTCATTCAAGCAGTTCCAAGAGTATAGGCAACCCAGTGGGTCAAGTGACCTTTATAGTTGAGTATTTTGTACCTGAAAATGAGTACACACCTTCTACAGAGAACACATTTCTGCATGTTTTACTGCCCACTTACTATGTATGTGATGAATTTACCATATCGAGAAAGAAAAAAAAAGTGCTAAGATGTTTTTTAGTATGTTGAACTCAACAAATAAATACAAATATGCACCACAGTGTGCCAGGAAAAATGCCATACTTCAGTTTGTCATTTGACAAAGGGTGTTCAAACTCATGCACATGTTTGTGTGCAAGTCATGTCCACATAAAATGTTTTAGAGGCCTTTCTTGCTTACTGCGGTCATAGTTGTGTTGATTTTATACACTTTATTGGTGTGGAAACGCTGCACACACTTAATTCAAGGACATTCGATACACCTCTACACCCCTTTAGGCGTGACTGATAAATGTTTCACGGTGCTGATATTTTTTTAATGGAATTTGCAAGGTATTTAAGTACATGCTGATCAACAGGGCACCCTGCGGATCTCGCCTCGCAGGGGTTTCGCCACTCTAGCTTTGGGTCAGTGCAGCTGATGTGACGTCAATGTGCCATGGAACAAAGCTTTATTCCATAACACCTCAATCCCACTGGAAAAGAACACAGAGAGATCATGAGTGCCAGACAGAGGGGAAAATCCCCTGAAAAACAGCCATGTGTGCAGAAATCAGCTGGATATAAACACAGCACAGGAAGTAGTGTTTCGAACGCGGGGTGTCCAGAGGGTGGACACGTTTCCTGACAGATTAGCTTCGCCCGTTAAATGATCAGCACCGCACGATTTCACACACACACACATACACAAAAATATTGTTTAAAGGAGGTTTAGTAGATTCTGTTCTGATGTGTAGCAGACATTCCTTCTATGTGCAACGTCCTAGATATTTAAGAACAGTTTAAAAGGAAGGATAGAAACATAAAATGCGAAGGACTATTTTTTTCTTCTTAAAGTGATAGTTGTGTAACAAAGCACACAATTTATCCTATATGCCATTTTTAGTTGATTGGCCAAGACATGTCTCAGTTTTGCATCTTACTTATACGATACATTTAGATATGCTGCATAATTGAAAACTGTGGCATCAGTTTTAAAGACTATGTTTTGTTTGTACCTGCACCTGACAAAGTTTGTTTTAATTTAGGTGTCTTGGAATGGAATTAAAAATGAGCATGAGCTCAAAAAGGACTTTTAGCTTCAATTTAAGAGTTTTTATGTCCAGATCAGGTGAACAGTCTAAGAATTAGAGCTATTTTTGTATATAACCTCCCTATTTGTGGCACAGCGGTAATTAACAGCAGTTGGACAGGTCAGGCGTGTCATTCTCTCAGTATTTCAGTAGCAACTAAGCAAATAAAAGATCTAGGGACTTTTGTATTTGCATTTGGAATCTGTTGCTATAACTGTAAATGTGAAATATACAGAACTGTCACTGCCAGTTAAACAAGCTGAAAAAAATCACAACAAACCCAGTGAGAGAAAAACATAAGATGTGGCTAAATCAGGGATTTGGTGCATTCTGAAAAAGAAGGAACACCCTGGTGAGCTCAGAAACACCAGAAACCCTGAAATACCACAGAAGTCAACTGTGATGGATGACAGGAATTCTTTCCCTGGTGAATAAAAAGGAGGCCGTTGTCGTCAGCAATCAAGAGAAGACTTGACCAAAATGAGAAAAAAACTACTGCCAAGGCTAAAATAAAATGCTAAGACCAAATGGAAGGACAATATCTTATGGACAGATGAGACAAATATCAACTTCCTCAAATGATGGGAAAAGAAGAGAATGGAGAAGGGAAGGAACTGTTCATGACCCAAAGTAAACCACCTCTTCTGTCAAGCCTGGTGGAGGCAGTGTTGTGTTGTGGGCATGTACAACTGGTTGCCTTGCATTTGCTGATGATGTGACTGCGGCTAAAAGCAACAGGATGAATTCTGAACTGTAAACAGCTATATTGTCCGCTCACATAAAACAAATCTAGTTGAACGGTGCTTCACAACGCAGATGGATGATGACCCAAAGCTCACTGTGAAAGTAACCCCAATCTTTTAATAAAAAGAAGTGGAATGTTCTGCAATGGCCAAGTCGATCACAAGACCTCAATTTCACTGAAGGTAAAAAACAAAGAATAAGCAGGAACTCAAGACAGCTGCAGTAAAGGAAGGCCTATCCTATCATCACCAGGGAAGAAACCTAGTGTCTCCTGATGTCTATCAAATCCAGACTTTATGCAGTCACTGCAATTGAATTTCAACTTCACTTTAAACTCATACTCAATATATGCTCTAATACGCTCTGGTGCACACCTAAAACATCAATAATGTTGTTGGCATCCAAATATTTATGGACCTAACTTTATATTTTAATGCAAGTTTACTTTTGGTCTAACTTGTTTTCCCTATGTTCACTAGTGTAAGGGGAACTCAGCAAAACCTGGCGCTCCAACAAATTATTTTTAAACTGATGACATAATACAAACTCCCAGTACAGCGAAGATGAAAAAATTGTTTACAATAACTGTGTCCCGCTATGTTGACTGACAGATGCAGCAGCCACTGTGGGCTCATTAGCAGGATTCGCTCTCTGTTCCTTCTGCCTCAGCCCGAGTTTACACTGTTTCACAGCAGGACCCAGCATTAAGCTGTAGGCCTGTCTGAACTGCATTCTCATCACGATGCCTGACTCTTCGCCGCTGTCTCGTACCCCGGTGATCCTCCTGCCAGTCTTGTTTATTTGCATTTGCTTGGAGCTGCTGTCTGAGTGTGGATGTTGCTCAGGCTACCTGCATGTTCCAGCTCAGACTGATCCGCGTTTATTGTTCACAACACTTGCAGCCTAAAACAATGAGGGGTTTGTGACAGAATTAGCACTAAGACGTCACGCTATTTAATTAAGCTTTTATGTATTAAGAAGCCTCTGAATCGGTGCCTGTTCAACAGTGTATAGTGCCTAAAGTCCTTTACCACAGTTATTAAAGAACTGAGGCATGGAGTTCACTTATTGTTGTGTATTGAAAAATAATAAGTGACAAAAGGGATTTAAAGGGATTGTTATACAGAATGGTGAAATCAGAATGTTTTTGTGCCTTATTTGATATTATTTGATTTACTGAGATATATTTGAAGGGTTTTTTTTAGGTTTTTTTTTGGTTTTCACTGGAGCTACACTAAATGGACAAAAGTGTTGGGATGCATCTCTTAATTATTGAACTCAGGCGGCCCCTTGAATTCAATAATTCAGCTGTTGTCCTAGTGGTTAGGGCGTTCGCCCTTTGATCTGAAAGTCATGAGTTCCAATCCTGAGACTGCTAGTGGCACCTCTGAGGTACCTTTGAGCAAGATACTGTCCCCACACACTGCTCCCCAGGCACTGTGTTCCTGGCTGCCCGCTGCTTCACTTGGTGAATGGGTTAAAGACAGGGGAGGAATTTCGTGATGCTCACACTGTGTGCTGTGGTGTGTTCACGTATGACAGAATGGACATTTTGGAAAACGCCATGCTTCCAACTTTGTGGACAAAGTTTGGGGAAGAACCTTTTCTATTCCAGCATGACTGTGTCCCAGTGCACAAAGCAAGCTCCATAAAAACATGGTTGGATGAGTTCAGCGTGGAAGAACTTGACTGGCCTGACCTCAACCCCATCCAACACCTTTGGGATGAACTGGAACAGAGGTTGCGAGTCAGGCCTTCTTGTCCAGCATCAGTGCCTGACCTCATAAATGCTCTGTGCTCTGCACAAATTCTGACAGAAACACTCAGAAATCTTGTGGGAAGCCTTCCAAGAAGAGTGGAAGCTGTTATAGCTGCAATGGGGGGACCAACTCCATATTAAAGTCTATGTATTTGAACGCAATGTCCCTGTTGGTGTAATGGTCAGGTGTCCCAGGACTTTTGACCATATAGTGTATGAGTGTAAAGTAACTTTGTACAAATTAAATCTTTCAAACCTGAAATTATTTAAAAGGCAACCGTATAAAACAAACAGTACTGACATGTACCCCTCTGTGAAGAGCATCTGTTTGTGCTGTGAGATTGTGTATTGTTGGGCACATGTGGCTGTGAAGAGCGCCACGATGGCTGCCTCAGAGCCAGAGTACAGACCATACATGTTTGACTTTTGAAGCTTTTTTGCCCCAGATACAGCCACAATACCATGAGCATATATAAGCCTAACATGTCATTACACAGCCAAAACTCTGTAATTTACTTTAAAGGTTGCTTTACGTTGTTTACATGTTAGCTCCACTAAGATAATGTTAGTTCCCACTCGCCTAGATGGGAATTTGCCTGATACGTTAGCCTCCAGCTGACTGTGGTGAATGCTGGCAGTTTTTAGCGTCTCTCTAAATTAAATACAGACATTTGAAGCTGGTAACAGACAAGTAACACATACTTCATATTTTGAATGTTGACTCCAAACTCCAGGACTCCAAATTTACAGTTAAAAGTTCATTGTTTGCGACATGTGAGCTAATATCGTTCCTTTACACTGTCCTGCTATCACAGACATCTGTATGAAACGGCAGCTCTGTCAGTGTGAGTTAGAAATCTGAAAAACCGGCAGAGTAATATGTCTTTTGTACAATTAAAATTGTGAGACTTTTTCTCATTCATATAGTGAGAAGTAAAATACATGTGAACTTTCAATTTTTGTTTACTAATGCATGTTTACTATCATGTGTACAAGATTTTTACTTTGAACATCGAGTTACATCGTAGGAAACCTAAAAATGTATTGAATTTTGACCCCTGCTGTGCTGACTTCTATAAGCACAAAAACAACGACAGGCCTACATTTCATGTAAAATATCAAAAACGCATAGTCTGTATTTTACGTTTTCTTGAATCATGAAGTATTATATTCATATATTTAATTAAAAATTCGGTTTGCCATCTTGAGCACTGACGTAGCTAAAATTTACAATGGTGCCCACCATGCATTGGCTGTATTGGTGAAAGTACTTCATCGTAACCCAGAACTGATACTTGTTCTCATTCCATCCTCAGGATCTCATCATCTACTCACTGAGTGGGAGCTGCACAGTTTTTGGGCGGGACCTTGTTCAGTCTGACCAGGAGAAAGAGCGTCCAGCTGTAGATGTGAAGCTCTGGGCCCCTGACATTAAGCAGCAGCACTGCTCTGTGCGGCATCTCGAGGTTGGTCCTGCCTCAGACTCTGACCAAGAGCTCAAGAACGGAGTGGGTGTCACAGTGCTTAAGCCCCTGCATGGGGCTCCGGTCAAGAGGAACGGAGTCAGCATTAGTGAAGAAACAAAGCTACAGTCGGGAGACGTTATAGGCCTGGGTGACCATTACCTCTTCATGTTCAAGGACCCTCTCGCTGATAGGATGAAAGGTGACACTCCTGCGGCGACCCTGCCATGGCTGGCTGGCTCAACACAGCCACCACCTCCCCTGTGTAAATCATGTGTGCTCTCCATGTCAGAAGGCCCACTGCACTCCCTGCCCTGCTTGAGGGATGCTGGCGGGAGAAGGCTCTCCCTTGGCTATGATGTGGAACATGAAGAACGCCTCCTGAAAGAGATCTTCACAAGGGCAGACAGCCATGACGGAGCACACAAACTTACCCCATCTTTCCTGCTGTGCCTCTGCCTCCAGCAGTCAGCCACACATTTCCACATGGCTGACCTGAGACGACTTCTCCTACAGATAGCCAACGAGGTTCAGATGGCAGTGTGGGTAAGGCCAAACTTCAAAATGAAAACATCAGAATCAGAGAATCAGAATCAGGATCTCTTTATTGTCACTGTAGCAGCTGTACAACGAAATTTAAAGGTGCAGTTCTCTTAGTGCATATCTAGATTTTCTCCCCTGAGTGTTTTTGAAGTCTTCACCCACGTGCGCTTTTGGGTTTTTTATACAGGAAAAGGCAAAGGAGCTGGCAGCAGTTCAACCTGAATCGTAAGCATCTTCTCTCTCATAACTTCGTCACAGCAGAATACAACCTCTGCATTAGGATTGGACTGATTGCACTGGTAGTATTTACAGTGCCTTAGGTAATTCAAGGACACATGAGACCAGTAACACTGCGATGTATGACGTTATGACATCTGTGCTTGGTAATTGTAAGCATGCACGCTGTTGCAGCAGGGACATCTGTATTGTGGAATTGGATTAAATTACTATTATTACTATTACGTTAAATATATTGCATTAAAGTAGAATTCCACTGTCTTTTCTAAATGTCCGCATATTTAAAGTGTTTTTGGAATCTTGGAAAACTGTGAACTGAAAGCAGGGAGGCCATATGAACACTCACATTTATCAATGACTACATTTATCAATGAATACAATCTTATCAAGCACTGGGTGGCACGGTGGTGCAGTGGGTAGTGCTGCACCAAGAAGGTCCTGAGTTTGGTTCGGCTGAGGGTCCTTTCTCTGTGGAGTTAGCCTGTTCTCTCCACATCAGCATGGGTTTCCACCAGGTACTCCGTTTCCCTCCCACAGTCTAAAGACATTCATGTCAGGCGAATTGAAGATGCTAAACTGCGCCTAGGTGTGAGTGTGTGCATACGATGGACTGCCTGTCCAGGGTGTTTCTCCACCTTTCACCCTATTATTAATGCCAACCTCAGTCGAATTAAACATTTTTTTTTAAACAAGTTTATGCTTTTTTCAGTCAAGAAACTGAATAAAATAAAACAGCAAATTATATATATATATATATATACTTTTTTTTTCACAAGCCAAATTTTATTTGAGTTTTTTTCGTATGTCACATTCTGCAGTAGTTATCATGGTTTAACACTTTGCAAGCAATTTTATCATGAATATAAAACCAGTTTGCCAAATTTGTCGATTATGCTGCTACTGCTCTGCACAACTTAAAATGATAGAAATGTGGTTAAATGAATAAAATTAACACTTGAGAACGCTTATCAAATAGTGATGACCAAAACTCATGTCAGAAATAACTACTAATAAATACAGTTACAGTTTACTGTTTATCATTTAAAACTTCAAATATTGAACAAAACATCTAGACTACAGCATTTCAGTCTACAGGGTATGAGCTGTTAGTGAATAATTCATGATTAGTTTGCATTTTTAACAGTCATTCATTATCAAGTAACATCTAACAAGAGGCATTAGTGCACCCCTGTCACTCACCTTTTGGTACTGTCCCTGCATAACAAAACCTTGTATCTCTGAAATGGAAGCTTTATAAGAGAATCTTTGTAAGGGATTTTATTCTAGCTATTCTTTGACTACTTGTGGGGTCTATTCAACTTAGAATTGTTCACATTGTGGGAAAACCTGGGTAAAAAAAAAGATAAAAACAGGAGAAACTGTTGATGGGACAGTTATTTGTCTGTGATAATTACATGTGATAGCCGCTTATCCCCATCCCTTAACTGGACTCTTAACAACTGTTGGTATTCTCTTAATAGTGGAGGTGAGGTGGACCTTGCGGAGCCGGTCAACACTGAAAAGCTTCTCAGAGGTCTACAGCCACTCGTTCTGTGGATGGCAAACTCCATTGAGCTCCTCCATTTCATCCATCAAAAAGTGCCTCACCTACTACATGGGATCTCGCAAGAGGAGGAGGAAGAGGAGGAAGATTGCATGGGTAACTATTTTTTACTCAGAATACAATCATTTTAATAAGATAACCCTTTCTAGATATATACCAACCTCCTTACACACATAT
>JBBIGA010000106.1:32268826-32297159 GCA_037576975.1 Alestes dentex | reverse complement strand
TATTACTTTATCTGAAAAAAAGTTAATGGTGATCAGAGAGCTTACATATCAGTTATATAAACTTGAAGCATCAGAATTGGCATTGGTATCGGCCGATCGCCTAGACAAAAAATCGGTACTTGGTATCGGTGGCAAAAATCCTGATCGGAGCATCCCTACTCAGGGCCCTCAGTGTAGTTTTTGGAAATTATCGGGATTCACTAACCAAAATGCAAATAAGCTTGGACCCATACAAATTGAATTTACTTGGTTGAAGTATGTTCAGGACTGTGCAAAATTCTTAGGCATCCTCGAAAATAATATTTAAAAACTTTTTTAGCTGAGCAGTGAGTGTTGTTTTCACATTAAATGCACAGTAGATCAGTGTGTTCCTTGTGGAAGTTCAGCGTTACTTTTAATCAGAAACCTGGCTTGACTCAATCAGTCCTTCATTCAAGTACTTGTATATTTGTGTATGTGACAAATAACGGATCTTAGTCTTAATAATTAAATCAGGAGCTGCTGATGGACTTTCACAAACCAAACAACGGCTGGAGACATCTTGATGTCTTGATCTTTTTTACTGCTTTCGTGTTTGTTTGCCTTTGTTCTAATGTTAGCTTTGCTGGCAGAATGACACATTATCACAGTCCTAGAAAAATGGCTTTTAACAGTTTGAATATGTGCCTAAGACTTTTACGCAGTACATTTTATTTCCATGTTAATAAGTTATTATTGCTGTCCAAAAAAGTATCCTCAAAGTGATTTCCATGAAAAGCAATGTAAAGAGTTTATCCTGGGTCATTTTTAAGTATTTCTAGTGGTCCGCTCACACAATGTAATGGATGGTGTTTGAAAAAAATGTTTTTATTCGGACAGCACTGACAAATTGCTTAAATACCATTTCCAAAAGTAAGTAGTTTAAGATGTGTTTATAATGACATTTTAATTTTCCAGAAATTATGTGTACGTTTTAATTAAATACCCATTTGCCTATTTGTGGATATTTACAGAAATCATGCTTAAACAGTGATCCAGTATTACTAAAGCATGAGGATGCGGTTTCTTCATAGGTTGGATCTTTAAGGCCTGCATAGGTTTATATGAGCTTATATCAAAGGGGGCATTCATTCTGAACCTGCCAGCAGTTGTTCTTTCCGAATGCGTAGGTTATGTTAATGATAAGAAAGTAGTCTCCTTAGTTTTCCTTTTAACTCTGGCTGATTTTATAGAGGGATCTTTGGCCACACCAATTTAAGTATCATGTTTCAGGAATTTCAAACATTATCTCGGGTCCCAGCTGGTGACTAAACAGCCAGGGCTGCTGCCGGGGGCTGAGTCATGTGACTTCCTTGGCAGAGACAGACCGGATTAGAACAGCTGAGAGCCAGAACAGGAAAGTGAAACTTAAGGTTTTCAGAACTGCCTTTCTTAAATCGCTGCTACCATGGCAATGCGGTCCTCCTACCCCAACATTAGTCCATGCCGAAGCGGATTTGGTGACATCTAATGAAAAAATGCTGTAGTAACACATTGAGCAGGTTCTCTCTTTCTCTCTCTGTTTCTCTGAAAATGAGAGTTAAGGGCAAGATCCGACTGCTTTTGCATTTTACTTTCTGTTTCCTTTGCACATGATGAGCAGCACAGACCTGATTGGCTGTTTCCATTTGTCAACGGGAGGAGAATGCCATAAGTCATCACAAAAGCCAGTTCATGCCTCAGTTGTTAGACAGACTTAAACAACATATTACAGTGATCTACGGTAAGTCTGAGGTTAAATTCTACTTCAGATGTTACACTGCCGCTGCAGTTTAAATGTGCTTGTCTTTATTTACACGGTGGACTTCATTGTTCCGTGGGTCATAATTGAGCTTGGTTTTTGTTATATTGATCATGACATGTACCAAATGATTAACCTCTTAAACTGTAAGGGTCCAGATGTGCGGACACTCTTTAATTCCTCACTCTCATAACTGCATATTTGTTGACATAACTTACGCACTCGTTTCATACCTTTTTTCATGGACCGCTTAGTCAAAGCAGTGGTTGTATATTGAACCATTTGAATGCATAAATGTTAAATGGCTCTTCTCTATGACAGAATCCTTCTTTATGTGTGTTTAAAGAACCCTTTTAAAATGGTTCTGTGTATCTAGGTACTATTTGACAATAAGATTGTAGGAAAAATAGGTTGATTAATGGCTTATAATGTGTTTATTGATGTTATTATTTAGGAAATCATTAATAAGCAGTTGCAGCCCAAATAAAAAAGGGCATCAGTGCACTGTTGTATTTGATGAATATGAGTATCTAATTGAGGTCACAAGTTTAATTCTGATCTGTGGTTCGACAGTATAGATTATTTCGGACGCATTATTTCCCAAGCAACTGTTAACTGTTGCCCTTTTTTATTTGCCTATTAAATGCTTTTTAAGATGTGTGGCCTATTTGTAGTAAATATTTACATTAACACACACATCTAAAACCATTTATAAAGGTCTTATTGTGAAGTGCAATAGATGGGTAGACAGTTAGATAGATAGTAGAACTGTAGTCAAGATCACCTTTGTGGGGTCCAAGACAGGTCCGAGACCAGGACTAGTCGAGTCCAAAGAAGTTTGAGTTAAAATAGGCGAGACAGAAAAGAAGAAGTCCAGGCCACCTGTGTACTTGTTTATAATGTGTGTCTGATGCTAGAGACACGGTACGTCTTGTATTTTAAGGTGATCACTCTGCTCTATTGTCTGTAATGATCGTTTTTTTTTGACGGTTACTAGAGACACGGTATGTCTTGTATTTTAAGGTGATCACTCTACTCTATTGTCTGTAATGATTGTTTTGTTGACGGTTGCAGGTGCTTTTGCTTTGTCAGTTAATTTTTTGTCAGTTTAAATGTTGTTAGTGGAAACATTGTTCGTTAACGCCAGCTGGACTTGTTCGAGACCAACTAGAATATTTGGTGACACCAATGGCCAAGTTCAAGTGCAAAAAACAGCAGAGGGTTCTGCTAATTCTTTTTCAGTTCTATATAAAACCTGTTTTGTTAAGAGTGATTACCTGAGTACTTTACAGTAATTACTGAATAATAAGTTAGCTATTTTATCAGTGTGGAAATCCTAAAATAAAAGTAATAATTGGTAAACTGTTCAGTTTATGAATACGTATTGCCGATTTATGTAATGTATTACTTCAAACAGTCTTGTTTTGTTATGTGTTTGAAAATCTTGTTTCACTACATGTTGTGTGGAATGACAGGACTGTCTGGAATTTCCTGGCTCTGCTAGGTGTTCATGGGAGTTGTAGTTCTTGTAATGGAAAAAGGCTGATATTCAAATTCTGCCCTATTTTACTTCAACATGCAAGTCTAATGCAGTTCTGTGTCTGATACGTCTGAATGTGAACATTTGCAGATAAAGACATGGATAAAACCTGCAAGTACGTCAAACTACTACTGAAACAGCACCCTGAAGGCATCCCTCTCTCAAAGTTGGCCGTGTTTTACAGTCAGAAATACCATCGTAACCTGACTTTGGCAGACCTAGGCTTCGATTCCATTTCTGCGTTCATTGCCTCTTTGTCTGATGATCTGGTGGTGCAAGGTGGAACAGTATTCTACAGGGCGCACTGGCAAAAGAACCAAGACTCTGAAGACACGGTGGAGCTGATTAAAAGTTGTCCAGAAGGAATTCCACTTAACAAGTTGCCAGTGGCCTTCAGTCAAAGATACAAAAGAAACCTCACCTTGTCAGAATTAGGATTCTCTTCAGTGTCTGGTTTTATTGAGTCTCTAAAGAAGGACCTGCTTGTGAGGGGAAATGTAGTGTACCACAGGAGCCTCATTGCACTTAAAGGTAATGCCCCCTTTTATTACCAGCCAGCATTTGATTACATCAGTTACTGTTTTTTCCTCGTATGGTTATAATCAGTGGCATATCTTCTACTGCTGTTTATGAAATTGTACAATCATAACTTAAATTTGTCATTAAATGAACTAAATGAATGAATTAAACGGTTGTTTGTAACATTAGAATGCCAAATAAGTGCAGAAGGTCATTCAAAAATGCACTGGGGCCCATAAGAGTTTAGATAAGATCCTACGCTTATTACAACAGGCCTATTTACGTTGTCATTTTTTTCTTGTTTCAGTATGGTTGCTCAGTGTTGTCTTGTGCTTTTCCAGATGCAGACAAGGACAGAATTTCTGGAGAAGTTGTGGATTTGATTAAAGAGCACCCCCAAGGAATTCCCCTCAAGAAGCTAGCTGTATTCTATAATCAAAAGTACAAAAGAAACCTGATTGTGTCAGAACTCGGTTTCCCCTCAGTCAGCGCTTTCATTGACTCTTTGTCCAAGGTTTTGCTTGTGGAAAATGAAAATGTCCTCCTCAGGACCCACCGGGCCACTCCTGGCCCCTCAGCACTGCTGATTAAACCTCTGCCTTCTCTGATCTCTAGTTCGCGTGTGTCCTTTGGTGCTCCTGAACTGAAGCAAGATGAGATGACCCAAGAGAAGCTGCTTGAGAATGTTAAGGAAGTTATCAAAGTCTACCCAGCTGCTGCAACCTCCATTACACAGCTACAGAATGGCTACTTCCTACATTTTGGCTCAAGACTGCCACTGGAGCTGTATATGTCGCTATACGACAGTCAAACAGACACACAACGGGCAACTCCTAGCCAAGCACTGGCTAATGCAAAAGTGGAATCAGTAAAATCTGCTAGTACGTAACTGATCATGATGTCATCTTCGTTTAACCACATGCCACTCATTGGTTGCAACATTAGCATTTTTGCCTGAACCACCGAGGCTTAAAGGGGAATTTTACCGACTTTTCGGAATTTCAAAATAATTAATGGGATTAAATGTAAACGGTCATTCAGATTGATTTAAAGTAAAAAGCTATTTCACAGATAGCTGTCACATTTAACGGTAATGCATACCCTGTCTGCTGTCTTAGACATTGTTTTATTAGAGTTCTGAGGAGGTTTTTTATATTTTTAAAAACCATTTTTGACTGATAAGTACCTGCAGTAGTACCCAAATAATTCGTTATTTTTTTTGCAGATCTACTACTCTTGTATTACTATCAGTATAACTTAGAAGACAAATATATTTTCTTTAGTCATTTTGGACAGCACATAAAATGGCATGGTGAAATTTAGATCAGTACTACTGTATTTGATACTGTTTACTGTATCTGTTACTGAAATTACCCATGTCTTTTTTCTGACTTTTTCCTGACAAAAAAAACAGCAAACACAGTTACTAGGGCCTCTAGGAGCCTACAGCCTGCAGTGGTGGTCAACGGGCTGGCTGAAGAAGTGGTCCGTTCTAAGACTGGCTCTCCTCTACGTCAGCTCCAGCCCACTGCCGCTGCTGCTCCGTCTTCTTCTCCTTCTCCTTCTCCTTCTCCGGTGGTGTTCTCCAGTGCTGTACTGGAGGACTTTCCAGCTCTTGGCACCAGATTATCCAGATCGGAGCAGAGGAGGATGAAGGAGAACCAGGCAGGGAGTGGTGTGGTGTTTCGCGAGGCCTACCACGCTCAGCTGAGGGAAGTGCATGGAGCCAACGTTCGGGCAGTAGAGATGGTGGAGGAGGAGGAGGAGGAGGAAGGGAGTGCGGGGAGGCGAAGACGGAAGGTTATGAACCCAGATGACGTGAACAGCCTGGCTGAGGATGCCATCCGAGCCATTGCAGTGGAGGGGGAACATGTCACTGTTGAGAAGGTGTTGTTATAAACATGCAGTAAAGCATACACACACACACACACACACACACACACACACACACACACACACACACACACACACACATATATATATACACACATGTATACATGAACAGTTTAGAGAATACAGTGAATGTTTCTGTTTTAAAGAGTGAGGACAATATTATGTATAGATGTGTGTGTATATATATATATTTTTTTTTCAAATATGATTTTAATGTAAATTGGCATTTTTTCTTTGTCAGTTTGGTTTTCTAGATGCGGTAAAAAGACCTATATAATGGGAAACAAATTTGTCCTCACTGTTTGAAATGGAAGTTTTCAATGTATCGGATAAACACTTAATGTTTCAAGTAATGCTGTGTGATGATTAAATTTTGAGTTGCGATTAATCCCATGATTTTCATTGTTATATGCAAAATTCAGTAATTCATTCGAGAGCAGTGTATTGTGCACTTTCATTTTAAACGTACTGCTGTTATGAACAAAAGTGCAACAACATTTGGTTTGCAAACACTTTAAGAAATAAGGTGCTTCTTAACAGCAGTATTCCCTTTACGCAGTGGCGGTTAAAATATGCCTTGTAAATGTGAACTTAAATATGAATGTAATCAAATGAAATATAAACCAAAGCCAAATATAAAATGTAGAGCACTGCGTCCCCTCCACATTAAAAATGTTTCCGTACCCAGAGCCACGATCATAACATTATAACAGGCACCTTCCGAGCAACAGCAAGTAAACATTTATAAATCTGTTTTCTTTTTTTTTTCTGAACAGGTACCAGCAGAAACATTACTGAGCATAAACAGTCTATGTTCAGTAGCAAGTGTTGCTGTTAGAGGGAGGTGACGTGGTCGAGCACAAAAAAAAAAGAACTTAAATAATAGTAATAAAAAAGCTGCGTTAATTTGTGATAAAATAATTGTCGGCGTTAGGTAAATAATGCGTTAAGGTGATAATAAGGCGTTAACTTGTCCAGCCCTAGTTTCAAAATATGCTATCTGTACCTGTGTACATACGGTCCATATATAAAAATGAAACTGCATAAGCAGCCTGACAGCTTTTACATGTATCTGATTGTTCAAACTAGAGCACTTTAGCCCCAACAGTTGCTGCTGAAGTTACAAGAAGTATCTTAATTTGGGTTACTTTTTGAATGAAGCTCAGTATGGGGAGTCCAGTCAGAATAGAGGCCACTTGCGTACATCAGTCATAAAAGCTGTAATAATAACAGCCTATTTAATTTAAATGTATAAAGAGAGGTTAAACAAAGAATAGTTAAACAAAAGGTTTTACTTTAATGAACATGATGCTTCGTGTTGTGAAATACATCCAATGTATTAGTGAAAACATTTGCTGGTATTTTGTGGTAGGTTTTCTTACAACTGTGACTGCAGGGTTGAAATCTTTTGTGTTAATAGGTGATAAGCAAACTGTGCACGCTCCTTCAAGTGCCCTCCTTGTACGCAGTGAGAGTTGACCCTCATTGGCAGCTGCCTGCTGTAAAGGAACTCAAGCGCACCCTTAAAGAGATTAACATTTTCATCCAGGTGAGAGGCTTTTCATAATCTACCTGCGATAGATGTGTACTGTACCTCACATACACATTCTGAACAATGAACTTTTGATCGACATGAGCGTTTCCAGTAACTTTGAACAGGAGCAGACTTCGAGTGACTACTTACCGCCTTGTGTGAAAGCTGAGACAAAGCCCTTAAACTGTGATGGTCCTTATGATGGCATAGAATTCTGTTCGTCATAATGTTGATGTATATTTTTTCTATGATTAGTAATTTAACCTTTGACTTTTGCTTGTTGTTTTGTCTGTCCTCTCTGTAATCAGTCAATAGAGTCAGTCTGTTCTGTGTGCACCCTGTATGAGCTGGGTCAATCCATTGCCAGCCTCAAGAACAAAAAGCGCTTTGAGGAGCTCCACTTAGGCCCTCTCTGCAAGTTCCCACTCGTGCACCGGCTGTTCAAAATAGACGGCAACACCAAAGATGACGATATACATCAGATTGAAACTGTGGATATTCTTAGGGTGAGGCATTTTGGCACTTGGGAGCTAGCTACTGAATCATAAGTGCCACATAGCATATGTGTATATATATATAGATAGATATATATATGTAGATAGATAATGTTTTTATACATATTTGAATTAAGTAAGATGCATCACTTTTTCAGTGTAGCCAAAAAGCCTAGCAGGGTTTTCATCCTTTTTTGTTTGGATGAACTGTGTTTTGCGTCTAATTCATATTTTGTTTTTGCTGATGTAGAGTCTTCGAAACTTCAGGAAAAAGCGGACCAAGCCTAAGGTAGACCTTGCTGAGTTCATGCAGTACCTTGCAGACCAGTACAACTGTGACACACCCTATGAATTGGGCATTAGGATCCAGAGTGTGGGACTGCCCATATCGGTAAGATGTTCAGTTCCAAGCAAGACCCACTGACTTACAGTAGATGCACTAGTAGGCACATAACAGTATCAATATGTAAAATGACTGTGATCGTGTTCTTGCATTTTTTCATTGCGATATTACAGTCTTACAATGCATGCTTATATACTAGAATAACACACGGGTCCATCGTTACCTTTTCTGTTCTGTGTTTTTAGACATTGGCAAAAGCATATCACTGTGAGAATTCCTGTATGGACAGAGCCAGAGAGGTCATTCAGAAGGAGATTGAAGAGGAGGTGCAGGCCAGGCTCTATAAAATCAAAAAGAGCTTGTTGGAGCCAGCCCAGGGAGCACCACTCTACTCCTCTGCTGGCAGCCTTGAGCTCAGGAAGAAGTACGCCAATCTGACCGCTGCTGAGGCCATCATGGAGGTCTTCACCAACTCTGTGGGCATTTTTAATGAAAGAATGACCAAGGTGAACAACTTCTCCTTCAGCTAGAGCGTGGAATAGGTTGGATTCCGGATCTTTAGTTCTTCAGAAGGTCTCTTTTTTTAGTAAGAATGGAATAAAAGTGGTTTTCAGTAGAGACTAGTTAGGTGTCATGTGGGTCAGAGAAACTAGTGCATATGGTATGTGTAATACATGGAGTATAGTCTGACCTCAAGAGTGCCATTACATCAGCATGACCAATTAGTCGCTCGTCATGTTTCAGATTTCTCCTTCCACCACAAAAGTTTAGCTAAGTTTTCGTTGACCCCTGTTATCTTTCTAAGAACTTATTCATTTCTTCATTATCCCCTTCTGGCCTCATTTTCTCTCAAGCGTGATGAGTTTTTAGCAGGCCGAAGTTGCCACCGCCTACAGGATGTGTGCTTGTCAGGGATTTGGGTGCTTTATCCCTAATAAAAAAGTCATAACAAGCCTACTTATTATTTCATGCTTTATTTTGCCATGAAAGCCTTAGCAATAATTCCTTTAAGCTCCTAGTAAGGATGTAAGTGGGTGGCAGGCGAGCTGCAGAGAGGGATCAGAATGTCCTTGCCTGGTTAATTTGTCGTGCATGTAATCTATTAATCCGGGCCAGGGCTCATATTAAGGTCATTAACCAGCACCGCTTACACCCCTCAGCGTTCAGGCTTTCCCTCCTTGAACTTCTGATGATGTGCCTTTTCTCCCCTCTCATATAGTCACTTGGTAATTTCTAGTGATTTCAGATGGACCAAATGAGCATGACCTTTTCATACTGACCATTAAATCTTAATGCTTATAATTCAGTAGTTCTAACGTATTTAATAACTAATATGAAGCTAGTATGTAAATCATCATGTTATTTAGAGGGAGGAAAAGGAGTTAATGTAATGGGCACAAATGATAGAATCCGTGAGATATTTATGTATCTGAATGCCTCTGAAAACTTACGTTACATGTATGTTACATGGATTATGTGTTTGTGTGTGTGCACGTGTGTCTTTTTTTGCTTCTCCAGCGGGTTCAGGACTTCCTCATGTGTGTATCTGGAGACCGGCTGGCCCGGACGCTGTTACAGCTGGCTATCTGTGGTGGCTCTCTTGCCGTTCCTAATGACGTGGTACCGAAGGAGAAGTCTCAAAAACAGAAGCAGGAAAAGAAACCATCCGAAGAAGTTACCAGTACAGCAGTCCCCACTGAAGGTGTGCATTCATTACTGTCGTCACTGAGTGTCCTACTCACAAAGAGTTCATGTTATTCTTGTACAGCCTCTGCTGGACTTCACGTTTAATCATTAAATCTGTTTATTAATTGCATAATTCTGTCGTGCCTTTAATTAAACTTACATTTAATTTCCATACTGTATTCTCCTATATTTCTGACGTTCTTCCCTTTGTTTTAATGGCAAAAAAATATAGCAAAAATACAATAAAAAAAAAGTACACAAACTCTTCATCAGACCCAAATGAAAATGAAATATTTGTGTTCGTCCATGTGTGCGTGTGTGTGTGTTGGAATAAACAGTTTGGTTTGCTTTGGGTCTCTTTTGCCACAGCTGCAGTGAAGCAGTACTTCCAGGAGTGTGTGTCCAGCTTCGTCGGCACGGTCACTCTTCCTTACCTCTGCAGGCTGGAGAAGAAGCTCTCAGAGCATTTTAAGTTCAAGGAGTTCCGCCAGCTGCAGCAGGGCTCCTTTCTAGAGTTCCTGCTTAAAAACACACAGGCAAGTACAGACAGTGGAAATATTTGGGGATGTGAAGCACAAGTAGAGGCTGCAAGAGGCTAACTAAAAAAAAAAATGTTTGGTTCTCATAACAGAAGTTTTAAAACTCAAAGATTTGTATCTTGTGCCCTTATTTTTAAGTTTATGTGGATTTCAGGATGGTATCAGTATTGTTTGAAAAGAATTTTGTATTTAGCCTAAAAAGTCTGCGTACTTCATATTTGGAACTTTAGAGAGAACGACTCATAAACGTAAATGCACTTGAAAAATGCATTAAAATTGAAAAATCCAGTAAAACCTAAATATATATGTGTATATACTCCTAATTATATAAAAAAAAGAATTGTAAATCATAACACGTTTCCTTTTGTACTATGATTGTGCATTGGATGTCTGATTGGCTATTATTACTTTTTCCTGCTTGCTGGTGCTTGGTGACATAAAAAAGGAAACAAGTCACAATGTATTGATTATGTAAAATAACATGGATTACAGAAAAACAAGAATTCTTTCAGTTATACAAAATGAACATCATGCTTAATATAATCATGAACTAACAAGGTAAAAAGATCTATTCCGATTTCAGATTGATTTAACAATGTTACTTGTCAAACTACTCAATATAATTTGCACATTTTCTTATGGTTTACATTTGTAAACAGTATGTAAGCTGGTGGCCTGGTGGTTAGGGCGTTGCCCCTGTGATCGGAAGGTTGTGGGTTTGAATCCCAGAACTGCCAGTGGCACCTTAAGCAAAGAACCGTCCCCACACACTGCTCCCATGGCGCTGCGTCGCTGCCTGCCCACTGCTTCACTTGGTGAATGGATTAAATGCAGGGAAGAATTTCACACTGTGTGCTGTACTGTGCTGTGGTGTGTTCACGAATGACAAAAATAGCCAGATTCAAACCTTCTTCTTGGGTGAATGGGTATCTTAACAAAGGGGCTTCCACAATGGTATACCTCTCTGTATTTTACTTCTTCTGGTATTAGCAGTATAACAGTGGTTCTTTTGTGGGTCTTTGTCTGTGTGCAGGTGCTACAGGATGCTGCAGGTGGCACTGTGGCAATCAGCAACCAGGACTACCGCACATGTGGCTTCAGACCCAGCCAGCAGGACGTGTATGAGTTTATTAAACAGTGCGGGGAGGGTGATCCTGCACGAGTAAGTCCGGGACATCTGCTTGCTTGTAATAGGATGTGTCTGTTGAAGTTAGAAGTATTGCTCCACTGATGATAAACAGAGGCAACTGTGCTACATTAAACTAACAAAATTTAGTTTGTGGTTTAAGGAGTCAAAAACCTTGATTACTAATGAGTGATTTTATCACAAGGGAATAAAAGCATGGAGGGTGTCATTGTTCACAAAGTCATATTGTCACAAATACTGTCACAAATGTTCGTTTGACTAGGGGTGGACGTTTTCACAATACGCAACATGCATCGCAATACTTACTGAAACAGGATCAGTTAAAGAATGAAATTTAAAAAAGTTTATTTATTACTTCTTGTGAACAAAATTTATAAAAGTATACCATTCCCATCTGTCCGAATATGTAAACTAAGCTTCAAAAGCAGCATTTTCTGGGCCTAGTTTTGGTCACAGAAACGCATTTACGTATACTGAGCTGACATCAGAAAGGGATCACAGGGGAAAAATGTAAGGAACCACCCTACTTATGTTGTCTTTGTAGTTAAACATGCAGTTAGACATTTCTGACCATATTTATTATATTATGTTGTATGTTTTATTGTTATGTGTTCTTATAACCATAAATATTGCCCATCACAACATTTGATAGTTTTATTCAAAATGAACTTGATAAGCCTTGAATATGTTGTTGCAAACTCACAAACTAAGCACACACATTTTTAAACTGGAGGTGTCCCCAAGTTTCTCATGTGCGTTGTGTGTGTAGAGAGGGAGCATAACAGCTGATTACACGTCTTCGCTTTTGTGCTGTGTTTGAGCAGCTTCCGTTCATTGAGGCTGCGCTGAGGAGTCAGTACAGGATCAGAGACAGTCGAGAGCTGGGCTATGGTCAGCTCCGCACCCTGCTGGACTTCGCCAAACGCCAGCAGGAGCTGAGCGGGGGAGTAATCAGCAGCGGCATTCGCTATGAGTGCCCTCTGCTGCCTAAAGACCCAGGGTGAGGAAGGGTCTCCTAATACACCACACACTGTTCCACCGTTCCTCTGCACAACACTTTCAGGCCTGCGCATACCGGCCAAACGGTCATCTTCTGAATGAACTTTAACTATGTTGCTGCAGTAATAGCTGCGAACAAACCTGCCTGAGCTAATGACACTTAACCCTTAATTCCGTAACATGTTTGAGTTTCAAAGCTGTAAAGGATTTTTTCAATACAAGAGCCACACAAGAGCAATAGCATTTTTGATCAGTTTCAAACCATAGTAAAAAGTCACAAGCACAAAATTTTACACAAATCTACAAACAGTTTTACACAAATCTGCAAACACAGATCAAAAGCAGAATTTGTCCGCTTTTTATGAGAAATGGTACCATCCAGTTACACTCAAAAAGAAGATATCACTGGATGACCTTAATTTACTTGTTCCACACATTTTCATTTAGTCAAATATAAACAGACGCATCACATGTGATTGTGATCGTTGTCCGTTTTATGTAAACCAATGACTTACAGATTTCATTTATTTCATATATTTCATTCATTTATTTATGGATGACATCGTTTCAGTTTGTAGGTCAAAACACCCAGTTGAATCATTTTTTGGAGCAAATGTTTTTGTTGTCGCCAGCAATGATTGCGACCTCAATAGCTCAGGAAAGTTCACTGGCCTAAACCAGAGCCAGACCTAGAACAAAGCCGAGTGACTGGAAGAGCTCTGGACAAGCTGTGTGCTTTGGCATTGTGTCTGATCTGTGTGCGTGTAAATGTGTGTGTCCTCTGTGTCACCTCAGGGATGGACTTGGGGAGACGGTGGGCTTGCTGGGGGAGGTGCGGCGTGAGCAAGCTGTGGCTAGCCTGCTGACCGCTCCGCTGCTGCAGGACTTGAGCGAGTGGAGTCAGTGGGAGCTGGTCTTCCAGCCCAACCATGGACCCCTCAAAGACTTTATCGACAAATACTGTGGTATGACACATCATCTGCACAGCTACAAGCCTTTGAAAGCTTGAGTTATTAATGACATTATGCAGTTGAGACAATAATTCACTCATTAACAAATAATTACACATGAATTAACATTTATATTTTGTATAATGCCAGATTTGAGCCTGAGTTTTGTTCATTTAGATGACAAAGGAAAAAACTGAAATGATGAAAAAACATTTTTAATTACTTTTAACAGAGGTATTACGCATCTAATAATCAATGAGGATTACATAAAGATATTATGTTCTGTCTTAAAGAATGGCTCCATAACAAAAAATAGTCCACACGCAGTATGGTTTGCTCCATGCAGTTTATTTTCAATTATTTCGAGAGAACACAGAGTACACAAATAGTAAATATATTTGAATGATATTAAGGGTTTTATGAAGCCCTCAGCAATTTTCAGTGAAAAAACAAAACAGAATTTAGGAGGACGTGCATGTTTTCTTAGTGTTCTAATTAGTAAACTTGACTGACAGCCTCTGGTGCCATGCTCCCAACCTGCTATACCACTGAAACAAAGCAAAATATGGCAGTGCAAGTGAAGAGAAATAAGTGAAAGGGGGTGTATATATGGGGGAATGCATATTTTTGCTAAAGCTGTGTGTGTGGGCCAAGCCATTTTGTAAACATTACCTGCAGGCTGGTGAGCATTTCATTTCTCGCTGATAAGGTCAAACATTAAGTCTGATGTTTTAACCCATAACATTTTTAAAATGGTGATAATAGTGAAGGGTAATAAGCACAATTTTGAAAGTCTAATCTTTTTCGGATGCAGGTAACACAGACCTGCTGGCTTTGGAGGTGTCTCCTGGAGTGCTGCTGAGGATCACCACAGCCACCAGCGATAAACTGTTCTCCGAAGCAGCTCAGGTCCTGGACCCTGTTGGCACAGCCGGTCACCTGGTCTCCATCGTGGTGGCTTATGGAATTTCAAACACCCCCACAGCTCTGCTGGCTAATCACATGGAGAGTTCACTGGCAACAGCAGTGCCGCAAGAAGGTCAGAGCCATGTCACACTTTCTCACACAGCTTTTTTTTGCCCTTAGTCACAGTCTCCAGCACTCCCATGAGCAACCGGTGTTGAATGGGTTGCCTCTTATTTGATTTTGCTTTTGACATAGTGCCCAAAATGAATATAGACAGGAACATTCAGAGGCTAGACTAGCTGTTTGAATAACAGACCCTTTTTTTTTTTAAAGCTACACATGTCAGTAGGCAAAACAAACGACTGTTTATCATGATTGCTTGTCCCCAGTAGTGCCAGCACATCTCAACAAACTCTTCAGAGATATGTATGACTGACTGTCGATTTTAACTCCAGGTACAGTCTAATAAGCTCCCGGCTGGATTTCTAGCTAGCTACTGTGCTCTCCGTTACGTTTATTTCCAAGAATAAATGAGAGCGCAAACAGACTAGTGAGCTGTCCACAGCAGAAGGAAATTTGTTTAGTCAGTAGGGTCAAGAACAGTCCATCAACCAAAATTTGTTGTCCAGTCAACAGAGTACTAATTTTACCCCCACAAACTGGACCATCAGGCTAGATGTGTCTAATAGACAGTAAGTGGACTCAGTGTTTAAAAACTGTGTGCTACTGTGTGTAGCACACAGACACTAACATGCCACTACTATGTCAATGTCACTGCTGTGCTGAGAATGGTCCTCCATCCAAATAGTACCGGCTCATCCATGTATGTGTATGTGATTGTTTAGTAGAGATGTTTTTTCATTGTCTTGTAACATTAAAATTTGCTCCGTCAGTACAATGAAACATATGTTGAAATTTTCTGATAGAATATTTGAATTTTCAAGGTATCATTTGATGGAATAGTTAAAAAATGAAATATTCAGTAGCTAAAGCCCTAGTTAATACAAGATAGTGTAGCATGCTGTTCTTGTACAGCCCATTTCCCTTTAAAATCTTTGGATCATCATATCCCAATGTAAAACACTGAGTAAAGCAGAGACACACCTCCTTAAACACTTAGATGTCAAGTTGTATCAGTATTATTTGGTTTTGTTACTGAAAGTGCATATTTGCATACTTAGTTACACACTTTTACATTCTTTATTGATAGTTCTAAGTCTGCACTTCTGATGTTCTTTAAATTGTTACATTAAAAAATCATTAACATTTTTATAGATCATAAAAACTTAATATTGCAATTTTTTTCCCCCTCAGATTTGTCCTTTGATGAAAATGCTTGTTCCTCCAGCACCGTGGCCAAGTTTGTGCTTGAGTGTATGACTCGGATTCCTACGAGAATCTGCAAAGAGCTACTGCAGCAGGTTTGGTTTTGAAGCCACTTCATGCGAAAAGAAAGGTTTTTCCATATGCAGAAGCATTCTGTAACTTTCAGTGACTGAACAAGGTTGTGCTGCCCTGAGTTTGATTGGCAGAAATTGTCACCGTGACTCAGATTATTGGAAAGGCTCATGGTAAAAGATGCTGTCCATGATACATACTTAGTTGTAATACCATCAGGAAGAGTGAAACACACACAGCAGGTGGGAGGGTGAATTTTGACGGAGTAAAAAAGAAAGAACAGTAACTAGGTTGTTGGCATGACAACCCCTGCCAAGTGTCAGTTGGGCGTTTGTGTTCTTGGCAGGGTCAGGAGATCTCCTGTCAGGCCATTAGCCTGCTGCCTGGGGAGCTGCTTTTCCACACTCATTATACAACTCCCATAGCAACATGTAGTGTCAGATTAGAGTCTGAGGCAGCGCTCCCTTTTGCAACTGGCTGACTAATTTGATCCATGATTCCAAACTCCTGTATCACACCATTACCTCAATAAATACTGTGTGTAAGCCAAAGTTTTTGAAATGTCAACTTTTATTTTGATTGCTTTCTTTACACTTTATTATGTAGGTGTTTCTGGAACCTTTCTCAAGAGTGCTTGGCCAAGCCAAATCAAAAACAGTCCTCCTGGAGACAGCCAAGTCTGAGACGAGGTACCTCAACAAACTCCATCAGATGGGCATTTTGCTGGGCATTACTGAGTGGGTGAAGGACTTTCACAGCAAGCTTGTCTTACCAGCACCCCCTGAGGAGCCCTCAGACACGGCCAAGGTATGGTGTCATTACACTGAATCTTCCTTCTGAGGCAGGGTAGTATCGCTCTTACTCATCACTGCAGCATTGGCTTGTTACTTCAAAGATTTACGTGAATCCTGCAAATCCTGAAAAATTCACCTGAAGTCAAACAATTTTATTAATTCTTTTAAAACCAAGGCAGAAATTGCCTGAAAGTATCTTATTTTTTCTGAAGTACTGATAAGAGACACTGTGTATATTAACTAATTTAGAACAGTCCATAGCCATAACTAAGCAACTGACAGTGGGTCTGTGGTCAAAATCTGATTCATGAGGGCTAGAGGACACAGGAATAATAACTAACAAACACACTTGCATAGGTATATAGGTGTATATAAATAACTACAGACATATTTAGGTCTGTTTTTTAAAGTGGCATTTGGCAGACGCCCTTATCCAGAGCTACATACAAGCATTGGTTACAGGGACAGTCCCCCTGGAGGGTTAAGTGTCTTGCTCAAGGACACAGTGGTATAAAGTGGGGGGTTTTGAACCTGCGTCTTTGTGGTCACTAGGTTCACAGGCGAGTGTTTTACCCGCTAAACTACTGGCACCCCCACTCTTGTGGAAAATAATTAATCCCTAAAATATATTCATTTTTTGCACACCAAGAAAATGTATCGCAACAACACAATTGTCACCTTTAAGTTTGATTTTTTTTTTTTTGGCAAGAATTAATTATTTATGTTAAAGATTGAAGAAAATCTTTAAAAGAAAACAAAAAACTTTATAATTCATTTTAAAGATATGCCCTTAAACGTTTTAACTGACTTTTTACTCAATTTTTACTGAAATCTGTGTTTTAGCGTGTTTTATTTTTCTTGCAGAACACCTTGCAAACTTGTGAACATAAAGTTTAGTGCTGTATTATACAATACAAGTTATCAAGCTATTAATCTGTGTTTTTATTTTGTGCTTAGAGATGTTTCTGACAGGTGTATGTCAGAATCTTACAAATAGAAATGCATTTGCTCAAAACAGAAGGTGGCGGCTGACTCTCTGAGTGGCAGGTCATCGGTGTTGAGTCTGGCTGACAGTGAAGAGTTACTGGAGGAGTCTTTGTTCGTCTCCAGCTCCAATTGCTCCAGCCCTGTGAAAGCTCTTCCCCAGGGTGGGTTTTACACACACTGTTTCTGGGTTTTTAATGCCGTACATATGAGGTTTTTAAAACCAGCATATTGAAATGTGTATAATTAAATCCTCTGCCGGTGTGGACAGTGTGTCAACATGTGGTCTCTGTACAATCCAGGGATTAATGACAGTGCAGGGACTGAAAATGGAGATGGCGATGACAATGATGACGATGAGGATCTGTTTGAGTTGGCGTCGGAGCAGAAAGAGGAGAGCCAGAGCAGTGCTGAGAGTAAAGAAGAGGATGAAGAGGATGAAGCTGTAGAGGATCAGCCTGAAGAAACAAAACCTAATGAACTGCATAGTCAGCAAAGGGCCATCGTCGAGGACATCAGGTTCATCCACCTCTCATTGCCGTTGTGTTTTTAACTCCTTTAACAAAGCCACAGCCACTCAGAGCCTTTCCCTGGACGCAGAGTTTCATGCTCAGTTAGTTCACCTTGCAGGCAACAATTCTGAAGACCTCACCACATCTTCATTAAGGTGGTGCAGACTTTCCAATGTGCTTTAGGACCCAACATGACTTACTGCAAGCTATAAAAATTATGACAGGCAGCCGTTTCACACAGCGCCAGTACGGGAGAGGACTTATCTTAGTTCAGATTCCTCTGTATTTATGATGGTTGTTGCCATATTATCTGATTTTAGAACAGAATAGAGTTCATTTCTATATATTCATCTTATTTGTTTCTCGCTTCTTCACCCTACATCTGCACATTCTGTTGAATTTCTCCAGTTGTTTTAATGAGCTACAAATAATAAATGTAAATTTGCCGCATACTTATTGTTGCAGTTGTAGCTTCTTAGGGTTTCGTCAGTAATACGTTTTCTCCTGACCTCTCCTCTGCAGGAAAAATGAGTTTGGTATTGGAGTGGAGCTGAATGAAGAAGGCCAGAACCTGATGAGGAAGCACCAGGCCAGGCTGGGCCGCAGTCTGGAGCGCCTCTCCACCGAACTCTACAGCAAAGACACGCACTTTGTGCTGGAACTCATTCAGGTCACTGCACTTGGCTGCTAGAATGGTCACAGTAAACTGTAAAATAAACTTGATCAGTCAAGCAACCTACCATCAGTCAGTCAAAGCAGTGTCTGTAATCGTTGTTCTTTGTGTTCAGAATGCTGATGACAACAGCTACCCGCAGGACGACACAGAGCAGCCCGCTCTGGCCTTCGTGGTTCAGAGAGACTGTATCGCCATCCTGAACAATGAGTGTGGCTTCGAGGAGAAAAACGTGCGCGCCATCTGTGACGTGGGCAAGAGCACCAAAGGAAGACACACATATGGCTACATAGGTAAGCTACATACTTGTACATGGTAGTCCTATGAACACAATATAGCACCCTATAGAAACGCAAGCAGCCTCACCAGTGTGGAGAAAAGTTCTTATCTGGGATCCAGACTCTAAATTAAGATGTCTTCTTCTTTCTGTCTCGTCTTCCGTGAAAAACTTTTTTTTTTTTTTTTTTCATTTTATCAACACAGGGCAGAAAGGTATTGGCTTCAAATCGGTTTTCAAAGTCACAGATTGTCCAGAGATTCACTCCAACAGTTTCCACATCCAGTTCGACAAGGCCAGCGGTCCCATGGGATACATTCTGCCTCACTGGGTGGAAGAGAGGGACATGCACTGTGTTGCCAAGGAGATATCCGAGAAGAGGTGAAAAATCTTTTTAAATCTTTTTTTTAAAAACAGGATAATGCAACGTGTTCTCTGACCATGCATGTACAAACGCTGAATTGCCTGTTAATTAGGGACACCTGCCTGCACTCACTTTTATCGGAAACACCTACCAGATAGATTAACTTTATAGGTATACAATTACTGTAGATGTGTTTCTTGCTGGGATTGTGTTTACTCGTCTGGATTGACTGATCCCTTGTACTTTCCTTGTAGCTGGACCACAAAAATCTTCCTGCCTCTGCGATCAGAGAGCTACCAGACCAAAAACCTCTTCCATGACGTGCACCCTTCACTCCTGCTCTTCCTCCACCGCTTGCGCTCCATCACCATCTACAACGAGGTGAGCGGGATTCATTTTGAATCTACAGCGTTCTGGTAGGTTTTGGGGGTACTGGCTGGACTGTATTTTAAGATCATAAAGCCTCATATCTCAAAACAGTCGCATTATAGGAAAAGAAATGTAACTGTACATTAATGTAATGGGACTCTCTACTGCATAATTTTGGAACATTTATATACATTTCTATCCATTTTAATCTATTGGTCCAAATTTGGAAGATGAGAAATATATTTTGTTAGGACAACAATAGCGCAAAACAATGGTAATATGTACAATATGTAAGACTATAACCATAAAATGGTCTGTTTTGTGCAGCATATTTGGCAACCATGCACCTACTGACAACGAGATGCTCAGATATGAGAATTTTGGGCCAGTGCCATTATATCACAATACAGAAACTGACTGATACTAGATTCACCTGGATTTGCATTACAGAGAAATGAAACATGTCTTACAGTTTCAGCTGCAGTGAAAAGAATAAAACACAGATGCTTTTGCACAGTAACACTGCATAAGCGTTCTGTTTTTCTGAAGTGGAATGAATGCATCATCAAATATCAGTTTGAAATATCAGTCAATTATGTTTTTAAGCAATAATCTGCTGATACTGATATGATTCCAAAAAAATGTTTACCCCTACTGCGAACATGAACCAAAGCAAAACTGAGTAAGGAAGCGAAGGCTGAAGCGGAGAGTTTGGTGTGTGTTTATCAGGCTGAGAAGCGATTGGTGTCCATGACCCGAAGAGATCTGAGCCACAACATACTGGAGGTGGGCCACACGGGTGGTGTGGAGCGCTGGTTGGTGGTGAAGAAAATGCTTTACCCTAAGAAGGTTAGCTCCCCTCACAAACAAACAAAAACACACACACAGACACACACACATACGCAGACCCTTACAAAATCTCCATTTACTGCCACCACTTATTTCTTTGGGCATAACTAATAGGAGCTTGTCTAAGCCATGTTTAGGTTTGAGTCTGCGTTCCAGCTGAGTTTTCCTGGCCCACTTTCTCCTCCCTTAATTGGCTTTTATTCAGACTATTGAAAAATGCATCTTTTCAACCTGCTGTCTTTACTGCACAGCGTTTCAGCGCTGTCTGTGTTGCGTAAGTGTTCCACAGCTTGCATCCCAGGAGACAAAAATGCTTTTTCTCATCTCATTCAAAAGACATTACAAGCAGGCTTAACAAGGTGAACTGAATTCATTCCCCTTGCCTCAAGAACTTTCTGGATGTTCACAGGCAGGCAGTGTACCTGCTGTTTCTGGATGCCTTGATGCACCTGTTTTTTTTTTCTATTCTCTCTGTAGTCTTTTTCTATCTCTATCAGTTTCCATTAACTCTCAGTCAGAGTAATTTTAGAGTTTATAATCTTCGTGGCAACATACTGTCTAGCTTTGCTCCTTCGCCCTTTGCAGTGCGTTGATTTATGCTCTGCATTTACAGCCTTTTGCCATGTTTCACAGTAGGTTATCGAAGGCTGAATGCTGTTCCTCTGTGTGCCTGCAGATTAAAGAGGATGTAGAGTCTACGGAACTTGCCCTGGCCTTCCAGCTCAGTGATGGCTCTGCCTGTGATGTGAAGGTGCAGCCCCCAAAGCAACCCGTCTTTGCCTTTCTTCCACTGCGAAGCTTCGGCTTCCGCTTCATCGTCCAAGGTTTGAGATCATTCGCTGTTTCCTTGTCTTTTCATGCGTCTCATGTTGGAGTAATTTCTTGTTAGGATTTATCCACATTCAGGCCCTAAATTGCAAGTTTGGTGCAGTGTTCTGTAGCTGGGAGTCCAAGAGAGCACAATTGTCTTTGCTCTGTGAGTGGGTATGATGAACTTCCCACTCCCCCATCACTCAGCATGATGGTAGTGTGCAGCACAGGTGTGTGTCAGCTATTGTAGCAGAATAGCGGTAAGGGTTATCCTCCAATAGTATTGAGCCACGCAATGGTGTTGCATCAGCAACAGTTGAAACAGAGGCCGTGTCTGGCATCCTGTGATTCAGAGGAAGCATGTGTTTGCCTTCACCCTCCCAGTGTTGGTGGTATAGCAGGATAGGGAAGTCTTAGCTAGTGGGTGGGATTGGAGGCGACTAAATTGGGCAGAAAATCTGGGAAAAAAAAGATTCATCCACATTCCATTCACACCTGGCAGCTAAAATGCATCTCTAATGTTTTTCATTAGTGCTGCTTTTCTGGAGTTACATGCAACATCCTAAGGAATTATTTTCCAGAATCTTATTTTCCAGGTGATGCCATGAATGCAGATGCATTTTATAAAGACTAAACCTGAAACTTTTTTGCGTAAAAAAACTACAAGAGCGGTTGAAATTAGTTCCATGTGGGAGGTGTACAGATGACACATGACTGAAGAAACAGATACATTTGCACTTCTAAACTAACCACTTCCTGAGTGATCAGATAGCAGTCTCCGATGTGTCTTGGTTGCATTTTCACAGTCTGGTAGTTATCCAGTCAAAACAAGAGGCATATAGGATTGTCACAATATTACATAACCGTCTAAACGCTGTTATTTAAGCTGACTAACAGTTTGTAGCTTTTTGAATTATTGCGTGTAAATAAAATAAAGCCGAAAACATGTGATGCTATGGTAAGCAGTAAGTAATATTTGTTTATTTAAGCTGTAGCTGTGTCAGTAGTGAACCTCTAAGAAACTTGTAAGAAACTGTGTAAATAAACGCGTGTAAATTACCTGCCACTTTTGACAAGAGGCTAGGACCAACTGAACACACCCTTAGTTTATCAGAATTATTTTGTCACGGCATTGTTTTTAGATTAGCTACGTTTCCTCACTGAATTGTTGGCAGTCACTAGCCACTGTGGACATACCATTCATGGGCAGTAATTGTTGTAAATGAGACAAAAAAGTCAATAGTAAAGTAGCTGCTTGAATGTCTTCCTCTCACTTTTTCCCCACAGGAGATTTTGACATTCCTTCTTCCAGAGAGGATGTTGATAGAGACAGTTCTTGGAATCAGTGGCTACGTTCTGAGATCCCTCAGCTCTTCTTGCAAGCCATGGAGGACTTCAGTGTAAGCGCAGTGGCATTTATTGTAGATGCTGATAAATCACTATGCTACAGGTTTATACTGTCTGAGACAGCATTTTTCACTGTCACTGTGGTTTTCAGTACCTTCACATAACACTACCATATTCAGTTGCAGTTATATCATCTAAGTTGCGCTGACTCGAACGCACCCTTTTTTTTAGGCCATACACGGCTGGACTTTGACACGGTGTTTGTTGTTTTTGCTCTGTATTATAAAATTGAAAATATTGAATTATCAGATTTCTCAGTTACTAGTGTGAAGTTTTTGGTTTACGAGCTTTACAGCTATGTTTTGGAACGGATTCTGGATGTATCATTTGGATCTGGAGCCACTGTTATATCTAAACATAGGACCAAACATGTGCCCAAGCCAGTAAAGCAAGCCATCATGAGACTGACTAATCAAATAAATTAATAATTAGTCATGGAAGAGTCTGATACTTGATACTCGTGAATGTTTTCCTGAAAGCTCTTATGCGACGGATTCGTTACAGAAACACCCAGAGTTCAGTGGGTTGCATGGGCTCTGCAACTTCCTGCAGTTCATCCCTCAGCCCAGTGAGATCCTGGACTTCTTCAACCCTGTGGCTAATCAGATCATTCAGCTGCTGAAGGGTAAACCCTTCTTGCCAGCCAAGGAGGACAGTGGTGAGTCTGCTGTTTGTGCCCTCACTTCACTCTGATCATCGCCAAACTAATCAATGTGTGTGTGTTTACCCTTTGATAAAAGGTCATTTGCACTTGAAACACATTGTCTTGCAGAGGGTAGGGTGGAGTTCAAGCTGCCTTCCCAGGTGGCTGTGTGTCAGGACCCTCTGATCCAGGAGGTGATTGGAGGAGATGAGCTGTGTAAGCACCTGAACCTGTCATACTTACACCCTGATCTGCAGTCATCTTTATCTCAGTCTCTCCTCACCGCTCTGGGCATCCACCGGCTGAGGGGGCGTGAAATCACCACGGTCATCTGTGCCATGGCCAGGGGCCTCGCACAACACAACGATCTCCAGTCAGGTACAACAGCTAGTTAGATCTTTTTAATGCATTTTACATGCATTAAACATTTTCCCGCTCCTACTTTTCGAAACTGTTGTTTAAAAAACACCTTTGAGCCAAGAGGGAGTTTAAACAGCTGTAGTGTTTGACTTTGATGATGAGTCGCGTTAGTTGTTTTTATTTTTCTCCTAAATAAATGTGGCGAGTGCCAAATATGTCAAAATATGTTCATGTTTGACATGTCGGCGTGTGCTACATTGTTTTTTTGGGGGTTTTTTTTTAACTATATTAAAGGAATTCCATGCTGCCATTATTGTTGAATGCCTTTTCTAAGTGAGTGTTACAAGTTGATCGCTTTTAACAGATTGCCAATAAAAGGGCACTGAAGTGGGAAACAATTGTGTTTTCTTGCTCAAAAAGGTGGTTTATGACTCTAGAAGATCACAGTCTTTTCATATCAAAGTGCAACAACAACATAGAGGCATCATGTTATTAAAGGAGAAGAGCTAATGGGTGGATTGTAGACTTCATGGCAGAAATACCCAGTTTTTTACACTGACTTTAATGGGTTAATATGTAACGTTAGTGCAAGTTGACAAAGCAGACACGCTTATTTGTATTAAAAACATTTTGAAAAGGTAGGAGTCAATCTTGATGGGCCGTATTTTAATTTAAATGTCCTCCCACGGCATTACGTGAGTGGGTGACTATTACATTACTGTGACTCATGAAGGGTTTGTTCAGCCCTCACCGTTCCATTGTCATGAGATCACTCTTTTCTTTTCCAGATTCCAGCCTGAGGAAGCTGGCCAAGCTCCTGGCGTGTAATTTCCGTGCTCTGGAGTCGGAGTACGGGGAGGTGGATGATCTTCTCCAGACCCTCCGAGACGTTTCTATGATTCCCCTGGCAGACGGCCGTGTGGTGGCCCTCAGTGCGGAGGGTGTGTTCTTTCCTCTCAGTGACAAGGAGAGGACATACACAGGTATGATAAAGCACATTCCTCAAGACACTCCGACTGCGCTCAGACCCCCTCATTTACACTCTGCTGGGTGTGGAAATCAGGGCTGGTTTGTTTCCTGTCTGGCTTTACTGTTGTCCTTCAGTCAGACAGCCTCTGCCTTGCCCTTCTACAGAGAAAGGACGCTTCCTCCTCATTTCGAGCACCTCTCTTGACTAAATACAGTGAGTCACTGGGTGCACTGATAGTGAAGAAAAACATTGCCTTCGTCCTCTATTTCACCAATTTGCAGGAGAACAGGTTTTTCAAAGGGTGGAACACATACCATGAGTAAAGCATGCAACATGCTAGGTTTAGTGCTACATATTCATATACGCTTCAACATCAGCACCATCAAAATCAGAATTTTTACAGAGTGTGCAAGAATATGCAATTCTGTGTACACTCCATTGTTCGAAAGTTCAGAACTACGGTTCAAACTTTGGAATCAGTTTCAGGAGTATAGAGCTACTGTAGTTTTACAAACTGATTCTATATTTACTATATTTTCTATATTTTATTTTCATCCAGAATTCATCATATTTGAAAAATGAATGTAAAATATCATGGGAGATACTATGACAAAAGTAAGATAGTACCTTATCATTTAATAACTTCTTGCTCACGTAAGTCTTGAAATATTGAATACATCTTTAGACAGTACTTTTAGGCAAATAGTCTGAAATAATGTCATATTCAATGTCATTATATATAAAGTAAAAAACCGTGTTAATACTGCAAGTGATTCCGTGCATTAAGAGAAATAGCTTGTAGCTATTGAATAAAAGATTCTGACTGCACTGAAGTTAAAACCTGTTCAAATGTGTAGCCTTAATATTTACACTGTATCTACACACTCACTGCAGATTTGTCTTGGTGTAGATGTTATCATACAAAAGTGTGAAATATAAATGATCACTTACAACACAGTGTACATATTTGTACTTGCAAAAATGAGAAGAATGTTCAACATTCTTCATTTGCTCACACGCGCATCATACTCTGCACTTGCCAGGTGAATGTGTGCTCTGAATTAAGCCCAAGTGATGGTTCCATTTGTGGGAAAAGAATACTGGAAAAGAGCAAAGTAGATTCTATGGAGGAACGTTAACCCTGCGTGTTGGGTGAAACTGGAGAGCTTCGCTAAAAGCAGAGGTCGGATGAATTAAACATCAGCATTGGGGTCTAAAGAGATCAGACAAGTGCCAGAGGAAGTGGGTCATAGTCACTCATGTGCACTAAAAAACACAGGCACGCTCGCCAGGGATGGGTGTGGTTATTTGAATACATATCCGAGGTCATGTTAGTATTCGTTTGCTTAATTAGGTATTTGAATAAGTGAAAGAGAAACACGCAATATATTGTGAATTTTAAATATGTTTTCCCATTGCCCCTGCAGGTCTAGGGGGTTTGTATAAGGACCTGAGTATCGTGGAGCCACGACTGCTGTCCTGTCTGGACGAGCTCGGGAACTCACAGGTGCGTGAGCTGCTCCGCAGACTCCAGGTGCACGAGCTGGAACCACAGCAGGTGTTGCAGCAGCACATCTACCCCGCCCTGAAGAGCACAGCCTGGAAGGTCAGAACGCACCCTGGACATTCTGTATAAAGGTGTCGCAAGAGCCTAAAATACTGAATCTAAATCAGCAGTGTTACACAATACCATGTGAGCATAATATAATAGCAAGAAAGGTGGTGTTACCCTGAAAACACACAATTTCACAGCAACTATTAAGCTGATAATGAAAGAATTTAGATAATAATTTAGATACACTTTATTTCATTTTATTTTATCACACTTTCTTTGGATGATGCAATACAGATTGAGCAATTTCCTCCACGACCAGTTTTCTGATTCTGATTCAGATGCATTGTAGTTTCTCTCCTTTTCTTTAACTAACGTTCAACTCAAGTCAAGTCAAGTTTATTTATGTAGCACATTATCATACACAAAGGTCATTTAATGTGCTTTACAGGAATAAAAGTAAAATAGAATACAATAAAAAATAAAACATTGAAAGTGCAAAGGGATAGAAGTAAATATCTAGTAGATGTAAATTAACTTCAGGGTTTGGCCTGACTTTATATTTAAGTCGAAGCCTCATTCTTACTAGATAGTTAGTTAACAGTGAAAAAAATCTATAGACACTCTGTTGGAGATCGTAAAAATAAAGTGCGACCAAATGTTGGTGAGTGTGCACTATTCATCAGATATTGTCAGTGCAGATTATTTATTACATACTTCTTCAGATGATGTGTGTAAAGCAGAAATAGCAATGGTAAAAATTTCTTGTCTGATTTCCAGATGGTGGTTTTTTATAGCGTAGAGTATGACGCTCCACCCTCTACCAAACAGAGTGGGCTTTGATTCCTTGCCCAGACAAACATCCTGTACCAAAAAGTTCCTCTAAGCTACATTAGCTTACCTTTGCAATATGATTAAATCGTAAGTCAGTTTGGACGAGAGTAATAGAGGCTAAGCAAATGTAATTGCTTAGCCTTGTTTTAAACATCATTTTATGTTTAAAACAAATACAAACTGGATTATTCCTTATGCTGATTGTTGTTCGTGTGTTTAAGACTTGTAAATAGGCATGATTGCCCAGTTTGATTCACTTATAGGCAAAATAAAATGTCAACATAATGTCAGCAAGCTTTTAAAAAAATAACGGCATTCAAAGAGTACTGAGTTGTTTTCTGTGTTACGTTTCTTAATAATGAGTAATTCCGGGTTAAACATTAAGTGGATTATTACAGCTGCAGTTTAGGGGGTTAAACTTGTTCTCCTTCACAAGCCGAGACACAGTTGTGAAGTTGAGTGTAGGCCACATTAACATCTTTTGACCTTAGAGCTATAAAATTCCCAATAGCATAATTCTCCCTCCTCACAGGCAAAGTCAAAGGACATCACTGTCAGCTACCTGGTGTTTATCAAGCAGCACTCCCAGGAGCAAGACTACAGGGCACTGAGGGCATCCATCCCCGTCCTGACCAACAAGGGCTTCCTCTGCCCTGACCACAGCAAAGTCCAGTTCTCTAAAGAGTACCACAACATCGACCTGCCCACCAAACTGCCTGGTAAACACAGCAACCTCCTTTTGATCAAGTGCTTGCATGCTAAATAAAAATCCTCGATTGCATAATGGGACTATGGACTATGACTATATCCTCAACCATCAACATAAATGGCAACATATATAGCCCTGCTCTCTGATTCACCATTCAATTGCTATTGTGTAGTGCTTGTCTCTGGACAGAGCTCTTTGGTATGAGGTATGTCTGGCTGCAGTGTGGGTGGGTCTGTTGCTCTGAGAAAAAATAAACATGACAAGAGTTTTTCAGAACCAAGGATTTGCCAAGAGAACTGCTGGCCTGAAATAGCAGCCGCTCTCAAGCCCAAGGCAAATCTGCAGTGAGTCAGCAGAGCTTGTGGCCTTTATGCTCTTTTCGCATTGGCCCTGTCCAACATAATTGATCACTGATGGTCTTCTTGTGGGACTGAAAAGTTTGGGGGGTGGGCCCTTCATTAGAATACAGGCATTTATCTTTGTAGGCACTTAACAAAGACATGAAATTCTTGGAAGAAC
>JBBIGA010000106.1:32252185-32268726 GCA_037576975.1 Alestes dentex | reverse complement strand
ATAGCTGCAGCCAATGGTTGCAGTGTCTGAACTACAGTCGGTAACCCATTGATACAGACCCTAAATGCCCTAATTATAGCAAAACAAGTTAAACCTGAGGCCCTTTGATTGGTCAGTACAAGTCATTGTCCCTGGTGTGATTGCTGTTCACACAAATAATTTATCATGTAGTTAAAATGAAAATAATACATCTAGACACAAGGATATTTGTCATACTACCCTAATGACTGCACATTGATCTTTCTCTCTCTCTCTCTCTCTCTCTCTCTCTCTCTCTCTCAGGCTTCCAGCCCGTGGGCTGTGGAGAGCAAGCTATGGCCTAAGCCTGCAGATGGAGTGTATGTCATTGAGGATCAGCACTGTGAGGAGTTCCACTCTCTGGCCACTGCAGATCAGCTCTCTGCCCACATCAAACTCGAGCAGAGACTCGCTCTGATCAACCTGCTGGAGCGCAACTGGGACACTGGGTAACACACATTCTCACTATACAGCTCCTACACATCGCCCTGTAGGTCCACACGCTATTCTTCATCTCTACATTAACCCCAACCAGTCAAGGGTTATTTTGCTATACTGTGCAAATGCAATTACTCAAATACGCTCATTAGAAAGTTAGTTATGTAATGAATTATCTTTATATTTGAATTACATTCTGTATTGTCAGGGTTGAGTCTGCACTTTAGACTTTTACCTGTTAATTTTGATGTCAAACAAAAACGCATGGCAAAAATAAAAAAGGTTGTTTTTTTCCACAAAATAAAACATGTGCAAAACATGTTTTCATCAAATTCAAATCTAAACAAATTGCTTCCACTTGCTCGCCTTGCTGACTTCAATGGTTTAACCCGTCATGGCTCATACAAGTGTATGGACACACAAGTTGTGCTGCCTGCCTGCTAGATGCCCTGATCCTCGCAATCCGTAGCTGATTGCGAAGCAAATCCATTTGTCTTGTGGGCAATCTGTTGATTGAGTACTGTATCTGCTCCCGTTCCTGCTCTCTCCAGACCACATTCCTCACACTCTTGGCCTACTTTGTGTCGATAAATGCTAAAATGTCCTCTATCCGCCTACTGGTGGTTAAGAGTCTCCCTCTTTGAGGGCCATGTTAAACAGTTGGCTGGACAGTAATGGGGCCATTGTCAGTGTATTATCCCCTCTGATCTCATAAGCTTGGTTTGCAGAGAACTATTGCACTGCATTGTTTGGGTTACTTTGAGGCTGAAAATCACAGTATGAAGCTCACTGTGGATTTGCGTAATCTATTTAATGCATCCCCGTTTTTTAGTTTACTTTGAGCCGACCAAATTCAGCCAGACTGTACTGTGATTCAAGGTGAGGCAGACACAGGTCCTATTCCTACTAACACTGCTCACCAGTGTTGACCCATAATGTAGCACGTGTCACATCACGTAGCTGCTGTAAATAACGGCTGTATCGAGACTCACTGCTTGGCTTTGGCTTCATCCAGTACTGCAGCCTTTTTTTGAGGCTTCATTAATGACCAGCAGCAAAGACCGTTCTAGAATTCACTGCCACGGCAACTTTCACTGGGTACTGATAACCTTATGAAATTTCAGTGTCGCTCTCAGCTAGCTCAGCCTCACCCCCCTCGTCCCGTCCCTGCTGTAGAACATGACTCACTGAGCAGTCAAACCAGGACAAGCACAGCATCCACTGTTTATGCTTTAAAAATCTGCATTAAACATCTTAGATCCCCTATGGCATAAAAGCCTTAAAATGCTTCTTTTCACATCTAGAGAACTTCTGTTAGAAATTGATTTGATTGATACCCCATTTGTGTTTTATAAAAAGGAGATCTTTTAGTGTGATTTGAATGAAAAATGGATTAATTCTCAGATAGAAAAATGATTCTTGATACTTATCACCATTATTACATTATGCAATTATTTGATATGATTGGAGCATTTTCATTCATTCTCTTGGGACAAACAAATGTAAAAAACATAAACAAGAAATGTATTTACGGAAACACATTAATAACTTATTTGTTTAAACACACACACACACACACAAAATATATGTATATATGGTATTATGTAGGATTCTCTATATTGTAAATTATCTATATTAACTTATATTAACAGTTCATTAAATAGGCATCTAAATTGTTACATAGCCAATCATGTAATTCATTTAATAATTTCACTGAAATAATTGTGCAATGTAAATGACAAAGATATAGCAAAGCTACAATAAAAACTACTTTTAAGGGTAAAGCATCCCAGCCTAACTGGACACTGTGAACACCGTATGTGGCAAAAATTGTCTCGTGTCTAATTTTCCTCATTCCATACTGCATCTTGCATTGTCTCAGACTGCTCATTGCTCAGTAAATGGATATTTTCTGACTTTCAGAGAGAAGTTTGCTCAGTATCTCAAAGCTCAGGTGCTGGACAACCAGGGCCGATCCTTAAAAGACACCAAGTCCTCCTTCTATCACTTCCTGACCTGTCTGACCTGGGTGCCTGCGTACAAGCCTGAGTTGGACGGGGGGCGCGCCGTGGCCTACTTGTGTCCAAAATCAGTGTATCTGTTTTCCCCTGATGTGCACCGTCTCCTGGGATCTCATGTCCATTATATTGATTTGGCTCCTAGCGAATTCTCCACATCCATAGGTAAGCAGGTGGCACCTACAAGGCTGTCAACACATTTCTTTCAACCTCTGAGTGATGACAGGACTTGTCTGGAAGCATTTTCAATATCACAAACTCTAATAGAAGATTTACACTACCAGTCAAAAATCTGAACATACCTATATACGGAAGGATTTTTCCTATTGTTTCTGTTTAGAATAATAATGATGTTGTCACAAATATGAAAGAACAAAAATTTACCTGTGCAGTGAAAATGTCATTTTTGAAAAACGGAAAATTCTTCATAATCAGTAGTAATGGTAATGATAGCATAGTCTAAACGCACCAAAAAAATAATTTGCATGTGCTCCTTACCTGTAAAGACATCACCGTAAAGTCTTGGTTAATTGCTTTAATATACAAATAAACTGTCATGTTCTAAGTTAATAAAAGCCATCGTGCTGTTAGTTGTATAATCTGCGATCATGATGTTGCTTGATGGTGCTATGTTGCTTTGCTGAAGAATTAAACCTTAAAATGTTTACTGAAAGTTTGTTTATTTTATTGCTGCTTTACTCCACCTAACCATGGTGAAATCACAGTAATGCACCACATATTGCTTTAATTTGTAATTGTATTAGAAAGAAATTTTAAGCATGAAAAAACGAAAATATCTTTGCACATTTTATGATGTGTCTAACCCTTTAACTGATGCTGTGTATCAGATGTTTATACAGAGTGTGTGGTGTGTGTGCAGGGATGAGACACAGCGTGCAGGTGGATGAAATGGTGGACTATCTGAAGCGCTGGTGCACGAAGGTGGCTGAGGGGAAGGAGACAGGCGAGGCTGAGGGGGCGGCATTTAGAACCAGCGTCCAACACATCCACGCTGTGTACTGCTACCTGCAGGCCGAGTGCTCCTCCGCACAGCTCAAAGAGCTTTTCCATCACTCACCTGCTGTCTTCGTCAAAGACAATGGAAGTGGGTAAGTGACGGAAACACTGGAACCGTTAATCAGTTGTGGTGGCCAGCTGACATTTAAATATGGATTTGCAGGAAGGTCTGTTGCTTGACCATTTAGGAAATGTTCTACTGTTAACTAGCAAGTTTGCTGCTAGTAAAAAAAAAAAAACAAACTGAGAAAGGTTTGTTTATGTTGTGCTAATTTTGTAACCGTCACTGAAGACCTGTCATTATTTTGTTCTGATTGGCCTACACAGAAATAACAGTCCACAGGACAATCTACAGAAATAACAGCCTATAGTCTACAGTAACTGATTACTTCGAGGTGAACCTTTTTCAGATCGGGATGCCTAAAGTGTTCTGCACAAAACACTTCGCATAAAAATGTCGTGTGCAAAACATGTCTCTCCCATCGAACACACTATAGCTTGGTCCAAAACAAGTCTATAGTTTGAAACCTTCCTGACGTTATCACTGATCTTTAGTTGACACTAGTTAACTTCGGACCATTCTTTTGCAAAATTTGGTCGTAACACTGATCTGTCTATGAATCATGTGTAACAATTAAGTAATATAAACACAAAATCGAACATCAAATGCTGCACTTTAACAGAACAGTAACAAGTTCAGAACCAGGAGGTTAGCACACTGCCATGGAAACAAGGATGGTAAGGCACTACTGTAACAATCTCACTGGTTTTAAAGTGAAGTGACCTCCTATAGTCACATGTGAACACACCACAGCACAGCACACAGTGTGAACAATGTGAAATTCTTTCTCTGCGTTTAAACCATTCACCAAGGGAAGCAGTGGGCAGCCAGCGATGACGTGCCCAGGGTGTTTGGGGAGGGTACTCAGTGGTGCCTCTAGCAGTCCTGGGATTCAAGCCCGTGGCCTTCCAATCACCAGGCCACCAGCTGCCCCACATTGAGCCCAGCATAAAAATAAGTCCATGTGGCACAGCCTGTACTGATTTAAAAATGTGCAAACTTGAACTCTGCTTAGTTAATAACTGGTTAATAACCAATACTGTACTATTATCTCTTGACAAAAAATTCACGTTTATTTTTTACTAAATTAGCCTGTAGTGTGGATAGAATATGGTGTTTGAATGGGTATATTTTGTGTATGTCTTTAGGAAGGAAGACTGTTGTTCTGGATGGTTTTACCACTTGAAAGACGTGTGCTGGAGCGATCCCACAGGCATGTTTGTCAGATATAAGGAGCTGATCCACAGACCGGACAGTGGAGTCCAGGAGCCCAAACTCCTGGCCCCATTTTATAATCCTTTATCACAAATGAAAGACCTGTTCCGGGTGAGTACCCGATTTTGTACAGTTCAGGCTGTTGTTGTCATGTATGCTGCTTTTGTAAAGAAAGTTTATCAAATTAATCTTAGTCAAGTCAGTCAAGTCAAGGTTATTTTTATATCACATTATTTTACACAAAGGTCTTTGAGTGTGCTCTACAGGAATAGATCAAAAAAGGAAATAGAATATCATAAAATAATAGAAGGAATAAAAGAATACATAGAAAATTAATGAAAGAAGATTGAAAGTGCAGTTAAACAGTTACTAAAACTGATTTGTTGTGAAGTCTGGATCTTGAGAGGGAGGTTTTTTGTCTTGTTTGTGTAGTCTCTGAACGTGGAGCGCAGTCCATCTATGAAGCAGTACGTAGACCTCCTGGAGGCTATATGTGAGTCATCATCACTTCCTACAGGAGAGGTTCTTCAGGACATCTCCATCATTTTTACCAGACTAGGTGAGTGTTATATGCAGTCGTTTGACTAAAAATGCTGGATATCTTGAATAGAACCTTGTTGATATTTTGTCTTTTGCTTCCCTCAACAAAAGCTGAAAAATGTAAAAGAAATATGCATGGAGAGCAAGATCAAGATATTGAATTAGACCATAACTACTGCAGGTCTTTGAAAGGTGAGCATATAATGATGTTATGCCCTGTCTCCCATGATGGTATTCACTGTCATTCGCTGTTATTCACTAATTCAAAAGAACATGTCAGTTTTTTCATCCAGTAATTTCTGCAATAATTTCCCTGCTATTAAATATATAAGATATAAGACAATGAAAAGCTTACACCATTCTTCTATTAGAATTAGACAACTACAGAGAATACCACTTAAAAATACTACCTGGTGAATACAATTCTGTAGTAGCCCTCAGGCTTTTTTCTGACCTACAAGCACAACCTTTGCTAACATGAAGGATGGGTATAGTTGATTTTTTTTGTAGCTTCAAAAAATATAATGCATTCTTCATCAGTGTGCTTGGGAAGGTGGGGATGTTTTTTTTTTTTTTTTTTTTCACAAATGATCAGAATGAGCCGTCTCCTTCTGACAGGTGCAGTAATTGGAGAGAAGTCACTTCTTGGAGAGAAGTCAATATCTGAGAGTGAACTGAATATTGAGTTTCAGTATGTCTGCAGAATATATAAAATAGACACGTGATGTTATCTGCTCTCAATACACTTATTGAATGACTAAGATTTCAATAGTTAAACAATTTCTATTTTAATGGCTAAAATGAAAAATAAAAGTATTATCTGTGGCAGCTGACCCAGAAAGTGTCTGTTGTAACTGACCATGAGATGTCGATGAGGCAGCGGGAGATTAGGCTTAAATTTGTGGAGTGTTCCTTTAAAGCTGATTTCTGAATGGAGCTCATTGTCCTCGTGTTCTTTCTGCCAGAGATGGTGTCTCGGAAGAGGGTGTTTCCTACCAAAACCCAGGGCTGGGTCACGTTGGCTCGCAAACCCATGATAGCAGACAATCCAAGCCTGGAGAAGATCTTTAAATCTCACAGTGAAGTTTGCCTACTCAACTTGCCGCCCGCTCAGAAGAAAGGGACAAACTCACAGGCAAACAGACTTAAACCAGCTGGACAAAAAGGTAATCCATTAACAACAGGACAAATACTGTGTGTGATGGGCATTCACTAAAGTAAAAATCACTCACTCAGACTCACCTTTTGCTATAATAACAGCAAACATATAACAAAACTGGATTTTAGGAAATCACATAGAACTTGGGGCTTCATTTCCTGCCTACAAACTATAAGCAGATGGCTGAAGATTTTCTTTAGACGCAATGTATTGTTTTCTTGTAGTTCATTTTGTCTGTGCTCTACTGACTAAAAGCATTTTAACCCCACAATGGCCATGATTGCAATGGCTAATTTGGTACACATGTAATAATTTGGAATAATACAAAAAATTTGGAGTAATACATCATTACACCAGTGTTCAAATGAATGTAAAATAAAGATATTCTGCTGCACCTTTCATTTTCCCTGGACAGCGGGGTCATGAGGCTCATTACTATTCAGTTACTGTTGTATAGAATAATGTCCTGTTGTTTTGGTGGCCTTGTTTTTGGCCCTTTCAATAGACACTGAAGAGAGAGTAAAACGCAGTGTATGGCTTGTATTGCTTTCAGGCAAGCTGCATGTTAGCGAGGAGAAGCCGGCCTTCAGCGAGAGAGACCGGGAGCTGTTCCTGGAGATCTGTGGGGTGAAGAGACTCACCCAGTGTGTGACAACTGAGGCCCAGACTGAAATCTACAGGCCATGCCCGACCATGCAGGCCCTGGTGCACGAGCTCATTCCATACGTTCAGAGGTTCATCTACTTCCACGAGGAGCTGAGAGAAATATATGAAGAACTGAAAGAGAATGGTATTGCCCAAGAGATCAAGTCTCTGAGTTTTGGTCAGGTAGGTGCACTCCATATTTCCATATTGCCTAGACACTTGCCATTCCTGGCTTAGCTCCAGCACCTGCTGAGTCATTGCTCACTATTGCATCATGTCCTTTAACCGGAGGACTGAAGAGAGCATTGTGTTTTTTTGTAGGTTGGAAAACTCTACATTTATTACCGTCTGGAGCAGCCAGACGAGCAGCCTGTTGTAGAGAGCGAGGACATCATATGTCTGCTGAAAGACAGAAAGGAGTTATACATTCAGAAGGACCACCAGCTGCCCAAATTGGACATCTGCAGGTACAAAGTCTGCTCAGTGTGCTGTCACATTAGGCAACATTTTTCATTGGAAACTTGGGTTATTGGGTATGATGTGACTGTACTGTTCTGATTGCAGAGAGCTGGTGAAATTATTCACATCTGAGAAGACCTTTGCGAAGGAGCTGGAGCATTTTCTCGAGGGCCTTGTTGCGTGCATTAATGTAAGCACACTTAATAAGGACCATAATAAATGTAGCAATCTTATGTGAAGTTGCTTTTTAGCTGAAAGGACATTTTTATGTTGAAATTACATCCAAATTCAACATTTTCCTTTGCAATATATTACAGTGAGGAAACTATGCATATGCTGGTGAATACATGTTATTATTCAGAGTTGTCATACATTTTAAAGTGGGGAGGTTTAACCTGATAATGCAGAGAACATGAAGCGGCAGTCTATCACACTCCGTGTTCAAGCCTCAAGTCCAAAGAATGGATGGTGTTCTTGGAAATCGAATTACCATCATGTGTTTTTCACTCTTTGCTTTAACATTTTACCTGAATAGATTTTACTTATTTAACATTAAAAAGGAAAACTAAAGGCCAACGTTTTCAGATTTAAATAGCAATCACAATATTGGTACAAAAGATCACAATTACATACCTCCTTAAATTATTCAGTCTTAATGTCCTGTGGAAAGTTGTTTAGCTTGGTTAACAGGGAATAAGGTACAATTACAGCTAATTATTGGGTTTCAGTCTCCATAATTCACAATTACACACAGTCAATCTTAATCAGCTTCGGCTGTTGATAATAATCTGGCCTCAAACATTTGAGCAAGGTAATAGACATTAAGGGAGGTAAAAATGGGGACCTATAATAGTGAACCTCTCAAGTCCTGGTCCTGAAGCCATGTGTTATAATGCAGCCCACAGTGTCTTGCTCCTCGGCATACAGGTGAGTCATCCAAGCTGCAGTTTCATAGATGAGAGAGGTGCTCTGCATTAGTGGGTCATGTCTCTGGGGGATTTGCCACAGCCGCCTGGCGACCAGAACTGATGCGCTGATGGAATGCACTTTAAGACTTTTTAATTAGCACATCAGGCGACGATTGAAGGAAATGTCTGGAGGAGATAAGCTACATGACAGGGTGTAAACCGTAGCATGACAGTCTATTGTATCCTCCACGATTTCAACTGTCTATTCAGACCGCAGACAGAACCAAAACCATGCAAAATGCAAAACAAAAGAACACAATGAGACAGTCTGAGCCATTTGTACAGCAAACGTTTTTTTCTCAAATGACGACTACAGTGATATCACTGCAGATAAACCTGATCTTTTTCTGTCTGATCCAGGATAAAGCTGCTTTGAGAAGATTCCTTGACAGGAAAGGCATTGAAGAGCTTCCAGAAGATGAGGAACGATGGGAAGTTCCAGCACCAGTGGTGATCAAACCAGAACCCATGGGTAAGCTCAAGGCCCGGTCTGAATGAGGGTGATGAGTTCGGGTTGCATGGATGTTCTTTTGACGTTTCGCCTCTTTTTTTAAGTCCCAGTCTGTGGCACATTTGCAATGAGGACCTGTGGCAGTGCTTTAATCCCAGAATTTTCTGTGTTCCTGTGCTCTGCTATTTTCCCTCATTTTAATCTGTTTTTCATGCATGTGCGCGGACATGCAGGCTGCATATGCTAATTGGGATTTGTTCATCGCTGTGCTCGCTGACATGAAAGAGCAGCTGTTGCCACGGCTGCAAGACAGCAGAGGGGAACAGCCCTTACTTTCCATGCGCACGCACTTCAGGTGTACAACAGCCACACAGGAACTGCGGCCGCTTAATATATCACTCCTTAATCAACATTGCAGCGTCAGCCTGCACAATACAGATATCACGGAAGGCTGCAGTTTACAAATGAGCTCTCTAATCAGCCATTGAATGCTTTATTGGGTGCAATCACAACTAAAGACAGCTTCAAAACTAAAGATGTTAATTTCCCTGCTCACAACAAAGAGGTCATTATTTGTAAATCACATTATGTTTTCTTTAGTCTTTATGTAGTGACATAAATGGAATGTGGTATTTTGTCCCTATCGTATCCCAGCTCTAAACAGAACTACTGCCTTAATTCCTCTTCCAAATGTTTCCCTTGCTGGAGTGATAATCAGCTCACTTTAGAAACAGTGTTTCAGGGCAAATTCTGCGCTGCTCTGTTGTTTTTCAAAAATGTTTATTGTAAATGTTTATTTTTATATTTATTGTGAAAAATGTATCAGCTAATACCCACTGCACTACACATACATGTTCAGACAGACACACAGACACACACACACACACACACACACACTTCAGCATAGAGAGAAGACCTGCTCTCAGCCATTGTGTGTTAAAGTGCGAGGTTTGGTTGGAGCACAGCACTTGTGAGGAAAATAAATTGAGTTTTTCCACGCAACAGTGCTGTTCATAAGGGTCTAAGTGTTCTTGTGCTTCCTATTCTGCCAGCAGTGCCCTTCGCTATCCGCAGTTCTGGAGCTGCGAGTGCACAGGAAGTTGAGAGGAAGACTGAAGAGGATGAAGATGACAAGCTGCACTGCTGGCCACCTAAAGCCTCACTCAGCAAAACAGGAGGCAGCAGCAGCACAGGTACAGGCACGGAAGATACATAAAAATGGAAAGGCTGACTGCTAAGTAACAAATTAATTTCACGTTAAGTCTATAAGTTGATTTTAAGCGAATTGTTCCTTTTTTTTGAGTACAATATCACAGAAGTTCAGGATCAAACATTAACATTTCATTCTGCTAGAAATGAGCTGATCTAGAATCAGTTTTTGTGGCAGGGATGGTCGTAAATACAGAGGTGTCTGAACCAAGATCAGTCTTCTCCAGCCCTGATGTCTGACAGGGAAGTTTTGGCTACCTTAATGTGTCTCATCTGTGCAATTACGTACATGCAGGGGCAGGAAGTCAGGTTGTGGAGGCTGTGATGAAAATGTGGCCTCCTCCAGCACCTCCCACTTCTACAGCGCCTCCTGCACCTTCAGTTCATCGTGGCTCAGCGGCTGACAGAAGCTCCTCCAGTACAAGCACTCAAGAGCACGTGGGAGAATTCCGTCCACAAGAAACTCCGCCAGGGGCTCCACATGTTCAAGCACCCAAGTCAAGTGGTTGTGCCCCACACCCAGCAGGTCTGTGCTTATAATAGACAAAGACTCTTGAAGGGCTGCATTTTTAGGTACATGTCATTAAATCATTGTCATTCTGTTCATCATTCTTGTATCAGTAAAGACTATAAATAGTTGCTACTTTCATACACACAGTGAACCTTTTATGAACGTTTTACTTGCTAGAAGGGATAAAGTGAAGTCTAGCCATTCATTCATGACAGCACAAACTGGCTTAATAGTGGGTTTAGTTTGTTAGCTAGTTGGTTACATTCTCATATAATTATATATGTAATATATATTGTCATGTTTTCATGTGTGGTTAGCTACCCCCTATTTTCTTCTGGGTTCAAAAATCTATATAGACCGAAAAGCTTTAGGACATATGCGTAATTATTGGTAATCAGTATTGACTGATATGGAAAATATATATCATGATACATTATACAGGTGCAACAATTTGTTACAAATGTATACTATAGTTTGTACCTCTGTAGCATGTTCATATAGATTTTTTAATTTATGAACTAATAATGATCAAAAAATGAAACAGCACTCATCAAAAAGAGTATTGAAACTCGGCATAAGTGTATCTTTAAACCCCTACAACTTTTACTGAATTCAGTTTTCCCTAAATCATCCAGGTTCCACAGAACAAAGACTGGAAGCCACTGCGCAGATAGTACAGTGTGTGGATGTTGAACCCCTTGAACCCCAAGCTTTGCCCAGTGGGGCGCCTGTCCAGCAGCCTGACCACAGTGTGGACAAGACCACCAACAATGCGATTGCTGCAGCAGAGGAACAGAACACATCAAATCCTTCACAGCAGTACGTTGTCTTGCTTTTGTGTTGCTCCATGCAGCAGTTTGTTGTCCATGCGAAGTCTTTAACTCCTCCAAATCCATTGTATTCTCTCTTTTTTTAGAGTTCATAAACCAGTCCAACCTCCAGAGATAGTTGCTAGCCAGTTCCAGGGAGGCAGTCCTCAGCGTCCACCCATTCCACTAGACAGCGCAGTGTGGACCAAACCGGTGACCGCAGAAACAGTTTTGGAGGACCTGGTGCTGGACTGCAGCTTGCCTCAGTCCTTGCAGCTGCCGGAAGACTATGATGACACGGCTGATATTGGCAAATGGGGAGAGCAGCTGGTCCACTCGTTCCTCACACACTGGAGAGAAAGCGGCAGCGGACCCAGAGAGATCACCTGGTACAACCAAAGTGGCGAGAGCGGCCAACCATGCGACTTCAAGCTGACCTTTGCAAATGGCCAGGGCGGCATGCGAGAGGTTTTTGTGGAAGTCAAGACGACAGTGAAGCGGGAGAAGCACTTTATCCACCTGTCAGCCAACGAGCTGGACTTTGCACTGAAGGAGAAGGAGAAGTATCACATATACAGAGTGTACGGAGCCGGAGATTCCCAAAACGTCCGCCTCTGTCGCATCAAAAACCTCGCTCAGCACCTGCATTCCAAAACACTGGAACTGTTTTTGTTTGTGTAGCTCCGTACTCTTTTATAGTTTTTAACTTTGTGTTCTTATTTCTGTCAGTGAGTGCACTGATCTTAAAACAACTCACCACTTTTACACATTCACACTTTATATCGTTTTAGACATCGTACCGTCGTGTGTTTTGGGTCATTTTTATTTTATTCCGAGCACTGTATTTGAATGGGTCGGAGGTTTTGACAATTACATTTTAGAAATCTACATCTCATATTAATTTATATTCACCACAAAAATCAGAACAAAACTGCATGCATTCATCTGTCTTCTGTTACAGAGCCTAAACATGTTTGATTGTTTTTATTTTAGTTAAAAGTAAGCATTAAAGTGATCATTGTTGATCAGTGATCATGAACAGTGCTTATCTTTCTTTTTTTAAACAAAGTAAAAAAAATATTGATGAGTGTACTCGGATGTCTTTGTAGGTAGGATGAAGCAGCAAAGCTCTGTGCTTACTGTCCCTAAATAAATTTTCTGATCCAACATTAAAGGAAATCATCACTAGTCATTTTCGTAATTTCATCAATGTGTGTCATCAAGTTGTGTTACAACATGCGAATTCAGTTATCCTTACTTTCAGTATTTTTAATGCGATATATATTTCGTAGTACCTAAGAAGTGGAAGGAAACGGGTAGGAAATGAAGAATGTTTCCTTTGAAACGTATTGTGTTGAGCGTCTGCATAACACGGTGATGAACTTTAAAGCTTTACTTCAGTTGTGATGCAACCACTGAGTAACAGGCCCACTGAATTAGGTTACAGCAGTTTGGCAGAAGCATCAATGTGATAAAAGGCCCTTGAAGTTCAGCCTCTATAGTTGCATCTCTTTAATAGCATTATTTTATTTCAGCAAGAAAGAGAGGATAAAAACATTGACATCCAACTGTAGCATACCGACCTAATACAAAATCAGCCGCGCTTCTGCATATATTCCTCAGCGCTGACGTCCCTCTGTCTTTTACATTTTATTTATGAACTACTGAACTTACTAATAGAGCTAATGAGTTGAATCTAGTGTGTAAAGAAACACCTGTTCATACAGTGACACATACTGTTGTGGCACAGTGATTAGGGAGCTGCCCCTGCAGTCGGAATCCCAGGACTCAAACCCTCCCGTACGAGAAATGGACACTTCACACTTTATCCACAAATGTTGAAAATGATTCGTGCGTATTGTTATACCTTACACATGACCTTTAAAAATATACTTACTAAATATAAATGTACACTTTAATGACAATCAGATTTGATTTAAAAAAAATCTATACTTCCACATGAAGAAAATGCTGCATTTACCTAATAAATAACTCATTTAGTCATAGTTGGAACATTTCTACGGATATGAGAACATGGTCAAAAGGATATTACGAATTCTGCATATGGACATTACTAGACTCTAATAAGGGACATATTGTTTACTACACCATGGACTTGGGTGTTTACACATTAAAAAGCTTATTAGCAGACAACAGGCATCGCGCGGCCTGTAATCTGTTTATTATTGGCTGAGGGGTTTGAAGGTGTGGATTTTCGCAGCTCATGGACGCTGCTATTGGTGGATGATCGTAGAAGGCGGGGCTTTCCCTCAGCTTTCTAAAGAAGAGACGGGAGGAGACTCGCAGTGGGTGTGGCTTCTGGCAGGCGAGTCGGGAGCTCCTATTGGCTGGAGCGTGCCGGAGGGCGTGGCCAGCCAGCGGCTCTGTGAAGCTTTGATTTCGGATCAGGAGCTGCTGAGCCCAGACAATAGAGCAGAGAGAGACAGAAGAGGCACTGGGACACAGTCGGAACCAGAAAGAGTCCAGATGCGGATAGAGAGGAGACAGGACAATATTAGAAACAAAGAGAGAGGGGAAAGGAAAGAAATGGTCTGCCTTTGTCCGTCTGCAGGGATGTTCGAGGCGTGAAGGGGCAGGTTAGGACGCCTGGCTGGATAAAGACGGATTTGATGGTGAGTAAATCACTGCAAAGGCTGCATGTCACCTGCACTACAGTGCCATTAAAAGTGTTGCATTTAAGGGATCCAGTGCCAGAGCGTTATTGTATGATCACTAACCTGTTTGGATCGGGGCTGCTGGGGCTGTTTGTAAATACAAACCTGCTGGAGCAATTCAGCAGCACTGCAGACAAGAGCCATTCATTCTCTAATGAATGAAAAAAAGGTATTTCTCCACACAAATGGGATGCAGAACACACCGATTTCTGATCAGGTGCAGAAACAGACTCCCAGTCATCATAGATTAAAAAAAAGAAGCTGATTAAACGAAGCGTGCATTGACAATTAGGAGAGCAGCCTCTCTGCTTTAGAAGACTCAGCTCTGCTGGCCTGCATTGGGGTCAGTCTGTGTTGCTGAGCTGCTGGAGAGGATGAGTCAGGATCCTGTAGGTCACCCGGTGGCTCAGCCAGGAGATAAGGCAAAACAAGTCAGTTTACAGTGAGAAAATGAATAAGACTAAGGAGAACTGGTGGCCAAAGCTTGCACAGTCCAGATTAGTCCTGCAGTTGGAAGATCCAGTAGATGACAGCAGCCCCACCACAGCAGCTAAACAAGCCTGTAAAACACAGCACACATGCACATCAGGGACTGAGTGTGTTTGTACTGCCCAGGATAAAAGGAATGGAAAGGGAACTTCTCACCAGACCAACAGTGACCATTTTGTCATACAATCTAAGAGAATAAAAACAGGAGTACACCAGCACACTTTCAGTTTTCATTTTTCTTATATTTGGCAATAACTGTGTTGGTGTATTTTATTTGCATGGTCTTCGGACAGATTTCTATGACTTTCACACTTTATGATTACAGCTTGCCATTTTTATTTTCAAAATCAGGGTCAAGCCTAGAAGAAATTAGGGCTTCTTTATCAACATATAGGGACTGTGTTTTTATATATAATGTAAAACTTGTTTTTTCTAAGTCTAAAACCGTCATAAGAAGCCTTTGCAATAGTTTGAAGTCCTAAACTGGGTCTATAGATCTGGGTCTAAGCCACCTCTTTGTGGTGATGATTTCTTCTAAGCCATCTGCACAAGAAGGCCATTAACTTCAAGAGGCGTCTCATGAAAATAGGCTTGTTATGGCATGCAGCACTAGCTGTGGATGTAGGACACACAGACTGTTTGCTCACTGTTTATCTCATAGATTTCATTTCAAGGACGAACGCGGTGCCGCGGAAATGAATGCTGATGTGGCATTGTTCGTTTTTGGTGTGTGCTTTCTTTTTGTTTCTTGGGATGCTTTAAGCAGCTGCAGGTGTGTATTATTATGTATTTGGTCATGAATAACATTTTCTATTGGTCCCTGAGATCAGCAACAATTTTTAAAAATATGTTTTAAATATATCTTCTGTATTCAATTGTTGCTGATCTCAAAGACCAACATCAAATATGTGATGAATATGTGATATGGTAAAAAAAAAAAAGCCTAAATATGCCCCCAAATATGCTCCCAAAACACTTTAATTTCATTTTAAACTCAGCTTAATACATTACTCTGAAAGAAAATGTAAACGTAAACCCGTATCCTTACTGCACAGTTTACACTGAACTGTCTCCTGCAGTGCTAGAATGTAAATACCGATGTTACCCCTGTATAGACTGCACTGTAATTCATGCACATGCATTTTCTTTGGTATGCGCTGCCGTTTTCTTTGGTATAAACAGGTAAATACAGTAATAAATTAATTTAATTTACAGTAATAAAAATACAGGGCTTTAAGAAGAACAAAACGAAAAACACGAGAACACTCGAGGCGCTCCACAGGGGAAATTCTGGGCTGCCACTGCCAGAGATGCGTCACAGAGCAGCAGCCAATCAGCAGCAAGGAGAAATTTCGGATTGGCTTCTTTCAAACCTGCCGCCTCTGAGTACAGTGTTATTTCACCATAAAAAAACGCGCTTTGTTGGTGTTCTCTGGACAGCACCAAAAAATGTACAGTTATATTTTATATGGAAATGTAGCTGAATTCACATTAATATGTATGTTACAAAATTAGTACATTATATTTTTCTTAATAATTTAGCACTAAAATGCAAGAGAAATTATATATTGCCACGAAAAAAGCTGTGACGTCCGGGGTTTGTCCGCCACGCCCCTCGTCCTCTTGCTGCCCCGTGCGCCCAAACATAAACAACCAGCACGAGCCCAAGGACGAGGGGCGTGGCAGATGAGGCCTAGACAGCACAAAAGCAAAAAAACTGAAGAGGACTGGGGGGGGGGTTGGGGTTCTTGAATAATTATTAGCTTGGTTGTCAGAAAAAATCCGTGAGAGACTTAATCCGTGACGGCTGTGTGTGTGTAAGTGTGTGTGTGTGTGTGTGTGTGTGTGTATATTATATA
>JBBIGA010000106.1:32233885-32252085 GCA_037576975.1 Alestes dentex | reverse complement strand
ATATGCCATTTAAAAATATAAAAACAATGACTGCTTTAGAGGATTGGCAGCTTTGTTGAGGTGAGTGGCTGGACTGAGATTATTGATTTTGCATAGTCATATTTGTGTATTTATTGTCACACTGCTTGTAACATAACACTAATAGGACTGTCATGATAACTTGATTAAAATCAATTACTAGATTAAACCTTGTAAATGAATTGGCTAAAACTGGCTAATAAACAGCGAATCTACTGGCTGTCTTCAGCAGTCTCAACGTTCCCCACAAGATAAACCTTTATTAGTCTCACAAGTGGGAAATTTGCATTGTTATGGCAGAAAGTGGACAGTACAAAGGTAAGAGCAGCAAAACAATAGAGTAAAAGCTACTCAAACGCCCTCACCACTAGGCCACCAGCTACCCCACCAACGTCAAATCTGATGATTACCATTGTTGTACCAATCGCAACGTTCGCTTGAAACCACATCCCTACTACTCCTGGTAGCCAATCAGCGTTGCTACACATTTTTTTTTACACGAAGTACAAAATATATAAAAGTGAATTTATAGACAGAAACAAAGCACAGAATTTACAGTATTTCATTCAATTGCAGTGTTTTCACTGGCAGCATTTCTTCATGGCAGGCCCACTATGAAATCAGTTGGGGAAGGCATCACCCAGCTGCCTTCCCCAACAAAATGAACTCGCTGTCCAAAATACTCCTGCCCCATGCTCCCGCCAAACCAAACCTGAGTTGTTTGTCTTTCCTGAAAGATCTAAAGATCTGAAAAAGATTTACAGGGAAGAACTTGATACAAATGTTTGTATTTTTCTAAAGTAAACAGGGAATGGGGCAGTAGGACACTAGGGGAGCAGATTGCTTGGTGAACCGAGCTGCTTATTGGCTGTTCGTGTACACCGCTGATGTCATGAATGTACATAAGTCACTGTTAGACAGTCCTGTAACAGGAGCTGTACACATTTCCACAGAAACAATCTCAGATCCTGTGGAAAGCTTTCCAAGAAGTGTGGAAGCTGTTATAGCTCCGAAGGGGAGACCAACCCCATATTAAAGTCTACGTATTTGAGTGCCATGACAAAGTCCCTGTAGGTGGAAGGTCAGGCGTCCGAATACTTTTGGCCATTTAGTGTCAGTTCCAGAAGGACTCGGCAGTGTGCGCCCTCTAGTGTGTGACCACAATGAGAGACAGTATTATCGAGTGTCTTCTCCTCACTGCGAGTCCTCACACACTCAAGTGACAAAAAAGACAGAGCAGCAGCAACAGCCAGTGTCTTCTCAGGGGGCTGGGATGTGACCAGACTGGTCCTCTGTAGAGTAGTTCTGAGCAGAGAACTAGAAGTGGAGAGATGCTGCTTTAATAGCGCTTGCAGAATCCCTGTTTAAACATGCTTGGACACAGAGGCTGGGAAAACGGTTTTAAAAATTCTGCACTTTAAATGGCATGGTGTGATGAATTGTTCTTCATGTGAACTAAGAGGGGAAAGTGTCCATCTGAGGTTTGATTTTTGGGTACACTGTAAGTACACTCACCGAACACCAGCGTCCCACTGGTGGCAGTCGAACTGACATTGCAAAATGGGGGGAAAAGATAATAATTATAATAAGTGAATATTATTTTAAATCTATGTCGTCGTTTCTTTCAGCCAAAACGGTCGTTCCAGCGGGTTTAGAGTAAATTACTTATCTGCTCTGTGTCTGTATGCATTCTAGGCAATTGTTATTGGCTTGTGAAACACACTCTTTGCGTGTGTATGGTGTCAGGTGCCCTACACTTTAGGAGTGGACAGTTTGGCATTTCTCAGTTTACTCCTCCATCTCTGCAGCACATTTCTTTATTAGGGCCAACCGGGGGCAAGTCTGAAGGTAGGGCCAAAAGGAGCTTGAGTTGGAGGTTAGTGAGGAACTGGTGCTCTGTGTCCTGAGAAACCAGCGGAACTCAGGCGGCATGAATATTCTAGAAGGGAGCTCGGCTGAGTGAGCTGAGAGATTAGAGCTGCTGGCTCTTCCCTGCTTTTTATTTTTCTCATCCCGGCCCGCGGCCTCAGGGTGAGAGCGACAGCAGATGAATGGGGAAGCAGCTCTGAGGCTGGAGCGAGGCCTCGCCTCAGGGATCAGCCCGAAGTGCATTAGGGCGCTGTGCTTCGTGACTAATCGTTTAGAACAACTCAGAGAGACTGGAGGGGTTTTTCAAACACACTCTGTCCCGCTCCTGACCTGGAATTGCCATTGCACTGTGCGTATGGAACTGTCTCCAACAGGCGGCGTAGGATGCCCTGAGCCCTTGGCACCAATTTGGGGCATAAATCAGAGGCATTCTGCCCATTTGCAATGTCTGTTTGGAGGATCCCACAAAAGGGCGCCTTCTTGCGTGGATCCCTCCTCCCCCCATTAAGAGCAGGTGTCAGTTTGCAGTGTTTTGGTTGTCCAAAAAAATGTATTAAACAGATAATCAAAATAAGGAAAATGTAAATGAAAAAGCCACCAACCAGAAGCTGAAACTGTACTTTTCAAAATGACTGCATTTTTTAAACTGGCCGTATGTGGCATGAACATTGCAGACCTGGCAACCCTAAGTTGTGGCTACAGCCACAAGCACATGTGCACAGTTTGTATAATGGCCATATAACACCATTGCCAATAGAAAGAGATGCTCTAGAAGAGTAAAACGTGAGTCTAAGATCACTATTGCCCAATGCGAGGCATCGGCACAAAGCCCCCCAGTATTGAGCTGTGGAACAGATTACCTTGGGGATGACTGGAGAGGCATTTGTGATGCAGAAGTAATCCTACAACAATAGTACCTGACATCTAATATCCAACGAGTAGAGGAGAGGCTGTTATTGTAGCAAAGGATGGATAAACTCCATAGTAACACCCTTCAGAAGAAACATGGAATGGGCAAGCATTTAGATATATGGTCTGGATGCACACATCCTTACTGTTATTCAGCTAGTAATCAAACATTACTTGCGCTCTTTTATACCCAGCCCCTCAGACTGACTGGCTTCTGAGGTAAAGAAGATAAGTTCTTGGGTCTTTCAGATTTAGACAGAAGCGTGTGGACAGCCTCTTCCTAAAGAGTTCCTGAAGCCCGTGGTCTGTTTAGGAAAGGCAAATATGAAGAGGTAATAATACAAATATGAAGAGGTACTACACACAATTTCTGTAAATAACTTCGCCTCACTGAAAGGTTTCCCTCATATCTGTGGTGCAAGATCAAGCTGATAATCAGCGAAAGCAATTTGAGTCCTTTTTTTTTTTTTTTTTTTTTTTTACAAGTCTGTGCCAATGTTGTCTAATACTTCTGGAGGGTGTATTTAAATCTTTTTTAAAAAATTCCAAGACCCCGAAGCACAAAGCACTAATGTTTGCTGCACAGCCGAGATGGAGATCTACACAATGGGAGAGCAAATGATGCTTGGCTGGCTCATTAATGGAAGACACAGAGATGAAACACAGCATGAACAGTGAAACATTCTTCTCATCGCCAGCGTGTCGTGCTGTACACTCACTTTCTGTGTTCTGCATCCGTTTGCCTTAAAGCCATGCAGTGCTGACATTGTGTTTGACCTAGTGAGTCATATCGCTCTACCCAGCTTCCATTTTGTCCCTTTCGGAGTGAGCAATGGTGGTGCGAAAGTCTGTGTTACACGCCTGCCCGGCTCTTGCAGCCTACTTAAAAAATCCTCCTCCGGAATATTGAACCGCACTGTGGCGCTGAAAGAGCCGTGATAAAGAAAAATCAAACAGTACCTACACAGTAAGACATTGGCATCGCTAAAGTTATGATGCGGGTGCATGTTACACATACCCTTACCCTCCCTAAACCCCCCCCCCACAAAAGCCCACCCAGGAAACTAAGCATGTGGTTTAACCTGCAGTGCAAGCCAAGCACTTCTGAGGCACCGTCAATAACAAATGGTCTGTTTGCAGCTGCTGCAGTCGTCCAGGCAAACATACAACACAGGGCCAGACTGATGTATCATTTAGAGAATGTGATTCTTATTCTTAATCAATATTAATCAAGGTTTCACGTGTTTACCGGCATCACTGGAAATACTAATGATAAAGCACTAATAATGTCTCTTGAAGTGTTACACGCTCGGATTGATATTTCACTTAGCAGGCGATATCAGCTGATACTGACATCAAGCAGTTTTACTCGCCCTGAAAAAATATGTTCTAATAAGATTATATAACTATTAATGCTATTAATATTAATATAACTGTAATATATAATGCAATAAATCTTGCTATTAAGAACAACATACTGGCAGGTGCTCAGGGAACTTTTACATACTATGAATTCTTTACTTATTTTGAGGTTGATGTTTTAATTTGAAGGATGCTTTCAGTTTATCTGAGTTTGATCCATTTGATATTTGACAGCTGACACTCAGCATCAGTCATCAATAAGGGTGCATGATGGGAACTGGCTTTTTTTTTGCTCAACTTATTCTTTTTATTTTGGTTGATCAGTATTGCAGTTTTGTGTAGTGAGTGACGTGGGACCACTCTGCATTGGAAGGCCATGGCAACAACCTTTCCAAATGCCGTCACGTAATTATGCACAACTATTTGTGCAATAGCCAGTTACTTTAATGGAGCACATTATTCGATTGATCTTATTTAAGCGCGCTGCTGATTTTACACTTTATAATTTAAAACATGCTATTTTAAATAGAGCAAATAACTGGGTTTAATTATGTAGTTTATTTAGTTCAGCCAGTAGAATAATAAACACAGAGATGTGCGAGTGTGTTTAATATGTTCAGGTTAAGGAAAGCTCGTAAAGATGGCCCATAAAAAGCCCTGTTTGTCTGGAAAGCAATTGGAATCTGCCTTATAAATTCATGAGTGATGCACCTTTAAAGCAGTATTTAACCAAAACATTTGGAGCCTGTTTAATTCTGACCATATTAGCCCATACTGGATTGTTTGTAGCTCCTTAAAATCAGCATCGGTGACATTTTTTGGAATAGAGAGACAAATACAGCTGCAGTAAAGAGCAGATTGATCGGGAGCAGTGGGAGAGGGAGAGGGTGAAGGCCTCAGCTGCGGTTTGTTGAAGGGAAAAAAGCTTTGAGATGCGACAGAACATTTGAAACGAGGCAGATTGTGTGAGAAGGTTGATTAAGTTAATGGTTTGTTAAACAGTGCCGCTCTGCTTTAAATCTAGTGGATGTTTGGGGAAAGGAAGCGGTATGGCCAGTCGGCTTTCAGACCAATACGCCCTTTTCTCTTCTGTTCCCAACACTCAGCTAGAGCTCTTTGCTTACAAACATATTGACAAGCGGAGAGATGAGTGTATGCGGAATCCCTTATCTATAGAAAACATCTTGCGTGCCTTCAGGCTACTCGTTTCGCCTGAAGCGAGGCTGAGACCAGAGAGAATCCAGCATGCACAGGTTGTTAACTGTTCAGTGGACTCTGGGGAAGGCAAAAAAAAAAAAAAAAAAAGCAGGGCTTCAGTTTTTTTTTTTTAGTGCTGTTCGCAGTTTTACTGTCATTTTGCTGTATGTTTTAAATGTAATTACCCAATGAACAAATTACATCACTCTGTCATGAATTTACTGAGAGCATTTCTCCACTTTAGTGTGTGAGAAGTGTGAGGCTGTATATGTTTAATACCCGATGATGTATCTTTTTTAATTGACTGTAGTAACGCTACGTGTTGGACAGGACTCCCGCTCCTGTGGAAGCATGAGCTCCTCCCCAGTTGGCTCTCGTGTGTCCGTGGACATCCTGGAGGAGCTGCAGCTCTTTGCAGCCCAAAACCTGGAGAAACTCGAGGTCAACAAGTACTATGAGGTCATCCGGGAGCTGGGGAAAGGCACATATGGGAAGGTGGACCTGGTCATTCATAAAATCCGAGGTAAAGGCCAATTCTGCATTCTGTGTGACCTAAAAGAGCAATGCGACATTTGGCTGTAGACCTTGAATTGCTATATATATATTTTTTTTTAACCTAGGCACCAAGATGGCTCTGAAGTTTCTCAAGAAGAAAACCACCAAGCTAAAGAGTTTTTTGAGAGAGTACAGTATCTCGCTGTACCTCTCGCCCTGTCCCTTCATAATCAACATGTTCGGCATTGCGTTCGAGACGGAGGACTACTACGTTTTTGCGCAGGAGTATGCTTTGGCAGGAGATCTCTTCGACATTATTCCTCCACAGGTAATCCAAACCACGGCCACATTCTAAAGAACGGGTCGGTCCCTGATCGCCATTGCATTGACAGTATGGTATTAACATAGTTATGTAATGCATTATATTTGATATATATTTTTCTACTTGATTCTCTACTTGGAACTGTTTTGTTTATTTTGATGCTAAAAAGTGACAACAGTAACCATATCTAAATATAAATGAATAACCTATATAAACAGTTAATTACTTTATTACTCATATAAATAACTTGTATACAAAAATGATCTAATTCAGTTAAGCAGTAGAAGATGCGAGGGCGTTTGTTTCCCCAACTAACGTGTATTTTCCGTAACACAAGACTGAGTGTTCTGTTGCTTTTATACAGTGAAGCAAATGATCCCCAAACACTGTCTGAAGTGTGCTGTAGTGTTGCCCAATTTTCCCATCTAGAAAGTAGTAGTCCTGTTTCTGTCCTCGTTTTTAGCAATATACTCTAAAAAAAAAAACCTCTGTACAGTCTGTTTACTGTATTGAATATGCTACAGTGGAAAATAAGCAAACAGTGCTCCTTGGCAAACAGTGATCCAAGGCATGCCACAGTTAATGTGAAAAAAAAACAGGCTTTTATTTGTGATTATTTCACCAGAACTGTCTCTCTGAGGACATTTCTGAACCTAACTAATGTGTCGTCAGGGAGAAATAAACAAAATGTAAAAAAAAAAAAAAAGTATTTTCAAGGAATGTGCACAATCGGGTGGGGTTAGAAGTTTATTTATTTTTTTTTAAATACATTGTTCTAGGTGGGACTTCCGGAACCTGTAGCCAAGCGTTGCGTCCACCAGGTTGCCATCGCCTTGGACTACCTCCACTGCAAGAAGTTGGTCCATCGTGACATCAAGCCAGAGAACGTGCTGATCTTCGACAGGGAGTGCCGCAAGGTGAAGCTGTCTGACTTCGGGATGACGCGGCGGGCCGGCTCTCCGGTGAAACGCGTGAGTGGCACCATCCCGTACACGGCGCCGGAGTTGTGTGACGCTGCTGCCCGCGACGGCTTCCGTGTGGACTACGGCACGGACGTGTGGGCCTTCGGCGTGCTGCTCTTCTGCATGCTGACGGGAAACTTCCCCTGGGAGAAGGCCATGCCCTCAGACGCCTTCTACGAGGAATTTGCGCGCTGGCAGCGGCGCAGAACAGCCGCTGTGCCCTCGCAGTGGCGCCGCTTCAGTGACGGGGCGCTACAGATGTTCCGCAAGCTGCTGGCACTGGAGTCCGAGCAACGCTGCCAGGTCAAGGATGTGTTCACTCACTTCGGCCACCGTTGGATGCTGGACGGCGAAGGAGGAGGTCTTCACCACCAGGGGGCGCTCACCTCTTCATCAGAGGAGGAGGAGGAGCTGCTGGTGGACCGCATGAAGCAGCAGACTCTGTCTCCGGAGGCGGGCGGGGTGAAGAGTGGAGCCGCGGAGGCAGGAACAGCCGCCACCCACCACTTCACCTCCGTGTCCACCAACAGCTCCGTCTCCTCCACCAACAGCTACGAGCGCGTGCCCAGGGACAGCACTTCCAATGGCCGGATCCTGGTCACTACCCCTATAGAGATCTGTGTGTAGAGATCCTTGGCTTGTACAACAGTGGTCACCAACCCTATTTCTGGATCTCTGTGTAGGGCTGCACAAAATGTACACATCATAATTATCGCTACACCTTGTATTGGGTTGTAACTAGTTACATCCACTCAAATCTCTGCACTCAAGTAAAAAAAAAAAAAATCTAATTTCGCTTTTTGGGGATTTTTTTTTTATGCAGGTACGTTGATTTAGCATCTGTAGTGCTTTGCATTCATCTTATTTTGAAGTAATAGGGTTAGAATGTAGAGCAAAAAGATCCAAAAAAGAGAAGAAGAATGAATAAACTGTGCTGATAATTGCTGGTCTTGTTCAAACAGGCATCTCATGTCTTTAAAAAAAAGCATCCTTGAAGTCCAACTTTTTTCCGTTTGGAGGTGGTTTTCAGTCAGATTTCTGGACATGTACCTCCCTCTGATTATATTACTGGTAGAACATCTTAGCCCATTAGATGCCAAACTTTAGTCTAACCTTATCTGCAGACCGGGTCTACTCTACTGTCGTGTTTTGTTCTCGTATTTGGTGATAAAAAGGGCAATATGTTACAATGTTAGGTAGTTCTAGTAAATAAGGAACAGTACACAGTGAGATCTAAAATCGTAAATGGCCTGGTTTGTTGATTTGCCTGCCCCTCAGTGGTCAGCATATGTACACATGCACTGTTCCTGACCATACGCATTTGGTCACTTCTAAGCGAACGGTCAAGTGTAAAAATTTTAAGAAGAAAAGAATCGCCCTGCAGTTTGAACCAAGTCCTTAAATGGTTGTTTACCTTGCTACTTTTTTTAAGTTGTTTTCTAGAAAGGAGAAAGGTACTTTTAACAAACAACTTAACGAGTGACAAACCCGACTCCCTTCCAAGTTCTAAACAAACCTCACAGAGAATCTAAGATTGCATCTCATTCAATTTAAGCCCTTAAAAAAACACCAAGTGGTTTGAGCAGGTGGGGCTACTTACCTCTCCAGAAGGAGATTTGGTGACCACTGCTGTACACAAGCGTATGGCTTCCTTTCTGAAAACAAAACAAATCTCACACACACTCATAAAAGACTGATAACATGATGTGAAGAATAATAATATAACACCACCAAGTGTGATTTGTCTGAAAAACTAAGCAAAAAAGTAGGTCCACTATGTCGTTCACGAAGCTGATTTTTTGCTTGTGATTAGTTTTTAGGATTTATTTCTTGACTTTTTGTTTGTTTTTTTTTTATAGTGAGTTGCCTCCTAGAGCGAGACCACATTGCACTCTTTTGGGGAAAGGTTTCCTTACACTCGCTGACTGTCTTACAGTGTGCTTCCTCACTGGAAATCTTGAGGGGACGGGAGCCGTGGGCAAGCTGTGAAAAACGTCTTCTTTTTCGCAGACCAGATCGCACGAAAGGCGTAAGCCACACGAAGGAACTGCGCGTGGAAGTGGCTGATCTGAGAGAATGATTAGGGCTAGACCAAAAAAAATATTCCTTAAAGCAATACATGATGCAAAAAAAGCAAGAGGAAACGGACTGGGAGGAACTCTGAGGAGCACTCGAACACAGGATGCGCGTTTTTTGGGCAACGATTGTTTAAAAACAAAACTCTTCTATTTGATGTTGTCAGGAACATATTTTGGAACATACGGCAAGAATATGAAGGGAATTTGCTGTTCACGACCTGTTGCATAAAGTGTGTGGTGCGTGTGTGTGGGTGTGTGTATGTGTGTATTTGTAGGTTTTTGTGAGTAGTTCTTTTGGGTGTTATTTTAGATTTATCTAACTTATTTGAGCTCTCTATATTCAGAAATATATTTTTTCAATTTATTTGTACGTAGTTTTAATGTTTTCCATTTTGATTTAGTACTTTGTTGACACACCTGTGCCAAATCCAGCTAGCAACGTGCAGCCCCACTGCGGTGTCGAAACTCATTTCCTTTCTGCGAGACGCTCAGGAGAGAGTCTTTGAAATCTTCTGGCGCTACCCTGTTAATGGTACTTGGCCGGATGTAGTGATTAATGGAGTTAATGTCAGTGAAGGAGCATTGAACCCACAACTGTCACTCTTTTTTTCTGCCCATTTGGTGGCATACTATTATATCTTGTAATTCACAAACAGGTGGTGGTGGTGGTGGTGGTGGTGGTGGTGGGGGGGAGGGTTCGGTGTTTCCTGTTGGTGGGAATGGCCCCAGTCACCACTGACCTCTTTAACTACGATGGCTGATGATCGATTCTATGAGGGAAAGTTTAATATACGTCCTTTTGAGAAATATGTCAAATTGGGTTCCTTCCAGGCCACAGCTCTGCAGAGTTTTAGCGTTTTATAACATCCACAAATGCAGCTAATGAAGTTGTAATGTGTGGGTCAGTGTTTTTAATGACCTGAACCTCCCCAATCTGCACGCAGAGCTCAGCTTTTGTCTGAGAAACACAAAACCTGGGGGGGGGGGGCAGTGGCAGTGGCCTAGAGGGTAGGATACTTGCCTCTGGACCAAGAGGTCATGGGTTCGAATACTACCTTTAGCACACCACCACTAGGTCCCTGAGCAAGACCCTTAACCCCAAATTACTCCAGGGAGACTGCCCCCTGTAGTTAGGGAATGGAGGTCGCTTTGGATAAAGGCGTCTACTAAATGCGGTAAATGTTAATGGGTGTTGAAAAGTGGGGGGCATATCCACCCCTGCTATTATGGTTCCGGCGCCCATGGTCGGAATGCTGCTTTGCCCCCTCTGCACCCATGGAATTTTCTTCTGAGCTCTCCTGAACCACCTTGCTTATTAACCGAGGATGTGAATCACATGTTTAATGACGAGAAACGCAGAAACACTCTCTGCGGAGTTGTGGTCCAGTTAGAATTTAATTTGACGCCCCTGTTGAAGAGAGTTCGCATTGCAGGATCTTTGGGTTGCACTTTGCCCACCAGCCCTCAATGAAAAACATATCGCTGTTACGACTTGCAGGTTGAAAAGACATATTTTACTACTGTATATTCTTCATTTGACGTAATTGTTTTCTTTACCCTTGATTAGCGAATTGTCGTGACCTATATTTTTGTAAATTGATTTGAACTTAACGAAGAAACTGAAGACAGTGGGGTGTATACAATCACATCTACTTGTTGCATGAATATTAAAACAAGCATCTTTGCTGGAAAAAGAGTTATCATCAAGATGTAACGATGGTTATGTGAATTTATTTTGCTGTAGCACAATGTTCCAGAGTGAGACTACTTAGGGCTAAAATTGTTGACAAAATGATGTTAGTTTCTACCGTGTTGTATTTGTGTGTTGCTGTTGCTGTTGTTGTTGTGTTAATGTCTTCCCAACACTAAAGGACTCTGCGAGACGCGTGTGGCGACGTTTTGGCCGGACACTGGACGTTTCAGTGTCCAGAACATACGAGACTGGGACAAAATCAGGGGTTCACACCCCACCGAAGAAACTGAATTTGCTTCATTTTGGCCTGAAGACAAACAAAAAGAATTAGTGAACTTGGATTTTTCAGTGTTTCTGTGTTATTTATTTTTGCCCATGACGTTTGCATGAATTTAAGATATGTGCTGGAAATTTGTTCTAAGGAAAAAAAAAAAAGATTAAGCCTCTTAATGTCACCCTCTTAACCTGTAGAAATGGGCTAGATGTTCTGTACAGCAATCAGCACAGACATTACTATTTTCTGGACATTCTACATTATGAGTAGGCTTTATGGTCAAGAAATGTTAGAATTCACCGGTCACTTTTTCGCCTTTCAATGTGCTGAGACTCAAAGAGCCAAGTGCTTTTTGCCATTTTTCAGTTTAGAACAAAAAGGGATTGGCCTCCATCAGTGGGCTTTCACTCAGTCACCAAACCCCTGATCTCCGGTCCTCATCTGTCTTTGCAATACTACTGTCTTCCTATGAATTCAGATTTACTAAAAGTAAAAAAAAAAGAAAAATTCAATAAAATGTGCGGCTTTTCATTGTGCAAGCGTTTTGTTTTTTATGGAGTTGTCGAATTTGTTTGCTTTACCATACAGAAATCGGCCTCAAGCATTCGACCTCAGGGAAGAGTGTGAGTTCAGTCGACCCTACAAAGTGTTCGTGTTCACTTCATGAAACTGTGATTTGATTTTGAGCGCAGCTGATTAATCAGTTTTTGCTGCCTAGATATGGCAAGCAGTTTTAGTTTAGGAATCCAGTTTTGTGATATCAATCATTCAAAAATGTTATTACACCGATAAAGATATTAAATTTGCCATTAAAATGTTGACATTGACGATTTCTGTTCACTAGTACGAACTGGTGGCTTTTTTTTTTTTTTTCTTTCAAATTTTGATGGAACTTTAGATGAATTTGAATGAGTTGAAATACTGGTTGAGTGTGAAAACTAAATCGCCAAGTGCGGCAAGTACATATGTGAAGCAGGTTTGCACATGTAATAATTCAGTTTTGACAAAAAATCAATTTAACATAATGTGAACTAAATCACAACCTCCACATTATTTGTGAAAACTCGAATACCGTGCGTAAATTCGTACTAGTATGCATTATTGCTTCTATTTAAATGAACTGGAGGAAAAAAACAAGTGATAACCATTGAGAGCGGAAATCATAAATAGTAAAATATTCATGTAAGTGTATAATAAAAGCTGAAATTGCTTTATATTAACAGACTTCTGCGCACTTCCCTTGTTTAGATATCTCTAAATGACACCCATTTAATTAAAGGTTCATAATTAAAGACACATGCTTAGAAGGTTGTCCTCCTATCTCTGGTGTTGGAATAGTTTCACATGAAAGCAGCGTTGAGATTTTGTTGGACTGTTAAATCTGCAGTGACTGGAATCCTCAAGCATTTATATGTACTAACTTCAGGACCAACCGACCGATAAGGCTCTAAACCTACAAATTCTGATTTACATATACAAATTAGATGCTGAAACTATTCAAAATGCAGCGCCTCCCTGAGGCAAGGTTTAAAGTGCGAGCAGTCACTGATTTTATTGCTATTACTGACGTTACTGCACTATTACTCTATTTGAACCCCAAACACGATTTGTTTTGCACGTTGTTAAAACCACTGCACTTGCAGTTCACACAGAAAAAGTCTACTCCACAGAAATTTCTTCAGGACTGTAGACGATTTCTTTTGCACACCAGCAATGATATTGATGAAAAAAGGGAACTGTCGGTGAAATCTGATCGGATCTGACCTTGTGCAAGCTTGATGAATTAATAATAACAGCGATGTTGGGCCTGTTAGGTAACCTACACTGGGGAGCACTGAGTAACACTTCAATTTCTCTACTTCTCCCCTCGTGACAGCTATTCAAAAATGTTTCAAGCTCAATCGAGCAACTTCTGTCTGGTGTGAAAGTCTGCGGTGAGCTGTCTGGAACGGGAGGAACGCAGATGGAATCAAACCCGCCGAGCAGATATAAGACAGGAGCGCAGCCGTGTGATAGAGAAAATAAAAGAAGCCAATTTATTATTCAGCACTGACGGCAAAGTTTCTAGCCGTCAGTCATGGACAAACAAATTCGGAGGAAGAACATGACAAAAGAAACTGAGGCTCGACCCTGAGAACAAGTTTCAAAAATACAAGACACATGGAGGGGGGGGGACGACAAAGAAAGAAAAGAAAAACAACAAAAGTGTACATTTTTGGTATATTTCAGTACAGTTGGGCTGTGCGATAACAAGTGCTGTACAGAAACTGGGAACTAAATCATTCGCAGCAACACTTACAGAAAGACTGAGGAACAAAGTTTAGGAAGGAGAAATATGGCACATGAGCACAGCAAGACAAACGTATATCAGGAACACTTTCCACACTGTAAGGTTGCTTTCCCAAGTGTGATCACCAGCAGACAACTGGAGCAGGCTACCCAAACTTATGGACACCTCAAAGATACAGGTTACTTTACAAAAGCACTCATGACAGAAACCCTGCCTGTTCTTGATCTTTCTTAATGCAGTAAAGTAACATTCGCAAGACACGTGACCTTTAACAGAACCCACGTGTGTGAGACCTCCAGAAGGCGGCTTTGTACATCCATTGATTTGTCTCAGCAAGGCAGCAACACAAGAGGAAAGGAAGGGAGCCGAGGTCGGACACACCGAAAATGCAGTCGTATAGTTGGGTTACATGTTGAGTATGAAATATCACTACATGTTATCTGGCAGTGCATCACATTTTCAGTGTCAAAGCAGACGGCTACGGAACTAAAGGCAGTACACTCAAATATAAGTGGGGCCAAAAAGTTCTCTGGAGTGACGCCACAGAAAAGTGGTCTCCAGCACCGCTCCGGGAGATCCACCTTGAAGCAGATTTAACCTTAATCCGTCTAATTATTGCCCTCTGAGGACCTTATTTATCCAAATGAAGTGTGGTCATATTTTGGTTGGAGGTGATGCCTGCAGAAAGGTAGCTCCCCAGGAGGACTGCTGGTAACCATGGCCATAGAAGAACCACTTGTGGCTCCCCAAAGAGAAAACTTCACTGAGAAGCTAAAAGAAATAATCGGTTGTTCTATGGCAGCGCTCCAAAAAAAACTCGACAAAATTTCTAACAGAATATGTATGGATAACACAACGGTTGAACAAACAAAAAAAAGTGCTCTTAATACAATATATGAGTGGTTTCACTTTAGTTACGTCAACTCCTTGTTGCACAAGAAGTTTCAGGCAAAAGAAACTTATGGAGCCCCTTCAGTGACACTCTTTCTTAAAATATTGAGGGAACAAGATGAAGTTGTGGCAACGGGTTAGTAAGGCATGAGAACGAGACGTGACTGTTACACTGCGGCCATGACTTAACTATGCCATTCCCGCACCTTTATAAGTTGCGGCCACACATTATTTTTAATTAAGATGGAACGTTACCCGTGGGGCTCACTGGTATGAGATGCCCAATCCAGATATGTACCTTCTAAGAGCACACAGCACTCCGGTTATAACATTATAAAGACATTCTGCATACAAGTGATCAGGTCTGCATAGAACCAAAAATGACTGTAATCCCATACTTCCTGTTATTGTCTTGTCCAGTTTTATTTCTGGGAGTGCTGGAATCGAGCACTTCTGGGTGAGTAGAAATCTAGACAAACACTACGGCCTCCACGAACGTTAAATGCTTTGATATAGGAGGTGCCTTCCAAAGTGCTTTTGGGAAGAACAATATTCACAATTTCATTTACAAATATACAAGAAAGGCTATGAAAATGACCCATACAAATGGAATTAGGCAAAGAAATGCTGATGCACAGCACTCCAGCTGCCATCCCGATCGGGAAAAAAAATGACAGAGAGGCCGCACAAATCAGCAAAACTCCTCTTGAGGAGGACCGCCCTTCGTCCAGTTAATACACAGGGCTACCCACTGCAGCGATGACGTGCGCAAAATGAAATACCAACGTACAGAGTGCCATGTTGCCTATTAATCTACTGAACGAGACTTGCTGCGGTTAATCAAAGAGGCATTTCGCAAAGCCTGTTACAAATCCCATTAAGAGAAGAGCTGAGTCTTAAGAATCCATTTACTTTTTAAATTAACATGTACACAGAACACTTCCAGTTCTGAGAACTGGAAGTCTTGGAATTTAATTTACCCCAGATATAATAAATAAGTTCAGGACAATTACGCTACAAACTGCACACAATCCAAATAACGTTAGTTCACTGGCTTTGTGCTGCGGTTAAGGTTTTGCAGATTTGTCTTATGCTTCGAGCCCTATAAATGTGCAATTTATTCTGAAGCTTTCCACTGTAACCCATTTATTGGCTCGGAGACAAAGCGGGTCTTGTTCTGGAGTAGATCCCACTCTCCGTGGTGTTTCTCCATGGAGAACTGGTTTTAGTCCAAGGCTAGGCCTCATGCAGCTGGGTAAAGAGCCCTTGACCTTGCGAAAACTGTAGTGACGTCTCTAAAAACTCTAAAAGTAGGAGCGGCAAAAGTGAAATTAGCGACAGTGCAACAGCAGGAGAAAGCATTAAGGTATGTGGGTGTCTGCGTTCCAGAGAGGCTTTTGTGTCCTTTTACAGCTGTCCATAATCTTCGAGCGTGACGGACCCATGGCGGCGCATGCTCCAGCAGCAGAGATGATTCTAGTTCTGCAGGGAGGCAGGTATTAAATGTTATTTTCCCTTAATAATCCTCCTCAAAGACACGCTTTTTATTTTCTTAATCATTTCAATAAGAGATGACATGTCAGAAGCAGGAACCTTGCGCTTCCTCATCTTTATCTGTCACCTTCTGTTCAGATCACTGGGTACACCTTTGATGGATTTGTTCTGGTGAAAAACAAAAATAAAGCTGTAACTTTCACAGGCAAAAGGACAAAAGTGACAGAAAGTCACAATACTTCCACAATATCTGTCACCAGTCTTAAACAGACAGACTTGCTTTCAACCAAAGAAGAAGAAAATCTGTGCTGAAAACAGCCAGGGAAAAGGTACAACATAAAACATACTTTTATTAGATGTCGTTATTCCATTGAGCCTTCATTTAAATTCTTTACATTTCTCTTTGCAAATAAAAAGAAATCTTACCTTGTGCTTTTTGCATTTGATTGAGAAATTTTCCTCGTTTAACATGCAGCCTGCAGAGAGAGAGAGAGAGAGAGAGAGAGAGAGACAGAGAGACAGAGAGACAGAGAGACAGAGAGACAGAGAGACAGAGAGACAGAGAGAGAGAGAGAAAGAGGATTCTTTTATTTCCTTCAGTGAATTAACTGACATTGTCTATTCGCTTTTGAGTTCTATGTATTGACACAGTCACGTAGCAGATGTTGAAAGCACTAAAGTACTTTGAGCATGATAATCTACTCTCAGACGAAGACCTTAACTGAGGGAAAACTCATCCCTCGCTTTCTTATCCACATAGTGACAGTTTCAAAACACTCCATTCGATCTATAAAGTCCACTCTGTAGCCCAAAAGAAAACACATCCAGGCTTTAGGAAGCCTAGACTTCAATTTAAGGGCTGCTATAAGACTAAGATTCTACCAGAGATGGAGTTAGTGCTCCACCGGGGTCCTCAGGTCACACCCAGATAACATTAAGTTATTTGTGAGGTTTGCATCAGTTAAGTTAGTTTGTAGCTGTTCTCCTCAGTGCTCGGTGAAGAGGAGGGTCTTCAGTCTCTGTTGGAGGACAGTCAGGGTCTCAGCAGTTCTTACAGTCAGGCGAAATTCATTCCACCAATTCGGTGCAAAGCTGAGAACAGTCTTGATGCAGGTGTTCAAGCTTTTAGAAGACGTGGGACAAGTCAGGCTGCGCTTGATGCTCTAAGAGGGCGAGCTGGTCTGATCAGAGTCGATTGGTAAGATGGAGCTGGACTAGTTTAGGGTTTGTAGGCGAGAAGTAAATGAATGAGTCTTAAATCGAATGCTTTCTGCCACGGGATGGGGAGTGAAGGTCTGAACTAGTGGAGTGGTGTGTGAGATGTCTGGTGTACTGAAGACTAGATGTGCTGCTGTTTTCTGGATCATCTGTAGAGGTCTGGTGCGCTTTACAGGAACAGGAACAGTTACAGTGGTCCAGAGACGACAAGTGACTGGACGAGTATCTGAGTGGGGTCAGTACTGAAGAAGGGACGGGTTCTCCTGATATTATAAAGAAGGAAACTGTGAGTCCTGGAGAGATAAGGTGAGATGAAAACAAGAGCTCCTCATCTGAGAAAACACCTCGATTTTGTTACGTTTGTGTGGGAAATATGACCAGGTCAGGTCTATGGGATGTATGTAACCAGTCACACCACAGATTTCTTCCACATATCAAAAACCGTAGAAAGACCTAGAAGGATGTAGAAAGATCCCCAGTGACAGCTAAACATGCAGTTTCTGTAGAACCTGCTACCTTGATTCCAGACAGGTTTAGGATATGAATCCTGTTTTGTGACAGAAGTAGCCTGAGCTGCTTATATTCAGAATTTTGGAGGAGTAAGAAGAGAACAGATTCCGGTCTATAGTTGTTCACAGATCATTTACTGTGTCACAAAAGCCAAAAAAAAAAGGAAATGAAATTGTAATTTTAATTGTTTTTTTTATTTTATTTTACTTCCTTCAAATAATTGCACTAACACACCACTAGATCATCAATATGACTAAGAAAAAGAAAATGCGGCCTTTTCAATCATTAGAATCCTTTATTTCCATCACACTGTTCCGAAACTTGAGTGTTTTCTCTATTTGTAAGTCACTGAGGATAAAAGCATCAAATGAATGCAGTGTAATGTAAGGTAAGGTAATGTAAATCACCAGCTCTTACTCAGGCTGAAAAACATTTTAACACTGTGGAAGAAAAAAACCCCACACAAAACAAACTGTGCGGTGTGTAATTGGTGTACAGTTTCTATCAAAACATACAGTCTGTTCCTGTTTCTCACACACAGACACACACACACAGACACACACACACACAGACACACACACACACACACACACACACACACACACACACACACACACA
>JBBIGA010000106.1:32172538-32233785 GCA_037576975.1 Alestes dentex | reverse complement strand
TCCGGTCCTGGAGGGCCGGTGTCCAGCACAGTTTGATGGTTCTCCTACTCAAACACATTCACTAAACCTGACAATTACCTGGTGAGGACGCTTGTAAAAGTTCCGACACCCCTGGCCTAGTGGAAAAATTGTGCATACAGCAGGAAAAATACATTCTAAAGGAAAAAGTGACCCAGTTTGTATGACACTTTTTAAGTAAAAGGTGAAAGTAGAACCTTTTTTTTTTTTTCCATCATCCATGAATAATTTTCATTATCAAAAAGCTCCATATACAACACTGGGCATTGCTCCATCTGAAGGGTGCATATTCCAGGGCCACCTCCCACGTTTCATTCCTATTCTGAAGTTGCCAGTAGAATCCATTCTGGAGCAGCAGTGCATGAACCGTAACTCATGCCCAGTGCCAAGCATTAGCTAAAGGGGCATAAAGCCCCCAAGCATTCTCTGGAGTGATAGAGCTTTACCCAGAGTCTTTGGAATGAGTCGCAGTGACGGGTACGAACGAAAACGTCTACAGTACCTGACCTCCCACTTCTGCGAAAGTTCAGAGCGCTGATTAAATTCTCATTTTTGTAGTTCGTGTGTTCTTGGCCAGATCTCACTCAAAAAGAGATCTTTTTGAGATTTTAATCTCAAGGGGCTTCCTGGTTAAATAAAAGTTAAATAAATTAGATAAAACTAACAGTCAAATCCTCACGGCAGAGTTCCAACGTCTAGTGCGGAGAGTAAAAGCTGTTATAAACTCTATTAATACCTTTGATTTCAGAAGAAACACTGGATGAGCAGAGGTCCAACATTTAGTGCATCTCCAACCATTTGTCACAGTCCAAGGAAAATCTCAACTGTACTTTGTCATTTTTATGCTGACAGAGCAAGACGTTCAATATCTTGTAATTGACAAGTATATCCTCTAAAGAAAATTGCACATTTCCATTTTTTTTTTAAACCTCATTTGAACATAGTAGCCAGCCTTGCGAGACCTTGACCATGATGAAAGAACCAATAACATGAACTTATATTGTTTTTGCCTTCTCCAGTAAAGTTGCAATTTCTGAGGCAACTTTTTGACAGCAATGATATGATTCTCATCCGCACTATCCCTTCGGTCCTATTGTAGTTATTTCCTGTGCTGTGAAGATGTTCCAGTGGTGGAGGGAGAAGGAGGAGAAAACAGAGAAGCGAGAGAGAAGGACAGAGAAGTCGTAAAAGCGTGGTCTTTAGGGCAGTGGGTGCAGACTTACCCTGATCCGCGCACTGAGGACATCTATGAATGGTAACAGACTGAAACACAAACCCATCTCATTATCAGCACAGGAGCTTCATGACTCTCAAGCCACCGATGAAGCGTTTCCTATACAGTGGGTCTTTTGTGCGTATCTGGAATGATCTCGGATCCAGGGTCACTTGCAGAACGTGGAGTGTTTTTGGCTCATAGCGAGCTAATAACCTCCAGTACAGTAAGATATCGGAGTCAGACACGACTCACTGTTCCCTGTAGCTAGAAATTAGACGTATACATCTGTGACCTCACATCAGTTTAATTAGATTATGACATTTTAAGAAACAGTTTGCTGTATCCTGTGATATCAGGTTTCGCTATGATTCAGTGCAATTCGATTTCACTATTCAGAATGATTCTTACAGATACAATGACTGCACACATATGGCCGCAGGGATTTCTATACACTGCTAATTAGAATATAGTAAATAAAACCAATATCAAGTATATTTGACAGCAGACCAAAAAGTGATCATCGCAATCATTACTGCGACAGATTACAGTCAATAATATTCCAAAACAGCAGCATCGGATTCTTTATAAAAAAAAAATAAAAAACAAAACAGACCCACACCTCATACAGCATGTATATCAAAATACAACCCCCCCCCCCGGCCAATACACATTCATGCTGATGAATGCAAACACTATTAGTTCTAATAATCCAGGGAATAGTCTAAGAATTATGCAGAAAAGAATCCTGGTCCAGTTTGTGTTTTGGCTTTAATGTCCTAATGAGTGTAGTTAGATTTACAAGGACTTTAGTGACACAAACAGATCCCTAGTCTCCAGATCTTTCTCTCATTGATCAGCATGAGATGAGCTGTTTGCCTGCTTGATATGGGTGCTGGGGTTTGAATACAAGTTAATTCCAAAAATTGCTAGAAAGGATGTGGCAAATCTGTGCTGCTGTTATAAAGGCAAGGGACGGTTACTTTAATTAAACTTGTACATAAGCTTTCACATCCATTAAATTGCTATTAGTGTGTATTATTACACCTGAGGGTGGGTGTTTTTTTTTTTTAATATATGCATTTCAGTGTTTGTTTTGTAGGATTCTGTGCACAGTTCCTCAGGGTCAGTACAAGCACCTGGTCTATCTGGGCAAGGACGAGCCATCAGCCTGCATCGCCACAGACTGCCTGCTGGGGGTGCTGTCCTCTCAAGCAGGTCCAAGCATTAGCAATCCAACTTAACACTCATACATCTCTCTTTTTAAACCAGGTTGTGTAAGCTAAGAATGTGTGTTTCATCATGTTCAGGTCTTATTGTTTCAAGGTTCTGTGAGTAGTGCCATAGATTGTATCCCGTTGTCGCATGCTCATTTAATTGTTTCCTTAGTAACGGCATGTGACAGACATACTAGCTTCACAGTTCTAATGTAAGAAAAAGCCGTAAAACCCAGAGTTCATACAGCAATCCAGTTTTATTTTTTTCCATTGTTAAACGACCAACAATACTCCCTATTAAAGTCTGAAACTTTTGATTAAAATGAGCTGCCATGGTTTTGATGCCCACTTTTTACGAATAGAACCAAATATAAAAATATGTCCAAAAATACAAAGATATACACATAGTCCCTGTTATTGATGTAGCTGTATCTCAGAGTTGATATGTGTTGTAAAAAAGACAGGCTGTGTTCATCAGTACCGATTCCTCTTTTAAGTTAAATCACTTACAAAGAATCATCCAAAGCTCCAGTATGGTTTAGATACAGTACAATATGTAAGCATGATAACTTTGCCTTCATTATAACATCATGAATATTATATTCCAAAAATAGAGAAGACAACAGCAAAAAACAGTCTTGGTCTGAATATACCTGGAAACATTTAATTCCCTGATTGTGTAGTGTAGAGTGACTAGAGCAGTAATCTTTTACTAAAAAAATAACTTAAAAAAAAACAAAAAAAAAAAACTTTCACATGAAACTAAACACAAAAGTCTGAAATACCCAGAATGCCTGAAAACTCAAGTATATACTCTTTAAATTAAATAATCTATTGATGTGCATCTACACACCATGTATGACCCATTTAATCTTCCTACAGTGTAGATTAGCAGGCTAACGGCTTCATCCATTTAAAATCTACATACATAAATATCTATATGTCTAAGGAAAAAAAAAACCCATGTATTTCCACAACACACACAGTACCTTCAAGGACAGTGACAATCACAGTAGAACAGTCAAGGGGATCTACAATTTTAACTTTAGACTAATTTTGGAGGAAACAAAAAATTTAACTTAAAAAAAAAAGTGATGCCAATTTACAGCAATTCTTAAAACCACAGCTTGTTTATCTTGGGAATTTAAAGTGTGGCCACATAAAAAAAAAAAAAAACAATATATACAAATACATCAACACATTTCACAGGAGGATGTCAGTATGATCCAGATCACTCAAAGACATACACAATACATTTTTATAATGAGGAGTTTGACATGTACACTGTCAGTCACAGCGTAGGATAAAATATACACAATGACCAAAAAAAAAAAAAAAGTCCTGGTCTCAGGAACTTCAACGAGGCACAACAAACAAGATCCGATATGGCTTTGTCAGTGCTGTCTATTATTCGAGACATCAGTGCATCTCAACAGCTAGCATTTAGAAAAACATCTGTGGCACTTGGGATGTGTGCTTATAAAATGAATATCTATCGTTTGAAAAAGGTCACATTTCTCTCAGGAAATACCGAGAGCACCATCGTTGCAGTGTAAGCTACAGTGCTGCTGATCATTCAAGTCCCTGATTTCCCTTTCCATCAGAATGAATGTAGAATTGTTCCGGCAACATAATTCAACTAGCCTCAAACAGAAAGGGCTTCTAATGAGGAAAAAGGTGAGCAAACCTTTTAAACTTTCAATCAGCCAGAATAATTCGATTAAAATCTCCCCCACACGTAAAAATGTGCTACATAATGCATCACATGCTGCTATAAGACAATCCAATATACAAGACAACTGTAGTCCCAAACATTTCAAATATTTCCTTCCTTCTTAGCTTAACCTCACATTTGTAAACCAACTTTTAAAGCTATTCCTTCATTTTACACACGTGTACTTAAAGAAGAGGGTGACTTCATCTTTAACAGTGTAGGAGGACCTCAGCAATGGCTAAATCCTTTACGCCTCTTGTGCTCATTCCTAGTAGGATGAAACACTATAGAAGGTCCATTAAATTACACAGTGCATTGCTCCTTGTCTTAGAGCTTTAGTGGTTTACAGTGCTTTAATTCATAGAAATCCAGCAGGCAGAACAAAAATATCAGGTCAGTAGGCAGTAAGGTTTTTCTCCTCGGCTTTTCAAATACGGACATGGTCCCCTGGAATACTGGAAAAGTGAAAGCTGTATTTTGGTTTGATCAGTCCTAACTTCAAAACCTCTGCTCACAGATTACATCAAGATTGGAAATAAACAAGTTTTGCCATTGAACTATGTGCCAGTCAGACTATCCTGCTATAACTATAGAGCTGAAAGCTAAATGTGCGTAGTGAAAGGTACCCAGACGTTCAATAAACCTTCGATGAACCTTTTAGCTTGCAAGAGCTGGTATGAAAATGGCAAAGCCATCCAGCAGATTAGAGGAAGTGTACATTATGACTCACTGATGCTGCGATTGCCTTCAGTGCAGAGTCATAGCCCGGCTTCACTTTCTACAGTACAGTCACTGAATGAGACTGTTCAAGTGGTTTTTCAAATATTATGTGATCAAACCTGCTGCTTGCTAATTATATAGCAGTCAAACATTATTTGTAAATCAGATACGGTGGCTGAAAAGGGACTTGTTATCTCAAAATCACATCCTTTTATGGTTTGAAAGAAAATCTGAGAATTTCATTGCAACCCTAAATAATAGATCAGCCAGTAGAGTTTCATTCCAATCCTAACAACACCTGATTCAGGTAATGAAGGCCTTCATGGACATCTGAATATTAGGTGTGGCTCTGAACGTTCTGGATCTGAAGACCCTACAGCTTTAAACATATATTTTTTTCTTTTATCTTGCCCAGCCTAAAACTAATCTTAATGATGAGTCTCCAGCTCCACTACTGTCCACTCCCCTTGAGGAGAGCTGCCTGCAGCCTCAGGCGAAAAGCTGCTCACAGAAGTGACGGTGGCGGAAGATGGAGCGAGTGGCTGCAGTAGGTTGGGCCACAAGCTGGTCTCCAGGGGGCTCAGCGTCCCACCTGTGCCACCCGGCAGAAGGAGGGGCGAGCAGCTGTCTCCAGCCAGCAGTAACGTCTGGTTGATCAGTTGCTGGACAATGTCGACTTTCTTGCCCCAGTCCAGCTCCAGAGGAGAGGGCTGTTCTAGAGACGGATGGCTCTCTGGGTGGGTTAGCACCACTTGCTCCTGTATCAGTTTCAAAGAACACGTGCTTTGTGTCTGGGGGGGAGGATTATTTGTTTCTTTCGGAGGAGGGTCGGTTGCCTCTGTCTGGCGACGCATCTCTTTGGAGTTTTCATGTTTAACAGTTACTTCCGACACCGTTTCTTCGTCTTCCTTGTCTTCTTTGAAATCATCTTCTGAATCGCTGGTCTCCAGTGCCTCATATATAGTGCAAAGTCCAGAAGGGGAGAGAAGAACTTTTGTCACCGTCTTCTGTTTATTTTGTTGCTTATTTTGTTGTTGCTCAAGCTCTTCCTGCCACTGCATGATCTGTTGTCTCTGCTTCAGTTCCTGCTGCTGCTGCAGGATCTGCAGTTGAAGCAGATCTCTCCTCTGTTCTTCTAACTCCTTCTCTTTCTCCTCCCTCCTCCTTTCTCCCTCCAACTCCTCCTCCGTCTGGTTCCTCTCCTCCTTTTCATCATCGTCGTCGTGATCACCCTCCTCATCTTTTTTACCTTCTTTTTCTTCCTCGTGACTCTCAGGCCATTGGCTTTGCTGCTCTCGCCGCTGTTCAATCTGCAGGAGCCTCTGCTGGTGATGCTCTAACCGTTTGAGCTGAGCGTTGGGACCCGCACTCGGCATTCTGGGAGGAAGGTCTGTGGGTAGACGTGGCGGATTTGTCACACGATCCACACGTGGCCTCGTGCGGCGCTTGGGTGACATGGTCATGTGGATGGTGAGGATGTCTTCTTGTTTCCATTGGGTTTGCACGTTCCTTCCTGTGAACAAGGCAAACAGTCCAAACGAGTGTTAGAACAAAGTGGGGCAGGGACAGGGTGGAAAAGCAAAGGAATCTAGGGTGCAGTATGAATAAAAGCATTACGAGAAAGACAGAAGACAGCGTTGGGTGTGAACGATAGTAAAACATAGGAATAAGCAAGAGACGAAGAAGCACAGAGACAAAAAAAAAAAAAATTTCAATAATTTGCATTACATAGTTCAAAGTGAGAAACTTGGAGGTGCTTTTGAGCAAAAGTTGCTTGTGCAGTGAAAGCGGCCACACCCTGTATATGCAATAACCACTGGCTACTGTGACAAGACCAAAAAGAATTAAAAAAAAACAAACAAACAAAAAAAAAAGCTTGTGAGGTTAACAGAACAAAAACAACCCTCTTCATCAGGGCAGTTAGTTGAACACACATGCAAGACCAAGCACTTACCATGCATATGAAAATAAGACGCTGTGAGGTTGGTGCCCATAACCATGTTCCAATAAGACAACATGCATATGCACACAACACACCACAACATGCACTGAGCAAACAAGCCACCTTTGTGAAGAGCAAACCACCACATTTCCAGCAGGCATGCAGTTCATACAGTGCACTCAGTGTAAGTGCTTTGTGTAAGCTGATCTAGTCTAGGGGTGCATGAAGTCTGGTGCATCCAAGTGAACAGACTTGACGTCGTCTCACTGCAAGTCAGAATGTGGCAGCCGGCAACTTTAAAAAAGTTCATCCATCTGAAATCAATTTTGGCTGCTAATCAAAAGCAGTGCACTTGGTCAGTCCTGAGTCTTGGGGGTCATATAGTTAAAAAAAAAAAAAAAAAACCCCAAACAAACAAGGTGTAGGGATGAAAAATAATAATAAAATAAGAACAAAGGGAGAAAGAAAGGGAGAGCAGGACTAAGCACCTTGATAAAGAATGAGATCCAGAAGCCGCGTAGGACCAGATCTCGCATTTTCTCCTTCCTCCTCAGGATGGTGGGATTCGAGGAGGAGACAGGGTTTTTTTTTTTTAAAGAAAAAAAAAAGGAGAAAAGGAGGGGTGGGGGTTGGGGACAAGAACAGAAGTGGAAGCATATAGAGGAGAAATATTCTCCTTCTGTTGAAATATTGTAATTATTTATGAGAGTAATTTGTATTTTCTGTGTCTGTAAAAATAATTAGTTGGTGGTGGTGTTAGTAACAACTCATAATACTGGAGTGATAGACCAAACACAGCGGACAACTTTCACCTGGTGTAAACACTGAAAATAGTTCATATTCTTTATACTCTTGCAGGCTTCTGCATATCTGGATGGTTCACACTTCATCCTTTGAAATAAAACAAACGTAAAAAATGTACAAGAATGCATGGTGTGTCCAGTTTTGGCATCAGGGGTTCATTTAACGAGGCATTGGTTCATTATGCTCCACCACACCAGCTGTTTTTGTACATGCTTTTATAATAGCAATAAACAGTTTAAGGGAAACTAAACTGCCATTTCACCAGGTCCAACACAGGCTCTGTAAAAAATACATTGATTAACATAGGAGGGGTTGCATGCATCACTTTGTTGGCTCCATTTTAGGAGATGTTCTGTATGTTGTGGGAAGCCAACAGACAGGTGTCCTAAAAAGGCAAACCTCCAACAATGTTGTAAATGTGTCGTTCATGTTGAATCAGTCCTGAATGTGAAGCTCCTTCAGGCAGATCTACTAAATGATGCTTCTTTTTTTCCTATTTCATTTCTTCATTTTGAGCTTATAAGCCATTATTTAATTTTTTTCTTGCGATGTGGAGGCTTTGCGCCTCCCTCATGATTTTGGCTCTGGCCTAGGATAAATCGATGAAATTGTATCATGCAGGCTACAAATGCATTCTTCACATTAACGGTCAAAAAAAAGTTATTTCCATTTCATTTATCACCATTGTCCTCCAACAATTCCAAGAAATATACTAGAAAGAGAAGAATTGTGTTAAATGTCTCACCTTTATTTAAAGCTATGACAATAAGTACTCAAAAGACAAGCTGTTATCACAACATTACAAGTAAGGGTTAAAGCAAACCCTAAAGTGCAGAAGATAGAGGACATGTGCATGGAGTGGGAGAGGACAATAAGGTTAAAGAGGACAGACAACTGAAACTCAAATAAGTAAATAAACATACAAAAATCAAAGAATTAACATTCAGTAAAAAGGCTATACACACACTTTGCCAAAGTCCATACCACAGATCTTTCTGCTTGAATACTACATTTTGTTTTTTTTCTTTTTAGTCATTCAGAGAACTCCACCACAAATTCATGCCAGTTCAAGGTCACACCATTAGTCTTTTAAAAAAAAAAAAAAAAAAAGGAGAGGAAAAACAGTCGCCATAATTGTAGATAGCAGTAGCTATTGCACATACAGGAATTTTAAGCCATGTACCCATAAATGTAACTGTATTTGTAATAGCGTTGTGGGGAGGGTGGCACTGCAGTTCGGATCACAATCTTTTCCCCCATTGCTTAAAACGTTCCTTTTTTTTTTGTAAGACATTAAGACAAAGCTAGGAAGACCCTGACAATGCAGACAATAAGGGGCAAAAAGGTGCATTTTATGTAGTGCAATCTATACATTACCTGCCAAAGAGCCATCAGTTTTTTCGCATATAGTGGAGTAGTAGGGATGCTGGGCGTCAAGGTCCCAGTCCTCTTCTTGGTGGTGCGAGGAGGAAGGAACGACTGAGCCCATTTCAGTGGGCTCGGTGCCACCGAGTGAGCAAGACTCTGGTAGGTCTTCGCTGGCCTTCCCGCAGAGCATGTACTGTAGATCTCCTTGCTGCTCAGGACGAAGCTTGTCAACATCTCCTGGAGCACAGGTTGGTTCAAGATTCAGCTCCTTAATGAGCGATGGATCTTTGGCCTCTTCCGGAAGCTGCTCTTCGTTTTCCAAGGAGAAAATACCCGGGCTTTTGGCGCAACTCTCAGTTGTAGATTGAGCATTGGAGTTGGAAGTGGTGGTGCAGTCAAAGCCATAGGAGGCACCTGAGGTGGCCGACTGAGGGGTGTCACTGCCACCTCCTTCAGTCTCAACACAGGCCTCCTCACGTTCCTCCAAGGCAGACAAGCTGTGGGTAACTTGCGTGCTGCCAAAGCATTCGTCGCTAGTTGCAACAGGTTCCACACTGGGCTCACTGATTTGCATCTCTCCCTCTGTGTCGCTACCCTCATCTTCTGTGGCTGAAGACGGGGATGACGGCATAGATGCTGGTGCAGTTGCTGGACCGCCCAACACATCATCAGCAGGCAAAGTCTCAGGTTCTTCATCTTCATCCCCACGTTCAAGTTGGACACCCAGATCTTGCATGATGTCTGGCAGAGGAGCAGCAACGGGATTCACTGGTACCGGCTGCTGCTGGTTTTCCATGCCAGATATTATGTCGTTGGCTTTTAGGTCCTCAGGTGTGCTGCTGTCACTACAACTGTGGGCAGCTTGTTCTTGGTCACCTTGCGGATGAGTTGCCGAGCCTAGACCGAGGCTAGCGTCTTTCTCTGCAGAAGGCACTGGGGCAAGTTGAGGTGGGCTTGGAATGGGCTCCATGAGAGCTGGGGGCTGACATGAGGGACCTCCTCTGGCATGTTCATCCAGCCAAGCTTGCTGAGGAGCTTGAGTTAAGGTTTCTGAGTTTGCTTGCCAGGGGCTAGAGGGAGGACTGAAAGAGTGAGTGGGGTCTGGTTGTAGCGGATGGACCCAAGGGTCAGCAAAGGGGTTTAATTGTTCACACTGAGCTGCAGCGGGTGCAGAGGGAAAAATGGGCGGAGGCTGCATACGGTTTAGGTTGTCCAATCTGTAATCTTCTGCAAAGTCATCTTCGTCAGCATTTCCATAACTTTCAAGGCCACTCTCCGTGATGCCCTCACTGGCCATCTCCACATCCTCATCTTCATCCTCATCCTCATGGCACTGCCTGTGTGGGTCTTCTGCTCTTTCTGATCCTACTTCCATATCACAGACACGATCTTCATCATCATAGTCATCATCGTCATCTTCTTCATTGGCAGGAATGTCCGGGACCTTCTCAAAGTCTGGCGATCCGGCAGATGCACCTTCACCATCAGCACCTTTAAGGCTAGCCTCACCAAGATCATCCATACTTTCGGTGCCCTCTAGAACACCAGGAGCACTAAGCTCCGAGGCACCCTGCTGACTGCAACTCACATCCTCTGAATCAAGTTCAGACAGCAGGCCTCCTGCCCGCCACATTGACCCAGCTAGACCAGCTGAACCGGGTCTGGACTCCTCAGTGGGCTGCGTACCACTCATGTCAGACACCGATACCTGCTGACTGCCCTCCTTCTCCTCTTCCTCCTCTTCTGCATCATTATGGATTAGTTGCTCTGCCTTCTCAGCCACCTCCATGCCGCTAGGGGGCACCATTGCAGCAATGGACACTTCAAGTGGTGGAGTCGTTACAGGTTCATTCTGTGTCATTTCTTGTGCTGTAGGAGCTTCGGCCAAAATATAGTCATCACCTTTTTCGAATTCATGCACAACTGGGGCAGGTGCGGAATTAGACAACACAAGAACAGGAGTTTCAGCCTCTGGCTGTACAGCCAACGACTCGACGTCTGCTTGTTCCACGGTGGGAACAATCTCCACATCTGAAGGCTTTAAGGCAGGCACTTGAACCACTTCGTCACCCTGAACTTCAGCAGGGACGCTGGTCTGTTGATCTGGCTGTTCTTCTAACTGTACCACTGGAGTAACTTCTGCTTCTGGAACAGATTCTGCAGCTACTATGGCTGCAGCTGTTGATGCAGAGACAGCGGCTACTAAAGCTGAAGAGGATTCCACAGGCTTTGCTGCTTGCTCTTCCGTACTTTTTCCCTTAACGACTAACGGCAAAACGGACTGGGTTGGTTTGGTTGCTTGGCGCTTCATGCCAGCTGGGGAGCTACAGGCTCCCTGCTTCTGGTTGTTGGGGGCTTTAGTCACCTTACTTAAAGCAGGCACCTTCCGTGTTGGTACAGGCTTAGTGTTATCTGTCTTCAGTGGAGTCGTTTTGGTGTCTGCAGGAGGTCGTTTGGCAGCCAAAGCTGGTTTTGGGGGTTCAGGCTTGGAGGCTTTTGTAGCTGTAGGGTGGGTCTGACCGGCAGTCTTGGTGGCAACGGGTTTTCTAGCTGCTGCCGAGGTGGACGGCTTGCTGACATCTAGAGTGGAGAAACAAAATGACTGACGTTCATATGTATGAAAACACTAAAAAGCTAAACAGACTAGTAAAAGAACTGATGGAAGGTTTTACACATCAACCTCACAAATACATTTCTGACTAATTATTCAAGGCCACCTTTCAGTAGTCTTCTAAATAATTCAGTGAAAGACAAAACCTCAAAAGCTTCACCACCACACCCCCCCCAAACCAAACACTTACCTTTCTTGGCTGCTGCAGTTGTAGTCGAAACCTTAGATGGCTGTAATGACACAGAGCGGGCAGCAGAGGGAGCTGAGGCAGTTCTTGAGGCTGCAAGCTTTGTAGTAGCGACAGCTGGCCTTCGTGATGTTGTGGAAGTGGTTGAAGTAGAGGCAGGTGGTGGGGTAGGCCTGTAGCGGAAAAATTAATATAGATTAATGCATAATCAGTCTACAAAATCCAAATGCCTTCCAGTGATCATTATTGATGTTTTGTTTCATCTTGTGAAGGTAAGCATTATGACTTCTGTAACAGTACCAACATGAACTGTACGAAATTGACGCCTGAACCCAACCCATGCCCAACCTGTCCCAGCTCTACCTGTTAGGTATTGCTGAATTTGGAACATGAACCCAAAGTTCCATGTACACCAACAGAAGTGGTTCATCATTTACAAAGTTTTTTTTTTTTTTTTTTGGCTGAAAAATGTATTGCTAGTAATGCACTCATTGTTTCAGTATTTTTGTGGAATTTCTGATTGGACCTGGCAGAGAACAGCATCCACTGTCCTCTGATCAACCAGCTGTGACCTTTGCACCAACCAAACACATTCCTCTCATCTACTCCAGACCCTCCCAAACGCCACAGCTATCATGAACATGTCTCTATAGATAGATAGATAGAGAGATAGAGAGATAGAGAGATAGAGAGATAGAGAGATAGAGAGAGAGAGAGAGAGAGAGAGAGAGAGAGAGAGAGAGACAGACAGAGAGGTGAACACCACTTAAACATTCCAGCTGCTAAAAGCATCAAAAGCTTTCAAAGCAGACAGTACACAGAATGTGTATGTGATGCCACAGAAAAACATTTTTCCCCTAAAGAGCCTTTCAGTGGGTGGTTCATCTTTGTGAACGAGATCTTTTCAAAGTTTAAAGACCCTCCACATCATGTAGAGCAGGGGTGTCAAACTCCAGCACGTTTTGATGGTTCTCCTGCTCAAACACATTCACTAAACCTGACAATTAACTGACTAAGTGAACCAGGTGTTTCTGAGCAGGGAAATCACCAAACTGTAGTGGACCACGGCCCTCCAGGCCGGGAGTCTGACAACCCTGATGTAGAGGTTCTTAAAGGAGTCCTATCTCATTTACAAAAATGGATCCTAAAGGTGCAAAATGGTTCTCCTACAGCTGTGCTCAAACAAGCCAGAATGACAGATCTCTGAGCATGTTGATTTATCCAAATCAGTTCCACAAACTTTATATTATTCGCTACATGCTCAAACATGTTCCCTTCCAATTTCACCATCAGGTTTAAGAGATGTTTGCTTCTGTCTGTTCTCAAGCTTGGACAGGTTTGCTGAGTAAATCCAGGCAAAAGAGCAGCTGTTGACAGACTGTCAGGCACAGAGGCAGCAACACAGCCATCTCAGGAGGCACTGCATCATGGGATTTGATAACATTTTTTGTTTTTAACACTAGAAAAGCTGGAATTCCATGCCTACTGAAATGCACAAATTTAGTCATCTGCAGTGGCACCCACTGGACCCCTGTCACCAACACTAAGAGGGTGAAGGCCAACATGTGCCTCCTCCAAAACACAAAGCTCCTCTGCATCTTTTTCAATCTGCTGCTAATGCAACATCACTGGACAGTGTGGCGCTTGGAGGAGCACCTAATCTAACAGATGTCTGCAGTGGCCAACTTTTCATGGAGAGGGATTCCCCGACCCACCCAGAGAGACAGAGAGAGAGGGGCCAATTGTGCTTTCCTGGACTTCTGTGGCACCACTGCGGATAGAACTTGGCTCCTGATGATACACCTAACGTTTAGTTGCACCATTGAGGACTCAATAGTGCAGTGAAAATATTGCCCTTTTTGATGCTAAACAGACAACTGGTCAATTTGACTGAAATTAGACATTTTAAATATTCATATAAGCTACTTGAACTACTTGTATTCATAAAACAAGCAAATGTATGTTATTTAAATATTTAATCTTTAAATAACTTAAGTATATTAGCATATTGGATTGTGATGGTATAATGAATACTAAATATGTTTAACAGAGCATACTGAGGCAAACTGTTCGTTGTGTGGGCAGAAGTGTGACTTTGAACATTCAGTGGGGCCCAACCATCTTAAGCACCTCACTTCCTCCTAACTGCCTTCAGTACTCAACTTTATGTCTCAACTTTCTGTCCAGATATAGTACCCTCTCGAGCAAACCCTGTTCAAAACAACCAAAGCGTCATAACAAATGTACTTTTGTACCATAGCCTGTATTGTCTGTCCTATTCCATTCTACTGCTGAGGTTTTACTCTATTCTGCATCATACCAGCTCACTGAAATTGTGGTAAAAGAAGAGCCTCCTTATGGAGAAACACGCATTAATGATTTTAAAACGTGTAACTGTGAAAATGACCACCTCAGCCTCTTCTGTGTTAAAGAGGACCATGTAAACAATGTGCAGAACAGAAAATGGACCGTTGCTGTTTCAAAAGGCACTCACCTGACTGCACTGAACACATGTAGTGAAACTTGTTAGGGCAGCCTTTAAAAAAGCATCCCAATGTAGCCCCGGTTGTCTGACAAAAAGAGCAAATCTGGCAAGACAGAATGTTACAAAAATGAGCAAACGTGTCATAAAAGTGATCAGAAATTTTAAATTAGGTTTAAAGTTTTAAGCATATCCCAAATTATTCAGACATGTTTGTTTGTCCAAAGTCTGCTTCGATACTTCAAGATGGTGCTTACTACTGTTCTAAGTATATTTAAGATTGTTTAACAACTTTGTAACAAATTGCTTTGAGGCAAGCTGGTGATTTAGGCATGGATTTTCTACATTTACTGGTGGAATGTAAGCTTTCATTGTTATACTACTTAAACATGCCTTGGTTGATTTTCGCATTGAAAAATGTGTAAAGCAGGGGCCTCATTTTTAAAACATACAGTACTGCGCAAAGTCTTAAGCAGCTGCAAAGATAATTCATAAACCCTGCTGAAATGAGCAGTGTGTGTTTATTAATACATTCATTAATATTAATATTAGTAAATATACTAAATACAACTAGAAAGAATAAAAAAAGAATGACAATACACAATAAACTGTGATTATGTGTAGCATATCAATGTGTTCCTGTGGAAGCCCAGTATTACTTAAACCAGCTTTGTTACTTTTTTTTTACAAACAAAATTAATCTTTTTTACTGCCTTCTTGTTTGTTTGCATCTATTCTAATGTTAACTTTACCAGCAGAAAGACACTATCACAGAAAAATGGCTTTAAACCATTTGCATAGGTGAGTAAGACACAGTAATGTACATGAAACATACTTTCTAAACCTGAAATTCTAAATTTGTTCTTAAGACAAGTTCTTATGATGCAAGCATGAAAACTTACCGTTTCCTTCGCTATCTTAACAGCTTTCTCAAGCCCATAGAGCTTCCCTCTTACAAGAAAGACCCCAGCCGACCATATTCCACATTCCTCATGGAACCAGTACTCACAGGCTTCAAGCGGCACTATGGGGGGGCTGTACCAGTCTGTTACCGTGTCCATCCTGGACCTTTTATGTGCAGGGCTACAAGAAAAGTCACCTTCACTTGACCATCCTTGAAAGGTCCCTAGAGCAGCTGCCTCGCGCAGCTTGCGGTGACCCTTACGAGTCCAGCTGGTCTTTATGGGAGCCGCATGTACGTTGCCATTGGCCATGTGAGAGGAGTCTGTGTCACTAGAGTCATCCTCTTTTATCTCCTGTGTACTAACAGGAGTTTTTGACACTGGCCTGAAGCCGTCAGGATAGTAAGGTCCATGCAAGTCCCCCAAGTCCATAGCATTGGCAGAACCTCCACACAGGCAGCAGACCAGAGCGCCCCTCTGATCTGCCTCTGTGGAGACGCGGCCATATTGGAGACATGGCGTTGTAGGAACTGCCCCAGAGGCAAACTTGGAGGGCACTTGCTCCTTTCCCTTATTCAGCCTTTCACTCTCCTCGGGATAGTTGACGACCGTGCAAGAAGGATAAGTCTTCATTTCCACATGAACGAAAGGTGAGAAGGCCTCGTCTCGCTTCTCTTTTCTATCCTCTTTATAGTTTGCGTATTTGAGCTTTATCTCTGGCTCCTGAGGAGAGAAAACAGAGCCCTGGCCACCTTTATGCTTTTTCCTTTTTCTTTTGGGTGTGTGAACTTTCTTCGACCTTGGTGAGCCTTTGTTACTTTTATGTAACGCCTTCTGTTTTGAAGGACTCCTCGTGCAAAGCCCTTGCGCAGGCGGTGCAGTCTGCTTTCTTACCCTTACCTGGCACTTGTTTGAAACTCTCTGCCGTTTCTTTGATTTCTTGCCATGTTTTATTGGTTTGAGTAATGTCTCTGCTGTGTGCTCGGGTGAACATTTCGAAACACTTTCAGAACATGAGGTAGATAATCTGCTTTCTGAACAGTTCAAATCAGCAACACCTGCTTCTTCTTCTTTCTCCTGTAATTGTGCGGTCTTTTCATAAGGTTCGGATGTGAGGGGAGTGGACACTTCTTCCAGAACATCTTGGCTACTGCTGTCAAATGACACATCTTGCTCAGAGCCCAAATGAGTAGTATCAACTGCCTGAGAGTTCACACCCTGTGATTTTTTTGTGGACGAGGCATGACTGGATCTGTACCTGATGGGGCAGATTTTCTGAACAATTGCCTCTAACCTCTTCCCTCTTCTACTTCTTGGGGGAAGCTTTCTTACAAGAGTTTCCTTTTTGGCAGGCAAACCACTGCTTACCTGCGTCTTCCTATTTGTTAGCGTACGTCTCTTTGCTTTCTCTTCTTTTCCCTCAGACAGATCACTGCTCTGTTCTGTCTGTTCTTGTGTGCATGTGTCAACAGTACTCCCTGTTAGTTGACTGCTACTGCTGGTATTGAATCCTGATGCAACCTCAGTGACACATGACGAATCTGTCTCCTCCATACTCGTTGTTGGATCAGACTCCCCCTTGTCTAATTCGTCCTGCCTAGTGTTATTTGTTTCTATAAATGAATTCATCTGCTCACTTGGAGATCTTACAAAGAAAACATCCTTTATTTCATCCAGTGAAGCAACAGGGGGCGACACGGGATCCTCCAGTGTACTAATAAAGTCTTGGTTTAATGAAACAGCAAGGCTTGCAGGTGCCTGACTGTTTTGTAAAATAACTGGCTCCTCTGATCTGGAGATGAGAAACAGTACCTCAGGGTTACCGTTCCTTTGCTGATCCTCAGTGTTTGCAATGTGTCCAGCTGGGAAGGTCCCATCAAAAGCACATGCATCCCACAAGCCACTAACACTGCCATTCTGCATCTCGTCCAGGCTGATGGGAATCTTGCATTCGTTTAGGTTACTCTGTTGTAAAGATTTGAGTGCTTCCAAAGCAAGGCTTTCGGCATCTTGTATGCCACTGATATCATGAGCCTGCTGAAGATAACAGAGCCCTGCAACATTCTCAACGACCTGCGCTGGTGTGACAAACTCGAATGAGTTGGCACAGGCTGCCAACCCAACTGGAACAGAGACCTGCTGGAGGCAATGCTGGTCCATCTCCACACAGAGTGGAGCTCCACCTGTGTCCGTGACCAACTGACCAGCATTGTAAGCAGTGGGGGGCAGAGAGAATGTCTTGCTTAGCGGAACCCCATAAAGCTGGGGATGTTCCAAAAGTGGATTGGGAGACGAAAAAACATGAGACCTGCTCACATAAGAGAGTGTGACAGTCGTATTGGAAAACGCATTGTCCAGTTGGATCTGGTCACTGGGCTGTGGCAGGGGGTTGGGATCATCTGCTGGGAGCACCATCCCATTGCTGGTCCCAGAACTCACATACCAGCTTGGTGGCTGGACAACATGCAAAGCCTCTATCGGGTTGGCTTTCAACAGACACTCTTCACCGTTCCTCGTCAGGTCAAAGACGCTGGGCAGGCTGCAGGCAGAGGAGAGTTCCTGGGGCTGAAGACCATCTGAGTTACCAGGTGGCTGTTCCATATCAGCTGCAAGTGTAAAAACGTGATATTATAACTCAATGTTTTAGTCGGTGCCAAACACAGCTATAGAGGTAAACAAAATAACAGCAGCAATGCATGGACAGCTAAGCAACTCAGGAGTGGACAAACTGCTGATGCTCAGCTCATTTTCTGTGGCACCCCTGAAAGGATCAGGTCTCGGATGTCACAGGGTGCCCCTCACTTTTTGCAACGCTACCTATAAGTGTAAAGTGGCCATTTGTCACACATGAACACAGTGTGAAATTCTCTTTCTGCATTTAACGCTTTCATCAAGTGAAGCAGTGGGCAGCCAGCAACACAGCACCCGCGGAGCAGTGTGTGGGGACAGTACCTTCAAAGGTAGCTCAGTGGTGCCACTGGCAGTCCTGGCAATCAAACCTCATTAACCACCAGGCGACCAACTGCCCCAAAAGAAGCATCTGAAGGGGGCACGCTGGTTTGAACTGGGGATCTCTTTATTAGTTAATGTTTAAGTTAACTAAGTTAGTGGTTAATGTTCATAACATTCAATGACTTATCGTGACAAATACTGTTATAAAACCTTTAGCTGAGGGGCTGGTAATCATACAGTTGCTATCACTAATTCTGTGGATTGTACGTAAACTTAGCTGTTTAATGAGCTTAAAAGTGAGTTTTGGTTCAGATGTGACCACATACAGGACACAAAAAGGAGCATTTTTATCAGTAAACTACAGCTAGAGTGTATGTAGGTGAATTTGGCAGGCTCGCTTGAGGGATGATAACGTTGTCCAGTAGAATTGTGACTGTTTGGACAGGATGGTACTGGACACAAAGATAATCTCTTATGACAAACTGGACACTCAGCCCCCAGACAGCAAACACTTTAACTGTGGTATTTACTGGGTTTACTGGGTTGAAGCTAACGTTTTAGCGTTGTCAACAACTGCAACAGTTTTTTCCTGGCCATACATGGCATTCTTAAATCTCTCATTAACCATTTTCTTTTGATTTTGGAGGAATGAGAGCCACAGTACCCCTGTCAAAAGTCGGAGATCTGAAAAACACTCGTAGCACGTTTCGCCTGCTAATGCTAATAAGCTAACTTATCATCTCTCCTCTAACAGCTTCATCGTCAGTGTTAGCTCGTTATGGCTACAGTGGTGTTTTTTCATCTATACATATAAACCTAGCACTAACTTAGGGCACACAGAGCTGTTAAACACAAATAAAGCTCAACACTGACAGCTTGCTAACTTAGCCGTGTGAGCTAGTTTAGCCTTGGTAACGTTAGCAACAGCGTTCCTCCAGCCAGGTGGGCTCCAGGTTCAAGAGAGAAAGATTCTGAGTTTTCCGGTTTAAAAAAGAAACCTACTACAGCCAGGATAAACAGGTAAGTTATCAGGCTAGTTAACTTAGAGAGGACCAAACTGAAGTGAAAAAGCCCGACCACACTGTGAGAGCTGAGACTGAAGCAGAGCTGAAGCTAAAGCAGCCGTGCAGCTGAAAACAAAGAGAGTGCATTAAAACTTACCCGTGAGGAGAAGTGGGGTTAATGTTTCAGAATTAAGAAACCAGTCCAAACCCCATTCCGACAAAGGCTTCCTTTAACAGCAGGCAAGTCTCTAATAATGTAGTCTTACTGGTTTTGGGCAAGACCATACACAAGTAGGAGATTCTCCCACTTTGAAGTCCTCTTTCCATGGTAAAGCTAACCAGCACCGTCCGAGTCGTGCTAATCACCAGAGTTGTCAGTGATGAAGCCATTAGAGAGAATTATGGGAGATGTAGTTTCTTGCGCTTCATATGTACGACTTCAGCATGTAATCTTCAATAAGAGGGTTAAAGTGTGAAATTCAGTATTGCATTTGGGGCAGATGGTGGGCTAGTGTGTTAGGGAGTTGCCCTGTGATTACAAGGCCGTGGGTTCAAATCCCAGGGCTCCCACTGGCACAACTGAACCACCCTTGAGTAAGGTACGGTCCCCACACACTGCCCACTGGTTCACTTGGTGAGTGGGTTAAATGTAGAGAAAGAATTTCAAACTGCGTGCTGTGGTGTGTTCACACGTGACTATAAGGGGCCATTTTACTTTCAAACTTACTAAATGCTGGAGTGGGAACTGAAATGTTCCTTAAGTTACTTTTAATGCCATCGACATTCATTCATTCGGTTTCGGTAACCACGTAAACCACACATTAAGGCCGTGTTTACCCGGAGCCTATCCCGGGTCCAACAGGCACTAGGCAGGGACTCACCCTGGGTGGGGTGCCAGCCCAACTCAGTAATGCTATGTTCAGACCTTGTCTATTCCATGAAGCCAGTCAATAGCTTTCAAACCAATATACTACCTTTTAAAATTGTGTGTGTGGTCAAATGTGAAAGATTTATAGGCAACATACAGGGTGCAAAAATATTTATTGCTAATAAACCTGTTGTCAGTTGGTGTACATTTGTGGTATATTTACAATAACAATGTATAGAGGAATGCAATTGTTAGCAAAAAAAAAAAAAAGACATTTAAATAAATACAAGGAACTGCCACTGAACAACACTACAGTCATTATCAGCTTGAAGGGTGAAAAACAGAAAAATAACAGAACCTTGACCTCCCAATCAGTGGACTGACCATCATGATTACATAAAGGAAACCCTATATAAATTTCTATATATAATTTAACACTAGCCAATGTCCTCCAGACACACTACAAACTCCATGCTTTAACTGGTTATGGTCTCAAAATGGTCCGATACTTCAACATTCAGTAATCGCCACGTACAAGTACACTTCTGGGTATTAAGCCATGTCGAATTTGTCCAATTTTACTTTGCTGTCTAATTGCGTTTCAATAAGAAGCTGGAGGGAATGTGAATACCACGTCTAGAGTAATAAGGAAGTCTGCAGGTATGATTGTTTCTACTCTTTATTAAGTAAGTATAATTTGAGTCATTACATATTTATTTATCCTTTGGCTATTCACACATACTAAAGAGTTAAAACAGTAGCTTACACGGTCAGTTTTAGTGTATGCATGGTAGATGCTTAATTAAAAACAAATATTTACATTAAGACATGGTAATAAAAAAATGTCACAGTAACTGAAGTGCACAGAATGCAGACTACAGACATCAAATTCAAAACTTCATACCATGTTTAATATATGCTGTGTGCAGTGACCAGTGTGTTTCTAAGTGATTATACTGCTGGGCTAAAATATTGTGGGCCTCCTTATAACATGCAGCAAGTCAAGGTGACGCATCAATGTCAGAACTCCTTAGTGTCCTTGTTGTCAAACAAGTGGAGTCTTTGCTCTGCTGTCAAGCCTTCCTTGAGACTCTGAAAGGAAAACATAGACAGTAGAAGGAAAGGTCATTTCTGTGGACCACTGTGGTTCCTTTAACATTGACAATGATCTCAGGGACATGCTGATAGCAAGCATTCTCTTATGAGTAGACAAGACAGAGCCCACTTGTCCGTGCACATGTGGGAACTTTCACTTCCCAGTTAAGTGTTACTTCAGGACATGCAGATCCTCTTTATTTACTCGATTTTTGCTGCAGAAGAACTGGAAGAACGTTGTGCTGAATCCAGTTAACTCGCATTTTTGTTCGAAATGAGGAAGGATATGAATGGCCATTGGGAAATAAACATGCTTTATTGTAGGACTGTGGGGGGAAAAAAAAAAAAAAAAACAAAAAACAAAAAAACAGTACTTCTGTCACCCCTTCCCACAAAAGCTAATTCCAGTCCCACTCTAACACACTTGATGAGAAATGTTGAAATACTGAAAAGAACTGAGAAATTGTATGTTTTAAAAATAAACGGTTTAGAAGAAAAATACTTAATTCAATTCCTTTCACATAAGTTGTGTGTAGGTCTAATATAATTAAATAGTAGATTAAACTCAACAGTTGTGTTTAATGAATCCACACACAGGCTATGGAATTGTCCTGTGTGATTCAGTCAAATGCTGTAACACATGGCTATGAAATAACACTCACACTGTCAGTGTCAAATTTCCTGTTTAAAAATGCATATACATGCAAGGCTGGCTAAATGGTTTCAGAGAATTTCTATTGAAGAGAACTGCAACTTGATTATGATACTAGATTGGTCAGACGCTAGATGGCACTCTTGAGAGTCCAAAATGAATTAGCTTTTGGAGCAAATGGAGCTTTTGGGCAAAACTAACTTATAAGTCTTTTTGTATAAAGAAATGCACTTGTTTTCCCAAACAAATCAGCATAAAATATTTAGCAAACAAAATAGTGAGAGTAGAGAAAAACAGATTAAAGCTATTGTCTATTTATAGATTGTGATAACAAATGTATAGCCTAAGCACAACTTATACATGTCATAAATATTCTAAACTGTTATAAATGATGTTAATCCAAAAATACGTGTAAGCTAGTTGGCTAGATGTGAAAATAATGTTTAATTACATTAAGGATAATTACAATTTTGGTTGTGTTTTTGTTGCTCTAAGCTGTTTAAAGCCCTGGTCCCAAGTGTGTTACATTAGGGCTGAAACTAAATTCTGCACAGAGGGTCAATATTCAGGCCTAAGCTGATCCTCTGATTTGGAGTGTGAATGACTGGACTGACAAATTGATCTGACACAAAAAAAGTGCACAGCTAATACGAAACATTTCATAGTTACATACAAGTTTCAGTTACTTTGTGAGTACAGGGCGAGTGTGGAGTTGACTGCAGATGCAAGGGATGACATCAGTGGCTCTGAGTGCACGTGATGGGACAGTGTAACAAGATAATGCATGCACAGGCCCCCAAAAGAAATACGCTTCACAGGTGGTCACTGTCTGCCTATTACTTCATTTAGCCTTATCTGACATGTCCAAGTGTCCTCTGCAGAAAGTTGGAGAAAAGCTGCTGTTCCCTGTCTGTCTATTCCCAATCCATCTGCCTAAATTTAGCAGTCAGTAGGTCTTCACCTTTAAGTCTTTAGCTGTCCCAGGGCATGTCACGACTCACAGACTGAGGGAAAGGGGGGAGACACACACACAAACACAAACAGCCACACCACTGTGTGTTAGAGGGGGAACGTTCAAAACAACACTTCTCACCATTACTTACCAGGCCTTCTCCTGCAGGAAGTAACATATAGGAAAAGCTGAAGCAACATAAATCCCCCAGACTACATCACTAAAACAGAATATTACGAGTGGTATAAAATAGTGCTAAAAAGTCCAAAGAAAAATATATATATATATCCACAGGCATTTATAAGTGGCACGCTATGGGAATAAACAAGAGGACTCAGGAGACCCTTAGTGTTTCTCAAATCTCAGCACCCTGACACCTACCTTTGACCTCATGGCACGCTCAGAGCGTTTTGCAGCTGCTGCCGCCATCTTCAAAATGTCAGGGTTGCTCTTTGATTTCATGATGTCTGAAAAGGTAAGCAAAGTCAATAATGTGATAAGAAGAAAACACTATCAGAAAAAAAGTCAAAAGTGCAATAAAGCAACACTCGCAAATACCTGTTTACACCAAGATCACTGGGCTTCAAGCCCCTAAGACTGTAGAGAAGGAGCAGAGATCATACCGTAACCTCCCCGCTGCACCTCCTCTGGCGTTGGCTCTCCCAGGGCCTCGTGGGCCAGTTGCAGCTGATCTCGCAGCCGTCCCAGGTCACGCTCAGCTTTGGCCTTCACGATGCTCAGCTCTGTGTAGATGTCTTTATACTTATCTGTTGCATACTTCTTATCCTAGAGCACCAATATAAAAATCAGTTGGGATCGCAGACTGGTATGTTCAAAACTCATTCATGATAAATGCCTGGCTGACATACACAGCTATGACTTTCGTATTAAACACATACTCTTTGGGCGGCTTGTAGTTCATCTTTTAACGAGTTGATCTCTTGTTTCAGATACTGCACTTCTGACTCCTTCACCCTCAGCATTACCTGTAAACAAGCAGTCACACACACAAGTTTAAAATAGAGTATGAGAATTTTGTACATGTGTGTACAGAAAAAGAACACATCACAGACCTCTAGTTCATAGAGCTCCTTCCCCTGAATAACTGTTCCAGCTTCTCCACCCTCTTCACTGGCCATTGATCTCATTTTAGTTATCTCAGCAGCCAGACGGTTATTCAGCTCCTTTTAAAACAAAATGAAAACAGTTGGAATTATAGTAACCACGTGTTAAACCAAATGGTGAAATCTTTGAACACAGATGACTGTTACGACTGTTGTACATTAACAACAACCATAACCAGAACAACAACAATAATAAAAAATTATAATAAAATACACAACATATTAAGGTAAAATGCAATTCCGAAAAATGATTAAACTAAGAATTCTCCTGAAGGATGCAACTTGGCTATGTTATAACTTAATAAATTACAACATTATATGATTGTATTTTTTGGGTAGGCATCAGGGCAAACAACTGCCCATATCATAAAAGACCAATTGTAAGAATGTGAACAACTACTGCACAATAACTGCAAACAGTGCTCAGTAATAAGTGGCCATTATGCCATTATTGTAATTTATTGACTTGTTTTTTTTCTATCAGTTCTATGATTTTGCTTGCTCTTTTCAAGTGTTTTTTTTTTTTTAGCTTTTTAAAACATGGACCTACTATTTTGCTGTTGTGGTTTGTCCATTGTAACTTGTTCACAAATCCCCAACTAAATATCTTAAAACATGTAAGTTGTGAAAATGCCTTCAAGGGGAAGTTTAAAGCTAAGTGTAATGCGCACGCTATGCCCCTACTCACCTGGTTGTGCGCATTGAGCTCCTGATTCTCACGCTGGCACTGGCGCAGGGCCTGTCTCTCTGCCTCCAGTGCTTGTGCCAGATGAGCATTTTCCAGACACTTCTGCGAGTACTGCTCAGACAGCACTTCGATCTCCCTCTGGAACGACAGCAGCTCCTCCCTACCAAACACACATGCCAGGAAACACTGACTTCAGCCATGGCTTTTGTGCTTCTGCCTTACACCCAATGTTAAAGTCAAGAAAAAAAAAGTCTCCAGTGTCTAGACAGAAGCTGTGCCAAAACACAGCCTGTAGGCAGATTATTGCCATGCCAATAAACAAAAGGCCTCTAAATGAAAATACTCTGTAATACTAGCTTTGGCAAGTTCATCACCACCTTAGCCTCACTGCCCTCCAATATGCCTGGCAACCAAGGCGAGTCACATAGTCAGGGTTTGGTCAATCACCTTAAACGCTTCATTCAGGCCCTTTGGTGTATAAAAAGAAGCAGCCGTGTCAGATTATTACAGGAAATAGCCCCTGTTATTAATCCGAGTTCGATTTGTGCTGCACAAAACCACAGGTTAGCTGAGAAAGAGGAGCTGCCCACTGGTGTATATTAATTCCAAAAAGACAAATCAGAACCACATCACGATGCCCGCCTACTTGATGTGGAATAAGTGAGCTACTTACTCATGCTGCCTGCGAATCTCCTCAATGTCTGCATTTTCAGTGTTGCTATTTGCCTTTCGTGCTTTGTCCAACTCTTTCTCCAGCTCAGACCGATGTGCATTCTTCATTGCTTCAATAGCTGCAAAAATCAAACAAGTAAACTAAACGGAGACCATCAGTAACGACACCCTAAAGGGGCAGATCAAAAAGAAATATACTGAGCATTGGTTACTACACTGGTACACAAGTTATTAACGTTGACTCACCAGCAATGGTGGCTGCCGTCTCCTCCGCCAGGAGTCTCTCCTTCTCCTCCTGCAGGTTCTCCAGTTCCCGCTGGTGCTTTCTCTGCAGCTCGTCTATCACCTTCTGATGGGACTCCTCCATGGCAGCAAAACCTCGCTCACATGTAGCCTGTAAAAGTGGAAAGGAAGCAGGCAACAGGGGGGGGGCTATTTAGTGCTCAAGTTAGCGGCATTTATTTATTTTTTTTTAAACAAACGCTGCAGTTTAACAAGGACAATTACACAGACACACAGACTGTAGCACTGCAGAGAGGTTTCCACACAAAGCTAGAAATCAGGAAGTCTACATTGAACACAGACAGCACACAGAAGCCAGAGACAGGTTTGCTGGGGAAGGTTTTGTAGCCTCTTCCTGAATTGATGGGATAATCTGCAACTCCTATCATCCAGTTGTAATCATCTTTATCTTCGCCAACCTTAATGTATTCCCCTCCTCTCCTTTTTTGCTCATTAGCCATACCGCAAGGTAATTATACTTTAGGAAGCACTTTAATTAGCTTTCTTTTTGTATTATATCATTAGTGGAATGCAGGCCAACTTAAAAAAAGGAGTAAACAACAGGAAACTACAAACAGCTGGTAGAATAGCACTAGTCCCCATTTGAGAAATGAGCAACTGTCTACAATGCTGAGACATTTATATGAAGTAGTAGTTTAGTAGTTTATTTTTAAACAACGTTTTCAAAGCAAACTGTTTGCCGTGTTATAATTACAGCACAAGTTTCCACAAGAGAGGATCTGAATGCCCTTCCTTCGGAACAAACCTATTTCCTCTGCCTACTGAATGGCTCTAATCTTGGTACTCAGTCGCTGAAACTGTCCCAACTCTCTGTGGGCCTGATCAGATGAGCATGCAGGGCGGTTGTTTTCACAGGGCTAAGTCCCGGGGACAGGGATCTGTCTCATGAACCTCTGCTTTAAAGGCAGCCAGCTCCCACTGTGAAAAGAGCAGCTTCCTGTCCAGGCCACACTGCACTTGTTTATTCAATAGGCTCTCTTAGCGGAAAGCCTAATTTCCTCTTTTGTCAGGAATAATATCTACTACTGCACTGCTGGGTCATTGTAAAGATACAAATAGGAGGTGGCTTTGGGTTTATTATCGTATTTCACACCACGTAGGCGGATAGGATTATAATTAAACAAGACCCACATGTCTCTTTACAATGACCAATATATACAAACAAACCTGTTTCCTCATCCGACTGATAATTAACCCTTAATGTATGTCTAGTCAAGAGAAAGAAACCACCAGCACTGAAAAACTGTTTTACTAGATTTGAGCTTTAAGCTAGAAAGAAGGCTACTTATGCTTCATGTCAGCTCCTTATTTCCAGACTACAAATGGCTCCTTAAATATTCATTTGAATGAAGTTTTATGTAAGACTGTAACAGAAACAACAGAATGGAAAACACATTCAAGAGGGTTGCTTTCGGTAATGGATCTGTGCATGTGCAGTGTGTTCACCTTGTAATGTCAGTCTAAAAACATCTCCAAATCACACAGGAGAGCTGTTCACTTTTTTAGATTACACACTTACAATGCTAGTAATTACTTCCTAAATCAGATTTGGAGAGTACTCATTACCTTAGCCAAATGTTCTCTCTGACTCGAACAAAAAGTCCAAATTTAGTCTCTGAAAATCACCAGGCAGTCTGCATTTTTGTCTTATTATAGTTCCAAACACACCTGAGCCAGGCAGTCAGCATTCCATGGCCCCTGTTTGCCTGGCCCAAGTGTGCTGGGAGCTGGAACGACAACACGTGACGTGATTGCAAAACACAGAACTAAACTGTGTACAATGAAGCTTGAGAAATTTAATTTGTTACGTTTGACTATACCAAAATCTGACTACAATACCTTGAGTACAATGCTTTCCAGTCATTAAACATCAGAAAAACAACATTCATTGTTAATCTATGATTGCAGGCAGAGATGTTAAATCAGAGGTAAGAATGCACCTTATCAAAGTCAATCAGGTGACCAGCATATAGACTTAAATCTCATCAAGCTTACAAATTACTTTATTATTTTTTACCATGTTACTTGAACTGCCTTTACATAATGTTATGGGGGAAAAAAACCCAAAATGCTTCGAGAAGGCTGAACTGAGTGACTTTGAGAACTGTTGCAGAAATGCACAAAAAAGGAGTCTGCCATGAAGCATGCTGTGTTATTTCTGAGGAACTCATTTTTCTCCCTCTTGTTGGTAGCAGCATTGACAGGTGGATACACTGTCCAGTAAGTGGTCTTTTATTTATTTTTTTACTATGTGCCATCAAAATGGGTTCCTCGACACAGCCAACACCAAAAGCTACAAGCATGCCCAAAGTTAACGACCATGCAAGGCTGGAGATGAGTTATATAGGTAAAGCAGAAAAGGATGGTGGAATTAGTAAGTGCAAAGGATGGGGAAAGGGTCAAGTCTCAGGTTGCCACAAGGAGATACAAGCCATCACGGATGGAGAACAACAAGGACAAGGAAAACCTCGACCTTTAGGTTTTCCAGGTCTTTCTCGTATTTCAGACGAAGTAACGCTGCTTCCCCGTCTCGATCTTGACGCTTCAACTCTTCGGCCATGACAGCCATCTGCAACACTAGCTTTTGGATCTGCTGCTTGAGGGAAGACAGTTTTGGCTTGCCATCATCTGAAAGGTCAGCTCCATGAAGACCCAAAGCATCATTAAGTTCTTTGATGTCCTGGTTAAAACGCTCCACCAACATGTTTCGCTCCATTTCATGCTTTTCCTTCAGGTTCTCCATACAGATGGTCAAAGAGTCAATCTCTTTTACATTCTCCTCTGACCTTAGCCTTAGGGTTTCTCCAGCTTTGGCCACTTCCTGACGCAGTTTAGCAGTTTCTTGCTCATAGACCTCCCTCATTTCTCGAAGTTCCTTTTTATGTTTAGCTACCATGTCTTGTAACTGAATGGCCTTATCCAGAGAATCAATCGGTTCTCCCTCAATCTGGATGTGAGTCACCAGCTTGGAATCCTCACTCATAGGATTCTGGAGGCTTGACAATTGCTCAAGCTTAAGTTTCAGCGCCACATTTTGCTCTTTCAACTGAGAACAATTAGCACAGACATCTTTGTTTGCATCCACGTCTGACTGCGATTCAAATTCCTGCTGCAGCCTCTGCCGTATTAAAAGGTATGTACAAGTTACATCCGATATGGCATCATGAACGCACTGAAACCATTGACCTTGCTGAGACACACAGCTAGTAAGAGTAATAGCCAAGGACTGGAGCAGTTCTTTCACGGGTTCATTCCTGGCTGAAGCGATTTCATTCAAATGGGTTACTTTATTTTGTATTGCTTCAGTAAGCTCTTTCATAATGACATCACTAAGCTTATCATCTGGTTTGACATTCTGTTCTGCGGACAGCTTCAACATAGAAAACAGGATTTTATTTTCCACCAGAATGTGCTCGACAACATCTTTTACAACCACAAATGCTTGTGCACCATCTCCTTCCCCAGTCGGACTATTTTCAATGCCACCTAACACTCTACTTAAAATCTCACGTTCAAACAATACCTTTAGTAGTCCCGTCTGATTCGCTCCCACATTTTGCTCTTCGGTGAACGGATCATACATTTTCTTTTCCTCACTGGCCTTCAACACACCTAACACTTGCTTAAGAGCACTAGACCTCCTCTTGAAACATTCCAGCACTTCCTGAACCATATCTTCTTCACTCGGCATTAACTCTTGGCTCCCGCTATCTACTCTACATTCATTATGTGACTCCACCTCCATTGTAGCTTTCTTTTGCAACATTCTAATCTCCTCTTTAGCCTCAAAAAGCATTTGGTTAAAAGTCCTTTCAGATTCTTGGTTTTTCATTTGGAGTTCTATATTCTGGGCTTGAAGTTCTCTGCAGGTTTGATCAGCAGAATGAAGCAACATTTCCTTTTCTGAAAGTTGGGACTCAATGATCTTTATATGGTGCTTAAGCTGCTCTTTCTCCAGCAGTGATTTATCGTCTTCAGTTTCAGACACCTGAAACCCGAGACCTTTCAGAGTAGCTTCTTTGAGTTGCAGCCTCTTTTCTGTATCTTTCAAGCTGTGATCAAGCACCTCCAACTTAATTAGAGCCTCTTGCAGCTTCTGAGACTTGTCGTTGAGTTCTTGTTCATACAAACTCTTAAAAGCAATAAAATCTTTGTCTTCCTGCTCCTTCGTATCCTGGTTTTCTCGACCTTGCTGATAGTGGTGCCCATTTGAAGATCTTTGAAGCTCTGCCTTCAGTCTGTCTATTTCTCTGTCTGCCTCTCTCAGCTGGTTGACAATTTCCTGGTAGCGCTGGTTCAGCGCTTCGTTTTCACTTGTTAGCAGTTCAACCTTCTGAGACAGACCTCGGTTAGTCATTTCTGGAGGGTCGTCTCGTTGACAAGGAGATGTACAGGGATTTTTGAGGTCCGCCACTTTCTGTCTCTGGACCCTCCCCAACATGTCTTCCATGGTGATAAGACGAGCTTCATAATTACGAATGCTATCTCCAGCCTTGGCCAAACTCTTCCTCATTGTCTCATTCTCTATTTCCTGCTGGTTTTTAAGACTTTCCAAAAGTTTCTGACACTTTGTAATGTCACCAGAACTACTATGTTCACCTCTCTCTAGCGGGAAATCAGACAGCACAGAATCACTGTGAGAGTGCAGCAACTGTATCATCTCCTTAACTGACAATGGCTTACTACAATCTAGCAAGTCCTCAAGCTCTTTGATTTTGCCCTCATTATCCAGAAGCTCAAAAGTGACTGTTTTTGCAATAGGTTCAGAGGAAAGAACCTCTGTGGTGGATGTTTTGTTGGTGTCAGAAAAGTAAGGTTCCTTGGTGCACAGGGGTGAAAGAGAAAGGCCAAGCTGTGCCTGCATGTTGCGCTTTTTCAGTTCTTGCAGCTGGAGAAGCTCTTTGGTTTCCTGGTACTTCTTTGTTAAGCTCTGAGCTTGTGAACTAACCAGTTCAGGCCTCTTCATCTGGGGCTTTGTCTCAAGACTCAAAGGTGACTCCAGCTTGGAAAAGGGGACCAGACAGTTGGTTAACATTCAGCAGAGGTGATTAAAGATAATTTAATTTGTAGGTCACATCAATCATTTCTTTGAAGATTCAAAGTAAATTCTTATTCAGTTACAAACGTCTTTGTCCAGCCATTAAGGTTAAAGCGAGAACTGACATGTCCAGCTTCATTAATTGATGCAATTAGAGTGCTGGAAAAAGAGACTTAATGGCCATGGTTAGTAAATTACAGTGCATGCACATTAAATGGTTAGAGTTACTTCATGGAGAAAGTAGGCAAAATTAGTTCTAGTGGTTTAATTTGAAACAGACTGCATACCAGTACCGCAAGCATGATGTTCTGAACTTTCTGTATGTAGAAAAGCCATCTACAAATTTAATTAAACAAATAATAATGCACTAGTTCTTAAAAGCATCCCAATCCAGTGATTTTCAAATCCTAATCTGAGTCCTTAGAAACCTTAGAGTCCTTTCATAGCTAATAAACCTGTACCAAGTACATTCTAAGAACATGAAAGTGACAAAACGTTGCCAAACCTTGAAGCGTTAAAGCCACACACACATTTTACGTACATATGTTAACCAACTTTTATCAAAAGGAGGCTACTTTAACCACAATTGAAACACTGGTACTGCAGATCCTGCAAGTTCTCATTTTCCACACAGTTCCTCTGTAGACATTTAGACCCCTGGACTTTGGACAATACCCATATATGGCATGTATACAACAAAAGAATTGCAAATGATTTAGACTGAAAATAGCCCAAACCATGTATCTGGATCAGGGCACCTACTTCTACTGCACTAGTGAGACCAAACTGTGCCCGTTTATACACCAGTCAGCCATAATATTAAAATCACTTGCCTATTGTTTAGGGCCCCCTTATACCACCAAAACTGCTCTGAATCATTTAGGCATGGATTTCACAAGACCGCCAAAGGTTTGCTGTGGCATAAGGCATGAAGATGTTAGCAACAATACCAAGGAACACACTAGTTCGTCCAGCACATACCACAGTTACCCGTACTAAGACCTGGAGCATCTTGAGGCCAAGTCAACACTTTGAGCTCTTCCTCAAACTATTCCTGAATCATTTCTGCAGCGTGGCAGGGTGTGTTATCCTGCTAAAAGAGGCCACCACCATTAGGGAATTCTGTTGCTATGAAGGGGTGTACTTGGTCTGCAACAATGTCCAAGTAACATCCACATGAATGACTAATTGTGGGGGGGCTGGGCTTCCAATCTTCCAATTTTGGGGCCAACACTGTGCTACTAGGTAGGTAGTTGGACCACTTTGGGAAGTTCTAACCTGTGCATACAAGTAACACCCCACAAGACCGTTCAGGAAACAGACCTAGTCCTCCAGCCATCTCAATCTGACCCTTGTCAAAGTCACCCAAATCCGTACGCCTGCAAATTTTTCCTGCTTCCAACACGTCGACTTAGAGTTTTAATTTAATTTATTAACCCTTATAGTCACGCGTGAACCAGACATGTTCACAAGTCATTTTTACCAAGTTCAAGTCAAGTCTCAAGTCTTTGTGCTTGAGTCTAAGTCAAGTCTCAAGTCTTTGAGTGGCAATGTCAAGTCAAGTCTCAAGTCTTTGTGCTCGAGTCCAAGTCAAGTCTCAAGTCTTTAGTCCCAAGTCCAAATCTATGGGGTGCCATTTGTAAAAACAGCTTAATGAATTTAGAGGTGTAATTTTTTCATCATTTAATGCAATTTTCACACATTTAGAGCCAAATGTGTTAAGAAACTAAATGTTGCGCTCTAAATCTAAATGTTGCACTTTTCCAAACGGCGACTCTAAACGTGGGACTTTTGAGCTCTAAATGTTGAGCTCTAAATATTTAGAAGTTATGCTAATTGGCCACACCCCATAATTATAATTGGCTGTTACTTAGCAGGGGGCTGGACTGAGTGCTGTGATTTCCCCTCACCAACATGGAGGCTTTGCCTTAAATGATCTTAAATCTAAATGTTAAATATGAAAAATATATCTCGCATTCTAAATGTGAAACTTCACAGTTAGGGCTTGGGGACACCTTTCCAACGACCCCTCGTTTAACATAATATCCCCTGGCGATCTGCCGGAGTTATTAGACGCAAACCATTCACCTCGGACAAAAGTACACCGGGGCGAGGTGAACGGTTTTCAGCTAATAACTCCGGATTATGGCAAACGAGGGTCGTTGGAAAGAGTGCGAGATATAAATAAATAATTCCATGAAATGAACATTGTTTACGACTCACAACACCCAAGTCCGAGTCAAGTCTCAAGTCGTTGAGGGCAAGTCTACAGTCAAGTCACAAGTCTTTGTTTGTGTGACTCGAGTCCGAGTCTCAGACTCGAGTCCCCATCTCTGGCGTGAACACACCACAGCACAATGTGAACAATGTGAAATTCTTTTCTCTGCATTTAACCCATTCACCAAGTGAAGCAGGGGGCTGCCGCCAACAAGGGGCCCCCGGGAAGCAGTGTGTGGGGGCAGTACCTTGTTCAAGGGTACCTCAGCGATGACACTAGCAGTTGGGATTCGAACCCACAACCTTCTGATTGCAGGGCCAATGCCCTAGGTCATCCAATTAACTATTTACTTGCTACCACACCCTATCCCTTGTCTAATGCCATGGTAATGAGATAATGCTATTTAATTCACCTGTCAGTGGTTTTAATGTTGTGGCTGATCAGTGTACATTGTGTACACAAACTAAATTAATGTGTAGCTGCTAAAATTTCTTCAGATACAGTTGGAAAAAACAGATAAATCCCTTATAAAAATCAAAATCCCACCAGAAGCAGAAGAAATTCCAATTAAACAAAATCTTCTATTGATAAAAATCCAAGTATAAGTTCCTCTGAATTTTTTTCTTAAATAAAATTTGAGATACATCCCATGTTTATAGGTGAGCGTGTGTTGAAAGATACACACACACATTCACACACGCAATAAGCAGCTCAATAACTCCACAAACCATGTGCTTTTAATCCAATAAATGTGTATAACTGTTCAGGAACAAAGTTAGAATGGACAGATGAATGATTATTTAAACACGAACATGAATGTCATGCAAATTTTAGTCAAGGTTAAATCTGCCTCACATCACCAAATTTCAGAAGTTCTTCACTGACCATCACAGACTTAATACTTTCGGGAAATATAATTAGAGTACCTAACAGTGTGCCTAAGTATATATTACTGGATATCACTCTGCACACCCAGTTTGAAAAACTTGTGCTGCCTTAAAATTAGTACTACATAGAATGTAATCTTTATGATTTGCTGAATGAGTTTATCTATTAAAACAGACATGTTTAAAGACAGAAATGTCTTTATTTCAAAGTGTCAAAACAAAACAACCTTTCGGTAGGAAATCCATCTGTTGCAAGTATATTTCTGTCTTTTTAAGTCACTGTATATATTTAACATTTTTAAATACAGATTGTCCAATAAACTTTATATTTGACTTTATATTTGGTTTATTACAATCATTTTAATTGAAAGCATTCTTTCACAGGATAGAAATTTGTTAAGTCACCTTAACAAAGCACGTGAGTAATTAATACAATTTACTAATTTAAGAGAACCCATGTTGCTCCAATGCACAAGCAGTTTAGTAGAAAGGCTTTATTTCACAACAAATAGTTCCTGAACAGTTTGTGAATCTCACATGAATAGTTTAAAACTAGGGATGCACCGAATATTCGGCCACCGAATTTTTTTTTTTTTTTCGTGACCGAAACGGTGATGACACAATCAACAAGCGCAGCCTGCAGGCGCCAGACTGGATTACAGTCAGCATGTCTGCCGTGTGGGCGCATTTCGATATTTCTAAGAAAGACATGCGGAAAGCCGTTTGTAAAGCATGGAATGCCGAAATTTCTGGGGGGAGGGGGGCATCCACAATGACTTCCTCAACACCAGGATTAATTTATCATATAAAATCAAAACATCCCGATCGAGCACAGAAGAGGCAAGACCCTTCGTGCACACCCGCATCCAGTGATTACAGTTAATATATGGGCTATGTCAGTCTTTGTTTTGATACACTATTTTGTTAGAGGCCTACAGAGAATGTTGTTATATCTTTCAACAGTTTTTAAAGCACTTGTTCTGAATGCACTTTGTTCATGCACTTCATTTAGAATATTGAAATGCACTTGAATTCACTAGTTTTATGAGAGAAGATACTTAATTGTATCATATTTCATCTTGCTTTTAGGCTATTCATGAGTGGGGCCAAGTAAAATATTTTATTTCAAATTTTATCTTATATTGTGCATTGTTTGAATGCTAAATAAATATTTTCATAGTTTTGTAACAGATCTATTCTTTTAATAATGTAATAATAATCATTTCTTTCGGTTTTCGGCCAAGTGTTTCCTCATTTTCGGTTTTGGTCCAAAAAAATCATTTCGGTGCATCCCTATTTAAAACTTATGACTAACTTATGACTGGCACTTATTTAAAGATAAAGATCGCATTTTCTGTACTTTTAGATCAGAAACTAGGCCTAACTAGCCTATAATTTTGAATCATATCTATTGGGTCCAATGACATTATTTCCTGAAAAAGCAAATCTGAGTTACTTAGTTTTGGTGATTATTTTGGTGAGCTTTGGTCATTTCACATGGATCAACCCTCAGCAAGCACTTCTTATTTGCAGACATTTGCAGACATTTGTGCAATGCACAATTTATATATATTAAAACTCCTCATAGATTTAAGCCAATACTGAAAGTAGAAAAAATGGATTATAAGATAATGTTTATTTTGTCATTATTTTGAAGCTCTTAATGATCTAACTGATTTACAAACAAAAAAAATTTAAATTCATCTGATTGTTCCTTAAGAAATCCTTAAATAATGCATATTCCTTGAGAAAACAATTATATGTATAAATGTGTATAAATGTATCTGGGCATGACAGTAAAGGTCATGATATACAAGGAACGTTTGGAGGCAATGTAATGGATAATGCAGCATGCAACAACAAAATGTAATACAATTGTCAATACTTCTAAACAACAGGAGAAGATGTAAAGGCAGAAGCAAAAAGGGTAAAAGAATCTGTTCATTTACATGCAAGAGACTTTTGAACATGCAAAGCACGTTTTGGTAGCTTATAAAGATGGTGGTTTGTTTTTTTTCCCTCAAACTGAGGCATGCAAAGTCTGTTTAATGGAAGTAATGGCACTCAATCCCTGCATATAAACTCTTAGGAATATCCTGGCCTTACCGGTGAGATGTACCCAGCTCGGATTTGTTGCTCCCGTTCTAGAGCGGCTTTAAGCTGGTCCTCTAAATCTAACTTGTGGTGGTTAGAATCTGCCAGGTGCTGGTAGCACGTCTCTAATTCGGCTTTCAGATCTTCTACCTGCAAATATAGAAAATAAATAAGTCAAGAGAGACCGCAAGTGCCTAGATGTAGGTAGAGACTGTAATTCAAACTGTGTCAGTTACTGTTTTCTGGGTTTCTTGCAAACTCCAATATACAGAATGTGGGAATCTGTAGGCACCTGCTAAATGTAAACTCAAGGGAGGCAAGAAGTGATTATAGTTTTTGCCTTTTCATTTCTATAGCTCACAGGATTTTATATTCACAAGTAGTGTTAGTTTAGGTGAATTTGAACATACGATTAGCTTTCACAATCTAATACGTTCATACCAATAACTATACAGAAACAAACTACATTTTAATAGTCGTTCGTTTAAACTGTTATTTTACTGTTAGTTTAATCAAAAAAAAAAAAAAAAAGCATAAGTCTTTGCAAAATCCAATGTTGGGGATTTAAGGACAGAACGGTGAATTATTATTATGAATTATTATTATGAATTAATATCCCCTTCTCTAACTGAACATAGAAACACACCCCCTTTTTGTAGCTCTCTAGTAGCTTTTCAAGTTCAGCTGTCTCTCTGGTCTGCAGGGCTGTGGACAAAGGCACCCTCCGCTCCTCCCTGATGGGGGTCTTCTCCACCTGCTGCCAGCGCTGTTCAATCTCATCCTCCACCTTCTGCTGTCGCTCTGGAGACGGTGGACACACGCTCCCCAGACCCACGCTTCCACTCTCAAAGTCCATCTTGCTACCGTCTACAACAGGGTCCAGAGATGAGCTCCCCGTCACACTTTCATACCGCTTCCGCCTCTCCTCCCTCCTCTTGCTGCGTTCAGGGTCAGCCAGCTGTGCCTGAAGAGCGTCTGCCTCGTGAATTCGCTGCTGGGCCAGGGCCTGGGCTATGGGACGGAACTCGGCCCAGTCGAAGGTTTTGGAACGACCTTCTCGCCGTCTTTCTCGTGCTCGACTCTTCTTGGGCTCCCGTTCCACAGAGGATGTCTCAGAAGACGGAGAATCCTGAGTGATGTCGGGCCGTGCAAGACTCTCAAAAGGTCCACAAGAACCATGGTCATCTGTTAGGCTGTCCAGTACATAAATATACATACATGGGCTTTAGTTTTTGGAATCCGGTCGCTCTATACAGTTGCAAAGATAAGTGGAAAATAAAACATAAAATAATAGAATACAAATGTTACTGTGAGTGGGAAGGACTCACATCCCCTTTAGAAAACCTGTCAGAAAATGATACTCACCTAGCAACATCTGGGGCAGTGGAGGGTCGAACATTTTTCATGACAGCCTGAATCCAGTTGCGTCGTATTCCTGCCGTCATGGCAGAGAGAGTGTGCACTCCCTCCTGGGTCTGGAGACAAATGGCACAGCAATAAGAATAATAAGATTTACACAGTATTTCAAATGCGTCCCATTAGGAAGTTATTTTTAAAAGCACTGGCAATGTGTAAAAATCACATTTTCATACCAGTGACTGAAGACACGAAATACGAAGAAATTATAAAATCCTTTTCCAGTCTACGAGAGCAACATGCAATGTTTTAAGTTTGTGTACTCATTCTCATAAAACCCATCTAAGAAACTGAATTAGGCTTTGTTTTTGGTTTCCAGTAGTGGTAGCTTATAATGATGATCATCTGGCTATAACAATGTATGACACAAATATTAACCATAAACCTCCAGGGTGTTCAGTGTTTATTTTGAACTAATTCTTCACAGCTTTACACAAAAATGACATTACTGAATTCATTACTAAGCTACTGCAATTACAGTTTAAGACTAGTATGCCCAATCTGCACTAAAGGTCTACTTACATGAATCTGGAAGCCGTAGTTTCGTTGGGCTTGGTACTCTGTTACATTATAGCATGTACTGAGGTCAATTTCCCCATCGAGGTCAGATGCCTGTTAATAGAAGAAACGGCATTCAAAACTGTTTGATCACAAAATGAGAAGAATATTCAAAGTTATAACATATGTATCAACAGCAGTCTAAAATAACATGCAATGCAAGTTCTATGGGATAAAAAACAAAAATGACCTCCTCAGCGATTGAATCCTTGTAGTATCGCAGACTGTGGTCCGTCAGTACAAACCAGTACTTCTTCCACTGAAAAATGAAAAAGAAAAAAAAGCTAAGAAAGACCAGTCACATCCATCACATCAACATCCAATAGCCATTTGTGCCATTTGCTGAGAATATGGTTTCTGTCTGAGGTCTGCTCAGGGTTTTCAAGACATTTAGCCTGCTTTTAAAGAACACAAAAAAAGGCTGAGGGACGACAACCTTTCAACTTTCACTCATTGATGCATGGCTATCAAAGTCGAACCGTGCCCTTTCAAAGCTCCGTTCAACCCTTTGAGAGTGACACATACAAGCATTTGAGCAGGCAACTTTGAAGAATGCACCTCAGAGAAAAAATTTTCATAGCAAGAAGCTAAAGCCTTTAAATGCTCCTACACTTATGAGATGGAGAAGGGTTATTTTTGTATTAGTAATAAATAAATAAGGGTAATGGGCAATTTAAAAAGAGCTAGAAACTGTAGGTCTCTGGTCCAACATTATGAGCTGCAATTTTGTCAAACTATAAGAATTTCAAATCTTTTTTTATTTAAATTTTTTTTGGGCACATAGGACATGCTTAAACTAAGAATTTAACAAAAAAAAAATTATCTGCTCTATTCAAAAACTTGAGCTGTGCACTGTGTTTTTGTGAGCTTACTTTTAAGCCAGAAACAATCTTTTGATAGTATAATGCCCTGATCTGTGGCTTACCTGTCCTTGCTCGTCAAGTTTCACCATCCAACCTTTCTTGAAGTTCAGCAAATCCGGCTGTAAGCAGAAATACAAAGGGTCATTATGCATATCTACATTACTGTTAAGTGCGGTCCAGGCAGTGGAATTTATGTCTTTCAGTGAGGTCACACAATACTACATGCAGAAATGCTGAACAAACACCTACACCTGCACTCCGCATGTCTATCAACATTTACTTACAGGAGCAGACTTCTGGGGGAAAAAAAAAAGTAATACAAAAGCTACAGACATTTTAACAAGACAACCAAGACCAACACAAGCTGTTCTCTTCTCCTTGGTTCCTTTATATTCTTGCCCAATAGGTGGCATTTTGAGACGTGCAACAATGTTATTCAAAAAAAAGAGATTTGTGAACAGCACCAAAGATTTCTATCATGATTGTGACAGGGCAGAAAAACACACAACATGCCACGAATTCTCAGTATCATCACTCCACAGTCTGTTTGCCGAGTGTGAATAAACTTTTAAGTGATCCACACAGTGGACGTAAAACTCACAACAGGCATTTGTGCACTGTGCCCGAAAAGACAGGGTGTTGGGAGCTTAAGACAGGAAAGACAGACGCACATGGACAAAGACGGACACGTACAGACACACACCACCAGATCACTTGAATCACCATTCATATGCCATTAAACAAACATCCACCCACATCCACTCATGACTAAGAACACTCAGACAGAGCGAATGAGAGGAGGCATGAAGGCGAACAGAAGGGATTGGAATGTGTGGCTGAATGCAGGGAGGATGTAGAGATGACCTGGGTAGGAGAAGGGAGTATGCTACACCCAGCAGCACACACGGGAGGATTAGGACATCTGTGTTCTCACAACAACAGAAAAAGATGCCATAAAAAATAAAAAAAAAAAGAAAATGGCAACCAGGGTTATTCTCAATAGAGATACCAGTGAAATTTCCACCATTGAACAGTATGTGGAGCATTTACACAGTACATGTTTTCATTTAAAATAAAAGCTTAATGAATAACTGAGGCATGGAACACAAAGTGTTCTGAGCTTATAGGTTGCATAATGCTGCATGTCAACACCTAAACAATGAACACTTATCTGATGTAACAACAGTAGTGGAAAACCTCAACCCTGTCATTCACTCGACACTGAATCACTCTGTTCCTCAACAGCTGAAATTTTCCAAAACAGCAATCTCTCCCCCCCACTACAACACATGCCTCAGTAGCAGTGGTCTCAATGACCTTCGAACCTCAGAGAACAACAGAGTTATTGTGGCGGCTTTCTGTCCCAACTCATTCACTTCACACCCTTAGTACACAATGTTCATTGATACCAGCGTTCCTCTCTCACAAGCCAGGCTAATTTTTTCTACTAGCGGCGAGTTCCAGGAACGGGGGGAGAGTACTTACCGTCATGACAGACTCTGTTGTCCTGCGGTCCAGTGACTTGGCTCTTCTCAGTGGTGGCAAGGTGGAATGGTGGAAGTCCAGATTTTGTGCTGGGTCAAGCTTCTGCTCCTATGTAAATAGAGAAAATGCAGAAATAATGAAGCAGTAATAGTTTATATGACTTGTAAGATCAGAAAAAAAAAAGGCAACAGTTATTGAAGTACATATGTTATGGCATAAACTTCACGAGTTTACAGCTTTGTATACTTGTTGGTGTAACCAAAAGATTACTCATATACTCGTTCTCAACATCACTTTTAAAAGGACATCCTGTTTTACACATTTATACACCCCTTTCTACATTTGTACAACCGCCTGGAGGTCCCAAAGACATTGTAAACTACACTTTCATACCTCAAAAGTATGGGAAGGCAGGCTTTTGTCAGCATTAGTAAATTGGCTCTTTAAGAGCAGTCACACCTTTTTTTCCTTCACTTGTACTACAGAATCGATTATTTGTTGATTAGATCACATCAACGTCTATAAAAATATTTTTCCAGCTCTACAGCAGTATAGTTGTACCCATTCACAATGAAGTTTGAGAGAGCAATTCAGCCTGGACTGCTTTCTGAATGAGACACAACACAGGTTAGGAAAAAGGAATAAGGAGAAGCAGCAAAAAAGGACAAATAATTGTTGAATATTTTTAGTACCTGAATACACTTAAATATCATTAAATGCCTTAGGGGAAAAAAAGGCAGAAAAAAGGCAGAAAAAAATATTTTTTCCAGAAGAGTGCACTTGTAGATGTTATTTACAAAACTGGATACTCAAAACAAACACTTGTGCACCAGAACTTTTACCACAAATAGTCCAATTTTCAAGGAAAAGTCAAAACCTAAATATTATGTGGAAGATATCACGAAAAAACACGATAAGATATAGATCGTTAATCTTTTTGTGTCTTTATCTTGGTAATCACTTGGTAAACCTTGCCGTGAACCAGCCTCAATGAAAACTAAAGGCGGGTATTTCGTGTGACGAAACGTTCGTCAACTCAATGTACTTGTCCAGTACATGTGAGCGTTTGAGTGTGATGAATGACCACATGCAGAATGTAAGTCCACATTATATGTTAAAAAAAAAGATTTAAGACAAGGCCTTCAACCACTCAAAAACTTCATTTCAAGAAAAGTGATTTTTTTCCCCCCCAAAACAGACAGAGCAGAATTTCACACAGTGGAAAACAAAGTCAGTATACAGCCTGACCCATGTCTGATCACAAACAGTCACAATGGTGGTGGCAGAACAGGCCTGGCAAATACCCTTCGTGAGAGGACAGTGACCTAGGGAGGTGTTTTCTACCTGTCTGTGAAAACGCCTCACTTCGCTGCGGCCCTGTCTGGTCTCGCTGCGGCCCGTGTCCTCTACCTCCATCCTCTCAGCATTCTCCAGCTCCAGCGCCTCCAGCTTCTCAATCACATTTGAACGCCCACTGAGAATAAGGCAGAAAAGAATGAAAAGACTTCTGTTTTGCTATGAGACAACTAGATTTTCACTATTTTCAGACCAGATTAAATGCAATATTCATGCGAAGGTGGTTATTACAAGATCAAAATCAATTATCTCCCCTAATAAAAAGGGACACAACAATAGTGAAACAAACATTGTGTTTCTATCATATCACCTGTCAAAAGGGAATCAATATATGTTCAGAGTGGGACACAACTGTGGTCCTCTATTGCTGTAAACAGAAACTTCACAAGAAGGTGCTACAAAAACACCTGAGTTCTGACCTTTTTAACCCTTTCTCATTATTTCACCTGGTGTAAGAAACATCAAAAAAGGGCAGGTGCTTTGGCATGACTAAATATGAAGGGGTCTTCTCTCCTTACTCTTAAAGATAGGAATTCCGTTTAGAAAGTGGCGTGTGGAAATATTAAATTGCTCATTTTGAATTTTGACCTTATTTGGGGAATACAGAGCAGTGTCGGTCCTCCTTAAAAGGAAACAAGAGAGCTAGTCAGTGAGGTATTTATGTCACATGACTGCTTTAAGCCTCATTGGCTGCTGGGTACAGAGTGGCACAGTTCCCATAAACCCAAATTAAACAAAATGGAAGCGGACTCTCTCCACTGGACAGGTTCTGAGTTATTTAACTCTCTTGCCTCTGTGAATAGCTGTCATGAGAAGGGGGACAAGAATGTTCTCAATGTCCTAACGAAAAAAGTGACGCATGTCAGCATCTTTATTTGAAATGCTCTTCTCTGAGGCTTTTGACCTCTTAGCTGTGGGAGAGGAGAATCCCAGAAAGACGGCCTCTAGTTGAGAGCGCAAGAACTGTTTATGGTAAATGTGTTTACTTCTAACATAAGCAAGGAACAAACTGGGGACTGAGGGAGGGGAACTACTTGCTTGTACTGACCCTTATTCCATGGCAAAAGCATGCACAGTTAAGACTCTGCTGTAAGTAGCTCTTATGTATTTCTCTGGCCTAATAAGGAATGTGTGGTTTTATCTCCTCTGTTGGTACCCTCACACATCTTCTAGGTCTGCCTGCTGTGTGTAGAAAGAACTGGAGAAGGAGCATGAGACACCCCAAGCGCTGCATGCCTTTAAAAGGAGAAGTAGCAGCAGACGCTGAAGAGAAAGAAGCACTGGTCAGACTCACCTCCTCTCTGGGCTGAAGAGGGGTTCTCTGTTCTGCCTCTCGGGGCTGCGGAGGCGGCTGCGTTTTTCAGCTTTGCGAGCCTCCCCCTCGAGGCGGCGGGAGTAAGGAGGGTCATGAAGGCCCCTGAGAACACGGCCCAGAGGTTCTGCTGGGTGGCTCTCTGTACTAGTGACAGTGCTGCCGCTGGCATCAGAATCTAGAGAACTCATGGAACCACTGATGTGCGAGCCATTGGACAGCAGGCTGCTGCCCGAAGGGAAGGGGTCACTGGGTGCAGGGGACAGGCAGCGTGGGATGCCCCCCAGCTCACCGCTGTGACGGCTGGATGAGCTGCCTGTAGGCGACAGGAGGTCCTGAGGGGGTTGGGAGACTGAGGGGGGATAGGAGAACCCGCTCCGGTCCACCTCGTCTCCATTCACCGAGCCCTGATCCGAACCTCGGCTTAGTAATGCTTCCTCAGCTTAAGAGGAGGGGGAGAAAGAGAGAAAGAGATAAGTTTGTAGCCCAAAATTCCATTCCACACTCTCCAAACTACATAAGTTAATATATTAAACTTACAGTGGGTACCACATAATGCACAGTACTTAATGATTGTGAATAAGAAGGCTTAAGACAAATAACTGTGCAATACTTTCAATAGGTTAAATCAAGGGTTCCAATCTAAGCCGCAAGGGTCAGGTTTTCATTCCAAACACACCTAATTCCACTTGATTAATCAGTTAGTATCAGTGTTCAAACCACCGATTAGTTATAGCAGATTCCTGCTTGGCTGGAATGAAAACTTGCAGCCACACCAGCTCTTAGCATATTAAATCTGAGATCCTTGGGTAAAACTTTCAGCTATTAAAAAAACAAAAAAAACAAAAAAAAACCACACACAAGAGCTGTCTCTTGTGTTTCTTACTCTCTTCTTTCCTTATTCTTATTCTCCCTTCAGTTCAATAGTAAGGAGTGGCACTAGCTTATTTAAAGAAAAGAGGAATATTATTATAAGACAAGAGAAACTGAAAGTTAAATCTCCATATTGTTCTTTGAGCACATAATGATGATATTGTGTATTTGGCTTGGATGAAAACTGGAATTCCTGAATGTCACTGGTAACATTAGCATTTGTTTCTATTTCACATCTGCTGGTGACTGACTGCACAACTGGAAGAATTATGACCCAGTAACAGAATAGCTTTATTTCCTCAAGGTCCCCCATACCTGCAGAGGGCAACGATGAGCCCTGTGGTGCCATTTCTGAGGAGGACCACACCTGCGACACATCTGCTTCCCTACTTTGCAGCTCCTCTTGCCATATGATGGAACTGGAGTCTGGAACCTTTTCTGCCTCAGGGATGCCCGAACCGGTGACGGCTACCTTAGCTGGACCAGGCTCCTGATAGAGACATTATCCACTTTAGCACAAATACACTAGCCACAAAATGCTGACTGCTGAAATCGTAAATAAATGACAAGTGCCTGCTGAAGCTCTAACTGAACTAAAGGCCAAAAGAAATCACCTGAGAAGTTGTTGGCTCCACCTTGCGCTTCTTCTTTTGATTCTGCTTGTTGGTCTTTGGATAAACAACTAGCTGTTCACTCCACCTAGTAAGAGACAAGTGATCACTTACAGAGAAGCTCTAAGCAGGTTCAACATTCTTGCATACCAGCCAAGGTTGGAATAAATAAAACCCACTATGCTGCAGGACAGAAGCTCATTGATGAATACATACCCATTGATGATTTCTTTGTTATCTCCACGGATGTAGTACTCCTGCTCAGGCGTGATGATACACAGTGCGTTCTTCTGCCCAGTCTTGGGCTCAGCATCAATCACATCTGTGCACAGGTTCATGTTGACAGTTCCTTGTGGTAGTGTGCTTGGCTATGGGGGGTAAACAGTGGGAAATTTGATTTAAGTACATTCAACACGTTAAACACTGATTTATCAGTAAAACATTAAAAAAAAATTTTAAATCACCAGATTTCATTTCTATAATTATTTACAGTGCAGTACGATGTGCTTATTGCACATATCATAATTAAACAGTTATGGAAGTCTTTCAAGCCATGGATTCACCTCCTTTATTGACCCCATTTTGTCATTATAAGCAATTTCATTTGTTTCCTCAAGATCCCAACTTATTTATGTAAATATTGTGATGTTTTCCTAAGCTAAACAAATTTTTTAAATACCTCTTTGTTTCCTTGATATAAAGATACAGTTTGAGATCTTTTGTTTCCTTATGTCATTGTTGTCTTTAGAAAATGGAAATAACCAAAATGTAACGATGACAGATAAAATGATTCTGGAATGCAATGTGTGAAGCCATGGCCTTTTAGGGTTTTGTTACATTAGAAGGCTGAAAAGCAGTGAAACAAAATGAATTAGGATTGACACACGATCAGATAAAAAGACATAATCCACATGCTACAACTTTCACAACAGCTACGCATCAATGGCAATCAGGAATGTGTATTTCCAAAGACTTAACCAAGAAAACTCATGGTGACTTCCAGCTTATCTGTTTGTACTGTAAGGTCATTAAATGATTAGCAACAAATTGCTATGGCAAGGAGGGAGGGAGGTCTATTGCCTCTTCTGTTCATGGAAAGCAGAAGTAATCTACGTATATTAGTTTCAAAAGCACAATCAAAATATGGGGACACTTACTTTGGACATGTTTGATTTTTCTTTTTTTTTTATTTAATAAGACTTAAGTAAGAAAACACAGCTACAGACATTTTTGTTAACATAAAACAGCTATTTAATAATATGTTTGGGTAATCTTAGCAACATTCAACTTCATGTTCATCAAAGTGTCTTCTCTCATATAATGAGCATGTTTTTTCCAATGATTTGACAGGGAAAAAAGAAAAAAAGGCAGATGAAAGCTGATATTACAACAAGGGGATTAAATGTGAGGAAAATATAAGTATTTTTTGCCATGGTAGTACTTTGGTTGACTTTTCACTGAGTTTGCCATTTTTTAGTAGACCTCTGTTTGTGTTAAATTATTGTAAGCCAACAAAGCAAACATGCTTGCTTCTCAAAATGATTTTCGAACGTTTAGACACCATTTTGACAACACCATCTCCATTTTGATATTTTTATGATAGCCTCTGCTAGGATATATTTTTGTATGTAGCCTCAGAGTATCATAGAGCAGGAGGAGTAGCAGAGGAAAATGGAGGCTTAACAATAGCAAACGGGTTCCACAACAATTCAGAGCATCACAACAGAATGTGAAAAATTAAATCTCCCTCATATGGTGCACTAATCAGTTATCATCACCTAAAGAAGGTTCAACGTCACAACACACAGAGCAGCTTTCCCTTAGAGCGCTGAGCAACTTTCCTAAAAACAGTGCGCCGACATGCACCCATAAGTTCACTCTGGATCTTTCTTGCCCCCGATTCATGGCGGACCATCTTGCGATTTCTGCCTGAGCTGTTATCAGACATTCGGCGGCCTCTAGATGTAAAACAGGTGCTGTCTTTTCCTGGCTCCTTTTATGGTCATTTTAAGTGATCCTGCTTTATTAAAAGCTGCCAGGAAACCTCAGGGACTGCCAAATATGGCAATTACAGTGTGTCACAGTTACAAACTGCAGCACTGTTTCTGTTTCACTACACAAGAGTACTTCTGGGGGGAAAAATCCGGGTAATGAAACACCAGTGGTGGACGGGACACAAGAGTGGATAGTAAAGAATACCGTGTCACCTCAGCACAAAGCGTGCAGAACGGTGAAGGTGAGAGACACTGTAATATCAAATATCATGAGAGATACTGAGTGTTATGAGGCATGACATCTCATAGTCGAATCAGCGTTGTAGATAATCTATTTAAGACAAAGTTCAACAGTTCATTCAGATCTTTGTACTGCACTGTGGAAATCTTTGAGCTTTTAGATAAGAGAGGTAAATATGAGGCAATGCATTAATGGCAGTGTGAAAAAAAAAAGGAACAAATCATTTGCAGAGAAGAGAAAGGCGCGTTCTAGTGTTATTGTAAACAGGCTCAATCGCAGCTATACTGTCAGAGTAAGAAATGTCTAATTCTGGCAACAGCACAAAGCAAGCAAGTCTGCCAAGTCTGCCATTCATACGTTTTACATTATCTTGAGGCAGATTCCAAAACACGGGATCAAATACCACATCCTTCTTTTGTCTCAGACTTTTTTTTTTTTTTTTACGAGCTGATTATTTTTAGAAGCGTTATTATGGAAAATGAAAACATTCTCACTGACACACAAATAGTGTGTGTGGGGGGGAGGGGGGGGGGATTGACCATAATAACCCACAGACCAAAATGAAATCATGACTGATCATTATAGAACGAAATTAAAAAAAAAAAAAAAAAACCAACAAAATCTATCAAAATGAAACACACGTTCATTCAAACTGGGTTTTACTGCACAGGCAAATCTTTAAGTATGTCAGAAACCACATCGCCTGGTAGACGTACATTTTATAGCACATATGTGCCCCGACTTGCTGTGCATCGAGTCTGAAGGGCGAGAGAAAGACATGGCATTAGCCTTGCTACAATCCTTCCCCTGATACACCTCTGAAAATATGCCACGATAATAAAACGGCAGTGTTTAATTCAACACCTGGCTTTCAGCCCCTCATGGTCCGTCGCTCTCAGAAGCAAACGAAGTGTTCTCGACTCTGGAACATCTGTTACATCAGAGGCGAGTTTAAAAATCGCACAGCGATGACCCTCTGCTTCTGCGTCTACGCCAGATGATTTGATTTGGCCGTTCTAAACACGGGCTCTGGTTACAGAAATAGGTATTGTGGTAAGGCCCTCGGTGGAATGAAAATCTCAGAGCATATTTTAGATTTCCGTGTGGTTTTAGGGGTCTAATGTTCTCAGAGTATAGCAACGTCACCAATAGCCCTCTTAGCAGTTTCACCAAATATGGGCATATCAGGGGGGGAATGCTCTTCTGAGCCTAGACTCAGAACATTCAGAACATCTCAGTCTAACAGCTGAATCCTTCTGCTCCCAAGAGTTCGGGCTGAAGTCAGTAAATGCATGTAATGTTTACAGCATTCGGTGCTGATCCTGTCAAATGAATGGTTATCTTCTGCCAGGTTCTCTTAGCTAAACTGACAAGTTATGGAAACAAATTTGGGATTAGTGGGATTAGAAAAATAAACCTGCTTGAACCAGATTCAGACAACGTTAAAGCAGATTCAGTCCATATTTATTACACTACAAGGAAAAGTGTTGCTGTTGGGGAAATCCAAGCAGGGAAAGTTTACTGAGGCAAATCAATACCTTAAAGGAACAGTTCAGAAAAAAAAAAAAACTAATTGACACAGTTTTCCACTTTTCCCAATCAGCCAACATGTGAGTCCAAATGTTGCCACTTTAGTTTTGCACTGGAGCTACAAGGCTGGTGTAGCAGTTAACACTGTAAGTCAATAGTCACCCAAAATAGCCGAAGCAATTTTTAAAGAAAAAAAAAACCCCAAAAACTTCTCTCAACCAGCTCAAACAATATGCAGATCTTCATTAAGTCACAGACTTGAGGTTTAGGATGGAGTCCTCTAACTTATGACTACTTTCCGTATACCAGCACTGAAATGGCTGCCTGTAGCAGTGAAGTTTTGTTCATTTTATAGTGTCTTAAACACAGCATGTCTGCTCCGTTTTACTGAAAGAGCTGGAAGTGGTCTGAGAAAGTTGAGAGAAGATTTTGGTGTTGTATTTTTTACAAAAACGTTTTGGGCTCTTTGGGTGACTACTGAGTTCTAGTGTAAACAAATGTTGAATATGTTACAAAGAACATTCATTCTGGATTTGCCAATGTATCAGGAAGACAAAAGACATTTCTGACCATCCAAGCAAGACTTATTCGGTGTCTTTGAAGGATGGCTTGCCACATGCAAGCTCCGTTCTTCTACAGAAAAAAACCTGTGAGAAAAACACTAAGGTTACCTATACAAAGTTAACTTTTTTTAATTGATCCATTGGGCAATTTTTGTTTGTTTATAAAAAGTAAGCTCTTAGTACTCACATAAGCCCTCTGTCTTTTTTATTTCAGCTTATACTTCGGCATGCAAGGCACACATTTCCCTGACCTAATTTCCAGGTTTTTCCTGATTGCTCCCAGCACAGATGAAAAGCCTGCAAAGACAATAGGCCTGACAGAATTTTCATAGTCTTACAATTGAAGGAAAAGCTATAGTACTCCGAACTGATGTCAGCTGTCCACGCCAGCTGGTGAAGAGCGCTATGGTTTCCCAACGTTATCTCCAAAGACAACATGACATCAGCCAAGCAATGTCCGATGCACTGCTATTTGCCTACTACTACACATGCAAATAATAAACTGCCCCGCTATAAACTAAGTCATTCCGTTACTGATAGGGATTCAAATGCAGTGTGAGCAGAGGTACTCTAGGGTTTGCAGAAAGGCCATTGTGGGGCCCCATGGCTCTCGATCTTCATGACAGGTCCGTGTGTGGGCCTCACTGTTTATATACAAACGCAGTAATCTCTGAGCTGATCAGGCAGCTAATTTGGTCACCCATGTCACATTCCAGTGAGTCAAACAGGCTGAGCAAGGCTCTCGCTACCCCTAGAACCCTCCCTGTGACGCTGCTCCAGAGTACATCACTTCCTCCTCTCGATCCACACTCCCTCGCTCCTGCATTTTAACAAGCTAGGAAGCAATAAAGGCAGCAATAAACAACCTCCTTTTGTACCGAGAAAGAAACTATTATGGTCTGTCTACATCCAGTGTTCAGACTAAACCTTCTGAGAAATTGCTCATCATTGCTCAAAAGAAAAATGTCTGAGGAAGCCTGGTAATCTGAGAAATATCTGCAATGTGGACAGAAACAGTAAGAATGTCCCATAACTTACCGATTCATCCAGAGCAAAGCGCAAGCAGCCATGTTCATATAGGACAAAGAATCGCCGCTGCCATTTCTGCAGTAAAGGAAGAATGTGTTATAAAAATAGCTCAACTGAACCATTTCAAAATGTTAATACTTGTATATCAGTCACTGGGGTGCCTAGAGTAACATTTTGCATTACATTTTGCATCCTTTCTTGCTGCAAGATTTGATTAGAATTTTGAGATTTGAGCTGTGTGATTTGTTTATTATGAACTCTCTACTTTTTAAAGGACATGCACATAAGGGCAGAGGCAAAGCAGTTCATTTTGTAGCTCGCGTCCGAATACTTACCCGAGATCGATGCATTGGATTGTCAAAATCCGTCCCCTCGGGAGCCAAGCACAGCCAGCCTCCATAGATAGGTTTAGCCTGTGAGGACAAGAAACGCTTAATCAGCGGCAGTTTGGAATGCAAATGTAAGTGTTACGTATTTGAATAATATATGGTACACTAGATATTTCAGAATGGTGTTACTATAACAACACTGATAAGGGAATCTGAAGTAGCCGACTTCTAGCACTACCACCAGCTCATTTTTCAGTTAGTATTAAACACAGCACAGCACAGGGGGACTAACTCTGAGTATGCATTAAGTATCTTTATAGAGCACTCAAATGAATTAAAAATGTATAAACAAACATTCTCAATGAACTTAAGAATATACTCATAACTATAAAAGGAGCAGGCAGCAAGTTTACACACAAAACTGTCTGGAACAATAGTCAAGCAACGCTTTGAAATGTACACCTATGATGTGCATGTCTGCAACGTGTGTTGAAATTCATTTACACCTCAAAAATGTGACCTATGTTGATTAATGAATGTGCAGGTATTTAACACCTACACCGTTTATAAACAGAATCATTTTCACTTTGTCGAACGGGGATGGCAAACAATCTTGGTTTGATGAATGACATGGGGGACATTTCACTGGGGGACAGTTTCCGCTTCCTTGTTTGTTTTTTTTGCTGTGACTGTAATGATTTTGGAGAAACATTACCAGCGCAAACTCTATTTAATTTATAATTGCAATGGACATGGCAACACGAAAAGAAGCATATTAACACAACAACCATCATTTTCATGATACAAAGACATATTATGATGTGTGATGGTATTTTTTAAGTAATGATATAAATGACAATATGAAAATAGTATCACTCAACACCATCTTTTTGACCACAAGGCACATTAATATACAGTCTTAAGAGCCATTGATCCAATAAAATCATGGGCATCATCAAATACTCAACTATACCAGTTAAGTAGGATACATATTAAAATTTCAGTAAAAATTCTCCAGCACTCACAGGATTCATAATCTAACCTCATGAAACAACAATGGATATATTGTAAAAATACCATCCTTCCGTAAAAGTGAAAATAAGGATAAAATAGTGAAAAGTTAAGTGCAAATGTGGGAGATATGTGGGGCGCATACTGAAACGATCAATGTTGCAGGATCACAAATTCAGAGGGGATTATACAGGAATATCATGGGCAATTTTATATTCTATATGTGCGCAGATTATGTTCATCACCTTGTTAAAAAGTTTAGGACTATTGGGATCACTTTATCACCAAGATCTGAAAAAACGCTAGATGCTGTTCCCAGTATCACCATAGGCATATTCAGCAGTGCAGGACCAGACAAGTTCACAGCTGCAGCAGCCACGTCGGAAAAGCAGGCGTCTGATATTAGTATTCAGCTAAATGGTCCTGAAACTGTCTAGACTCACAAAAATGCGATCGTTTTAAATACATTATGCACTTAAATAACATACTAGGCTAATTAATCTTTACAATGATGTTTTGGTCCATAACGGAAATGAATTCTTATTCTATTTATTTAATGTTAAAACATTAAAAAGGTCAACTAAAAGAAAAGTGTTGCATTTGTCACATCGCACAAGCACTCCAAACAGTTAAGGAGGTCAGGTAAATGCACATAAATGTGTCACACATTGGGTGACAAAATAAGCAATTTAACAGTTTTTGTGGGACACATCAAACCGGGAGAATCCAAAAAAAGAACTGGAACCAACAGATCCTTCCTCTTTCGAGGAGGGTAAAAAAGCACAACATGAAAACACAGCTGTGGATTCAGTGCTGGGGAGCCACGGGGCCAGGAGAACGGCGGCACACCCCTGCACTTTTCCTCCACACATTGAAGGCCTGCTTCCTCTCCAGAGCTCCTCTTCTAACCTTGCAGGCCTCCTGTCGGCATCAGGTTTAACTTCCAATTTCCTCCCAGGCTAAGGCCTAAGGGCGCGGGCCGTTCCCAGCGGGCCGCTTTATCCCAGCATCCCTCTCACCCCTGGATGCACTCACTGGGTTTTGCCGGCTTGGGACCCCCCTCGAGACACATTCCCCCGCCTCGGCCCTCCAGTCCCCCTCTTTCAGACTGTGCTCCTGCTTCTGAAGTGCAAACTTTGGGAAACTCCAGTTTCCCAACCCACATTTCCTTTCACAAGCCCTCCTCCCCCCTCGACTCCACATCAAGCCCTGGCCTCCCACACCCCTCAACCAAGCTCCCAGATGTCGACGGGAGGTCCGCAGATAAACAAAGCAGACTGATTTTCCTATACAGAAATGAGAAAAGGTGTTTTAATCTAGGGACTATGGTTGCATCAATTGGACAGTATTGCTCACTCCCAGATATGAAAGTCTTATTAAACGCTTAACTGTCGTCCCTCAGTTGTTTAAACTTCTATCTTTTCCCTGACATTTACATTTATGGCATTTAGCAGATGCTTTTATCCAAAGCGACTTCCATTCCCTAACTACAGGGGACAGTGTCCCAGGAGCAACCTGGGGTTAAGGGTCTTGTGAGGGACCCTGTGGCGTTATGCTGAAGGTAGGATTCGAACCCATGAACTCTTGGTACAGAGGCAAGTATCCTACCCACTAGGCCACCACCACCATCTGCTATGCTATGATCTTTTTCACACACTTGCCATGGGCTTGGCTAAAGGGCTAATATCACAAAAACAACTACGCACTTCAGGTTGTATAAGTGCTTTATTATTATTTTCTTACTAGATGAAGTCAATAACAGTGTCCATATTTCAGTAATATTTATCCCTATTAATGTTATGACATACATAATGTGAAGCAATTAAATGCATCCATAATGCAAAAGCAAAAAAAAAAAACCCCACAAAAAAACCCCACTCTACAATCCCCTTCCAATCCTCTCTTTCATGTTCTCTTTAAAATCTCTAATTATCTCTAAAAGGGTTTAAATGCACATCACATTAGAATGTATGAATGTATGACAGGTGTCAACAAACCAAAGTAATATAGTTTATTCTGCAAAAATCAATCCTTTACAAATCATTCAGTTTAAAATGAACTAAAACCGGACGTACACTGCCTAAGCATCACACATAATGAGTTTCAGGTACAAATACACACCCCGTCCAAATTACAAATCTCAACATCACACTTACTAAGCTGAAACTGGACCTGAACGACATGAAATAAAGTGAGTCACTCTAAAGTTGTGGCTATTAAAAAAAAGACATTAAAGGTATTACAAGGGTACTCACACAGTATTCAACAAGCATGGCCATGCATAAATGCTTTCACTTGTGTGTACGGAAACACCACAGATGAGCCCACACAACAGGAATCATGTACATTTTCAGTTAATATTAATTTAAATAGATTATATGGCTAAAGACCGATCCATTTCCATACACATATACCAGATCATCTGTGCTAGCTCCCGTTCAAGCTCGCTAACTAGAAACTCACTTCAGATGGTAAAAATTTGTCAAGGAAAAAAAAAAAAAAAAAGAACATCAGCATTACAATCTGTCTCAATACCATGTGGTGTAAAGCCAGCTTCAATCATTACGCTTGATAGTCTGAAAGTATCTGCTGGCCTATTTTTAAGCATATTTTTCATCTTATTCAATGAACTGACCACAACGCTGGGCACAGAGTGATGGTTTAATTAATTATTTACTGGTGCTTAAGGTGTGTTGTCATTGCTGTTCCAGCACTGAAGACACATGGTGCCATGTCCCTAGAATAAATGGACAAACAGTAAACAATGAGCCATTTGACTATAATCCTCTTGATCAACTAGGTTTTTTATCTTTACAGAGATGAAAAACCATTTGCATACATTTTATGGAAATTGTTAAACTACTGTTGTTCTTGGCAACTGTCCTGTAGGCATCCATCTATGGTGAACGTATTTCAGATTCCATACCTTTACTGCTGGACTGTTTCCTCGCTGTGCGTCTGAGTCATGTTTTTGACACTGTTCCCCTTGAGACTAGAGGTGTTAATGATTAGCTCTTATTCAATTACTCGACCAACAAAATCTACATGGGGATTTTCACCTACTAAGCTTGTCAGCTACGCCGTTTGTTCTAAATAATACTGCTGCATTACTGTGCCAGGTCTGATGGCCTGGTACTATGTGAGTAAATATGTTTAATCAGATGAACAAACACCATGTATCCTAGGCGGTACCAAAGTAGCAGTTCTCAAATAAGAGGACATGACACTTCTGTGTGCCATGACCAGGGGGGCTGCTTGTATTTTAGCTTTAAATTCACTAAACACAACCAAACGAACATCAGAACTACACAAGATGCTAAACACTCCACACTGGCTGAATTGTTTCAAAAGGTGAGGAAACAGGCTTAATTGTAACAGGATAAGATAAGTCAGTAGGTGAAAGTAAAGCAGGAAGAAAGTGTCTTCCAAATAGATAAATTGGACTTTCTGGATGTTTAGTACTTGCTCAACTACAAAATGCTGAACCACCCAGCTTCAGAAATCCAGTTAATATTCGTCCAAAGTTAACATCCTTCTTACAGCCTCTCTACAAGACCTTATATGGTGATACATCCTCTTCCTGTAGCCATGTTACTTTCATCCAGAGCAGGCGTCCATCCATCTATTTGTTCTGCAGCCAACCAAAGGAAAAAAAATACCTCAAAAGGCTACCACACAGCTGTACAAACACACCGAATCACAATACAGTAAGGACACAAATGTGTAGTCACTTTTGGCAAAAAAGATAGATAATTTGGCCAAAATGCTTCACAGGGATTGCTAGAAACAGCCCTTCTGATCATGCCAATTATGTCACTGGCAATAAATTGCACTCATTGCTAAAGAGCATAACAATGTCTACATCTTGGCAGGGACACTGAGAAACAACAAATGAGCTTTTTAACAACCATTAATAGCTATCCTGTCCAGAAAAAAACCCAAAAAACAAACGAGTAAGCTTTCTCCAAGTCATCCTAGTAAGTTTACTCAACAATTTTAAATCAAGCCCCACCGGCACACACGCACATTTTTAGCTCTTTATGCTTCAGGTCGTGTGGACTGATGAGTGACGTAATACAGACGATGCAGAGCAAGGGTTAACAGCTGTTAATCACTTAAAACTCCTCCCACACGTGTCAAGTATGATGCTGACATCGCTATAGGTCCTCTGTTCCCTGCAAAGTGGGAGGGGCCTATTAAAATATAATCGCAGTCCAAAATAACAAACACTGCTAATTTTTCCACTTTATTTTTTTCTACATGATGTGAACACGCCAGCTGCCCTTTATACTGTGTTAAGATCTCCTGATTATCAGACCAATAGAAAGGCTCCAAAATGATACCTGGAAAATCTCCTTACATTAACTTACAATAAAAGTTAAGAACATTTTTTGTCTTCTCCTGAAAAGCTTACATTTGTAGATGCCTGTTTTTTGGAACAGTTTTTAGCATCTCCTAAAAAATTATGTTGGGTGTTCCTTGTATGCTGTGGTTAGTATCTATTAAAATGAGTATAAAAAAGGACGACTGGTGAACAAGCAACAGAGTATGATGGCAAAAATATCATAGAATGGGTGGTAAAAGCTCAATACGCATGATGAGCGAAAGCTTCCCTTCTAGTCTGATTCCTCAGAAGAGCTACTGTAGCACAAAAAGTTAATGCTGGCTTTGATAGAAAGGTGTCAGAACACACAGTGCATCACAGCATGCTGCGTACAAGGCTTTGTAACTGCAGAACGGACAGAGTACCCATGCTAACCCTTGTCTACCCCCAAAATGTCTGCAATGGACCTGTGAGCACCAGAACTGGACCATGGAGCGATGGAAGAAGGTGGCCTGGTGTGAGAACTCACGTTTTCTTTTACAACATGTTGACAGCCAGGTGAATGGCCAAATGTGCTACATGTGGGGTGAGCCAAAATGACAAAACAAAACAAAACAAAAAATAGAATGTAGGTGGGTTTCAAATCAAGTTGTGACTATAATGTCAAAAGGCATGTTATAGTTTGTCATAGTCTTATTTATTCTTTGAAATTTAGTCTGCATTTCTGTTAATGAAATTATTTAAAATCTAAAATAAATACAAATAAGTGGAAAAACATGTTTGTTTTCTCAAAGGGTAAGGGGGTAGGGGGTCAGGGTAACTTTCCAGCAGACCAAATTAAACATCCTTATGGTCAACTTTACCCCCCAGACCCCACTTTGGACAGCCCTGGTCTAAAACATCCTCTCATTCACATTCACAGGTTTTTAAGACATAACGTCCGCACAAAGCCTGTCCTGTGCGAAATCAAAGTCAATTCATGATCCCTTTTCTGTAGTAAAAACAGAAAGCGTAGACATACAGAGCGAGCAATTAAAGCGTAAACCTCAGGAGCAGAGACAGCCGTGCTGAGAAGAAAGCAAAGTCATGAAGTACCAGAAATAAGTCTTGAGAACATCTCTTCAAATTGCCACGATCACAGAAGGCTTGTTCTTCGCAGTTTTCCTATAAACCCTTTAAGCTGCAACTAACAAACCATTTACTGGATGACAATTTTTGGATGCTCACACAGACTGGTCAAATTCATTTTACTCTTCACTACAGGAGATGAATTTGTTGCTTAACTGAAACAAAAATTGCACTGTTCAGTTACTCTATTAGTAAAAATTCTTCTGCTACAGGGTAAAACCTGATGAAAACAAACACACTCAATTCTGTTTGTAAGATTCAAACAAAGAACAACACCTTCAATACACAAACCAAAATCCACTTTAATTGACTACACTTTTTATGAACTTAAACAAAAGCCTAAAGAAAGAACTCTCTAAAACCAAAACTGACAATGACCTATTCCAACGTTACGTTTTTAAAATGTCCTAAATTTGTCCTATATTGTTTGATTAGCTCCTAACTGGAGTCTGAAGGAAAAGGTGAGAAAGCAATATATGCACAGGTACAGGCATCTGGAGAAGACAACTTAGAGTTTGTGTGTCTACATTCATCAAAATGGCAACAACTGAACTGTGATTTCAGGCTTTCTGTAGAACGCTCAAAATCAACAGAACCCAGAAAACACATTTGGACAATCCTAACCCGACCAGCACAACTTGAAATCAAAATTGTCACTAATGCTCTCTACCTTTATAAACTGACTCATTTAAACATGGGTGAACCAGGGGAAAGACCAGATTCAATAAACGGCACATCAACTGTCAAACACTAATTAACAGCCTCCTAATCCAGATAGAAATTCATTCTTCTGCAAACCAATTCTAGATATTCTGATGCTTACACAACTCGTGAACCTTAATCCTGTTTGGAAGAGGCCCTTTCGTAACTGAATTAGTCACATAATTAAAGTAGGGTGTGATATAAATAAGAAAACCCAGTGACTAGGACAACCCAGGCAGTGTTGTTTACCTGATTCAGGTCTTGGTCGGTCAGAAGATGCAGCTCCCGAGGTTTGAAGCAGTTCTGACACTTGCTTTTGTTGAAAATATTCGCCTGGAACTTCCTGCAAGGGTTTTCTTTTGCAGCAGACATCGTTGCTCTCTTAATTTTAATCAACTCCCTCCGTTAAGGTCCCAAATTTGACGGCGGATAAATAAATATATATATGTTTATATATATATTCCTGTAATGATCTTCACAAGTCTCTCATCCAATTTGTGACCATCCAAAGCATGATCTGAAGCACAGGTATCTGCACGATCTAGCCCAGTGAGTTTCTTTTTTTTCTTTCAGCTGACTTGAGAGTCAAATGGTAAAATTTAGAGGTCTGAATGTAACAGACTCGACCATCCAAAGCATAGATTTCTGCACGATCCAGCCCAGTGTGGGGGGTTTTCTTCTTTCAGTTGGCTTGAGAGTCAAAAGGTAAAATTTATAGTCCTGAATGCGACTTTGTATAAACAGACAGCCAGCTAAGCCAACCCGCCAGCTACCTTTTTGGCTTGGTAGAGGCAGCTCAGTCCATGGCCTGCATTCACAAAGCAGACCCGGAGTGATTAAGGAGGGCTGCAGCTCCTCTCAGGCTGCAACCGTGAGAGCCGTAAACAAAACAGCCACCCAGGCGCCTCGCCTCTTCAACCATGAGCCAGAGACACGGCACACCAAAATCCCATATGTAACGTGAATATAAAAACCACTAATAATGAGGTAGCCCGACTTTAATAGACCCTTTCCCCAGCTTCGAAGTTCTTCTCGGAGCTAAGCTAGCCGCCTCGTTAGCTAACAAGCTAATGAAAGGTCTCCTAGTAACTCAGCTCTGCTCCCAATCCGCCTCTGCCTCCGTCGCAACCGCATGTTTTTTCTTGTCTTTTGGGCTCAAAACCAAACGTTACCGGTCCGACATAACGCTCTAAGCCCGGTGGAGCGCGGCTGAGCGGGTTGGCCCGGGACTGCAGCTCGAACAGGCGGCGATAGTCTCTCTAAAGTGTGGTTTCTCCGGAGCGGACCCCTCAGGCTGGACGGATCTCTCCCAGCGGAGGGAGGGACAGCTAACTCTCGCACGCTCATGTTGGAATTCTGTCGACATCTCGCGAGGCTTGCCCTTACCACGCCGCTAGCCGTGGTATTCAAAAGATCAAACGCAGAAAAAAAACAGCACTGACTAATAAAAATAGTTTAGTGGATTAATACAGTAAGAATTATACTATTAAGGTATCAATAATAGCGTAATACATACATAAGTAATATATTTAACATTTAATATTTCATTGCTAGTATTATATTACATGTATTACACTTGCGCATTATTTATTCATTAAGGTTATTTATGTATTTATTTATTTATGTATTTATGTATGTATGTATGTATCTATCTACCTATCTATATATATATGTATATATGTAAAAGCTATATATATATAGCTTTTACTAAAGGGCCTCTGAATAATCCCTTTTTGAGGCTGAAAAAACCTAATTGCATATTTAGATGCCCACACAACACACACAGGCACCTGAGAAAATGTATTTAAATGTATTCACAATACTGCTACTACTACAACTTCCACCACTACTAGTTCTAATAATAATAATAATAATGAAAAAACAATCCATATGTACATGTACACACACGCACACACACACAGTAGTTCACAGAGGGGCTCATATTAAGGTTTTGATTAATATTACATTCTGAAAAGGACCATGTTACAGCTATGCACACCCACGCACAGTATTTTGCAGTAACGTGTTTCATGTCTGTTTTGTGTGTGTGGAGCGGTAACATGTGGAGCTGTAATGGATGAAATATTAATCAAAACCTTAGTATAAGCCCCTCAGTAAACTACTGGAGACTGAAGCCACACACTGCTTTGTGCGGTAAAGAATAGTGCATTTCACTGAATTCTGCATGAGACACCATTTGTCTTCTGCCTGGTTGCCATCGACATGCCTGAGCTACAACACACATGAAAAATCACTGAGTCAGCCACATGCTATTAAAAGACCCCAGGTCCTGACAAGCTACCCCTGCTGTCAAAGACAGAGAGAGAGAGAGAGAGAGAGAGAGTGAGAGAGAGAAGGGGACTGGGGGACTGTGAATGGACGAGGAGGAAGAAAGGGTTCAAGCTGGTTACCTAAGCGGAAAACAACAGACTTTTCCACTGGAGGCTTACCTCCTCACACACACACACCGTAAGTGAACTGAAAATAAGACAGATTACGCCTCTGCGTGGTCTGCTTGCATGTGTGTGTGTGTGTGTGTTTGTGTGTGTGTGCAGTCAGGACCAAAGCACTTTCAACTTGTGTTACGCTCCTAAGTAGCTCAAAGATGAGCAAGAAGAATTCCTCCATGTTTCTCAAAGCTATAACATTGCGTTGATAGGAACAGTGAGAGACAAAAAGAAGCGAATCTACAGTCTGTCCAGTTCTCTCTCCTTGAATATCCAGTGTCACACAGCATGGCGTTTGTGGCAGCAGATTAGTCTAAGGCCGATGTATATTTAGAACCATGTCCTCAACCACACTTTACATGGCAATAGTGAACAGCTGTGCTCTCTGACAAATGCAAGTGTTCGCAGATAACGGAGAAATGTGCTTGAAGATAAAATTAGTTGGTGCAATTGCCAATCATGTCATTGTCTGGCCACTCTGTTGCTGTGCCTTTGTTTCATTAGTCTCCTGATTAGATCACAGCTCAGTGAGCACACACACGCACACACACACACACACACACACACACACACACACACTCACTCCTAGTGGCTTCGTAAATAAAAAGTTCACCAAAAATCAAAAGTATAGAGTTTTCACTTTATCCAAAGTATAGTAGGTCTGGCATCAGAATTTGCTTCTTTGATTTAGCATTGAACCAGCAAGGCCTGTATAATGAATGAAAAAGCTTTTGGGTGACAGGATTCCATTACATTAACTTCTTAGTATGGATGGAAAACTACAAAAAAATCACATATTTTGGCCAGTCGAATGCATTTGAGGTCAAAGTGTGTTGTGTAATCTGGGTTTTTTTCCTTGTGGCTTTTCTATTGCCAACAAAAACATACAAAAACGTGCTGTGAACGAATCCCAAGGTCACTAAACAGATCAAATGGACGGTTGTTGACAAACTGGAATTGTCTCTAGTGTTTCCTTCTGGCTCAGTCAAAGCTAAGATCAACAGAATGGCCATTTTATCAGCAGCCTCGCCCACTTCCAGTGTGTTCTGCTGTCATCAGGGTGGACAGTGAGTTTGGAAAGTCGACCCAGCACGTCAAGCCAAACTTCATTTGATTCTGATTGATTGTTTGCACCTATCTGTGTCCAGCATTATTGCACTATATCACACACACACACACACACACACACACACACGCATCTCAGGAAAAACATTACATTATTTTCCATTTTTTGTTCTCCTGCAGATGGGTCTCCCATCTGTGATGATATTGCCTCTGCTGGTGGTGGCGTTCGCCGGATTCTATTACCTCTACAATGAGGTCATCCAGTTCATGTCCAAGTCCATAGTGCGGAACAAAGTGGTGGTGATTACAGATGCCGTGTCTGGAATGGGAAGCGGTAATATAGTTTTTTTTTTTTGGTCCTCTCACAATTACAGTCTTTATCTTCACACAGGCCTGTGAGTGTGAATGCGTGCATTTTCTGCAAGAGTTAAAACATAAAGACTGTATTTTAGAAATGATAATGTAAAAATAGACTGTATCTGTTGTTTGGATTTCTTTCCGTGATTCATGAAAAATGACAGCCATTTAAATTGCCCTGCCGTAATTGCTTAATAATAATGTATTTGTGAGTGACTGTGTGTGTATGTATGCGTGTGTGTGCATGTGCTGGTGTGTGTGTGTGTGTGTGTATGTGTGTGTGTGTGTGTGTGTGTGTGTGTGTGTGTGTGTGTGTGTGTGTGTGTGT
>JBBIGA010000106.1:32136638-32154757 GCA_037576975.1 Alestes dentex | reverse complement strand
GCAACATTTGCACGGTTTCAGACACGTTATGTCCTTCTTTAGGTTGAATGGGACCCTTGCCAGTGTTATGTAAAGCTTGTCCAACCCAGCAACAGTGGCTATGAAAACGAAAGCGTGAGTCATCGTCCTGTTTCAAACAACTGACTTGCCCAGATAAGACCTTAATCTGGAGGATGAAGTTTGAATTAATCTTTCATTAAACCCCACTCACAAACATGTCTTATGTTAAGGAATATTTAGCTGGATTATCAGCCATCCAGTCTTCTGTCCCCTTTTAAAAGGAGAAAGTCTTTGTGCAGGGAATTACAGGCTCAGCCTGCCAGGCATTTAAAATCGGCCATAACTCCCTGCATTTTTAATTATCATGGCTCTAATATGGAACATTACATCTGTCCTCTTTGTTGTGAAGCATGTAGAGTGAATGCGTTCTTATCTAGCATGTGAAACACAACGGGCTCTTGAAGAATTCATTTGGATTATGACAGCAGATGCTGCAGCACAAGTGGCTGTTGTTCTTGCTCTTGTCATTAGACTTGTATTAATGATGGTGCGCTAATTAGTGAGATTAATTACCCTAATGAGCAGACATTATGACAGGAATGACAGCCGGCTAAATCACTCCATTTGGACAGGGATGGTCCGCCATCTTTCCCTCCCACTGTCTCTCACACGCCTTTCTGCACATTTGGCACCACTCTTAGCTCGCCGCCTATTGTCATATGGAGCAGGCGGCCTGTGTCTGCGTCAGCGTTTAGTTTCTCATTGAATTCTGAGGGGATGGTGGGGACTCTTGGGGCTCCTGTATCTTTATTATCTTTGTTGTCGGTCACATTTCTTATATTCAGTTCATGGTGCAAAAAAGAAATGTTACAAAATGAAAAATTCTCAAAGACAGTATCTGAAAGGGGAAAACAACCAATCATATTTTCTGCATAAAAGAGTCATTCAGAGTTGTTCGATCTAAAATAATTTAGCACTGTTATGTGCACTGACCTTCTTTGCAGTGGTGGTGATAGGAGCCAGTGGTCACGATGACTAAAGTAAAGTGGCCCCTTATAGTCACGTGTGAACAGAGCACACAGTGTGAACAATGAGAAATTCTTTCTCTGCATTTAACCCATTCACCAAGTGAAGCAGGGGGCTGCCACCAACAAGGTGCGCCCACGGAGCAGTGTGCGGGGACGGTACCTTGCTCAAGGGTACCTCAGTGGTGACACTAGCAGTGTTGGGATTCGAACCCACAACCTTCAGATTGCACGGACAACTCCATAATCACTAAACCGCTATACAGTGCGAATATCACTTTTTATTTACTCTTCATTTTGATCAGTGAACCTACACGTGTCTGAGTTGTTATAGTATTGCTAAAGGTAAAATAGCGAGAAAACTGAAAAAACAAAAAACACCCTGTATGTAGCTCATCAACATTAATTAATATGAAAAATACTTATATTTTTAGGCCCAAACCTTCTCAAAACCACCATAAATCAATGTGCTGGATGACTGTAATGTATGTGTAACTATTTAATGTGATAGTGTTCTGAGAGGTAGCTGTGAGACCACTTGAATACTTCAGGCATCTGATTCTTATCCAACACTGCAAACTGTAGGTCCCACTTGAACAAAGCATGGGCTCTGTGGTTACGGAGTTGCCCCCGTGATCAGGAGGTCATGGGTTTAAATCCCAGGACTGCTAGTGGCACCACTGAGATTCCCCTTGAGCAAGGAAGTGTCCCCTCACACTGCTCCCTGGGCGCTGCGTCGCTGGCTGCCCACTTGGTGAATGGGTTAAACGCAGAGAAAGAATTTCACATTGCTCACACTGTGGGGTGGCTATAAGGGTCCACTTTCCATTATTACATGTCTAATATCTCTGAATGAATCTGTTTATGTCTTAACCATCTCAAAAATGTAATTATGCAGAAATGAAAATAAAACACCTACACAATACCTATGACTGAAGTGTTTATATACACTTATCCTGATGGAAAATATCAAGTGGTAGAATATTTTAGGCAGCAAGTGAACAATACGTTTTCAAAGCTGACGTGCTGGAAGATGGGCGAACATGTAGATCTGAATCACCTCCAAATTCCACAGATGTCAATCTGACTGAGCATCTCAGGGATGAGCTGAACAAAATAGCTCCATCCACGGAGGCCCTACCTTGCAATTTACAGGACTTAAAAGATCTGCTGCCAACATCTTGGTGCAGATACCACAGCACACCTTCAGAGGTCTTGTGAAGTCCCTATCTCGATGGGTCAGAGCTGTTTCAGTAACATGAGAAGGACCTACTGAATGTTTTAGTAGCATGCATGAGCTTCACCCCTGATCTCCACTGCAAAACACAACTTACAGTTTTTTTTTCTACATGAAATGACAGTGGAGTTGTTTAAATAGAATTATAATAAGATGTTCCACTGACTTTGGCACAGAAAGGCAATCAAATCAAACTGAACTGCCCAAAAATGGCTGATCAGCAATTCATGGGGCGAATTTGTTCGCTTAAAACTGCCACTTAATAATATGTGTACACTGGCTCCTTTTATCCTGCATTAAAATGTACATGGCCTATTTTAAATTACACCCCAAGACAGCTACTGTCATTCACAGCTATTGTCCTCCACAATGATTGTTATTTACTTATAATAATTCACCGCATGTGAAAAATGACATGGAATTTTGGGACATTTCTAGTACGCTGTGTATAGTAAAGGTGCTGCTGTTTATTTTACTGAAGGGTCAAAATCACTACAGGTACACCGTGTTTCCTCGCAGGTGAGTTATTGCCTCATGGTGGGTGTAAGCGTGGTGGGTTCTGGAGTGAATTACACACTGTTGCGTTCACTTTCTACATTAGCAATTCCCAAAGCTTTGCTGCAATGGGGCGCGTGAATTCCTATGCCTCGCCATTTACTTCAGAGGATCCTTTGCAAATCCGATGATAGTGCGATAAAGGGGATTTGCTTTTGTGTTTTGCTCCATTAATCCAACACAGCAGAGAATCCGCTCGTGGTTATGGCAGGTCATGGCAGCGGGGGGTTGAATAGGAAGGATATTTGTTTTAAGATGCTACTGTCGCTTGACAGAGAAGTTAAGCCCTTTTGTATTCTTTAGAACACATTTGTTTTACATTAGCCTTTGTTCAATGAAGTAATGTGCTCGTTTCCTTGGTGTCTAGATGACTCGTCAGTGTAGCGTCTGATTGGTATCATTGTCAAAATGTCACACAGAATATTGACTGCCGTGTCTAATTGGAGGCGTTAATAATGTTTGGGTCTTCTCCTCCTATTGATTAGGCCTCATTATCAATCACTGCACTGGTGGAGAGCACACTGCTCAATGCCATTCAGCACAGACCACAACTGCGGTCAAAACATCCAGAGACTGATAGAAATAATGCAGAAAAAGGGGGGGGGGTATTCAAAGCTTCAATAGCTCCAACGTCACCGAGGTCTTTAGTAAAGAACTATTTTACGAAAGATGCAAAACTGACCGTTATCATGAAATGGTGAGACAGTTTTCAGGACAAAATGGAAATGTATACACAACAAAACAGATGAAAACCTTCCTGGCACTGGCTCAAAACCAGCAAACCTCTTTTCCTTCACTTCCACCGACAAGTAGCCAACGGCTGAGCGGCCATTTCTCAGGATGTTGCGATTGGGATGGGATTAGAATGCAACAATATTGACTCTGAGTAATTAGAAGGGGGTCATTAGGTCTGCCGCTATTTCAGGCCATAAAAAGGATTTTGCTGCTGGAATGCCGGCGTGCTAGCGGCTCATTCTCCCCGCGCTGAAATTAAATTGGGGTTTTAATGTGAAATGGGAGGAGTAGCTAATGAAACAGAAGGGGCTTGGCCACGGCCTGGGACACGGAGTGAGTCACAGAGGCTTTCTCATATTACCAGGGCTCGGCAAGACCTCGCTTAAATATTTCTAGCTCTGAAAGTACTTTTTACCTTGCGTGGTGTCTTGAGCTGTATGTAGCTTTTGTTCTATCTTGGCGTTTTCTGTTGTTAAAAGGTAAACTCCCCGCTCATTAGTTTTTATAAGTGTTGTTTTTTTCTGCTCTTTTATGTAATTCAAATAAAATAAAAATGCAATGAAATGTATGGAAATGATTTTCTGTGGTAACTGATCATACCACACCAAGCAGCAGATTGGGATTAGGCTGAAAAATGCTGGAAAGTTCCTTTAAGACTCCCACATTGCACCATATTCTTCAACAGAGATGAGATGAGATCAAATATCAGCATCAACACTTGAAATATTGAAAAGCAAAACAGGATTCTGGATATGATTTACGAACTCAAAGAAAAACTCATTTTTAGCACCTGGTTTTAGAGCCCTCGGGGACATGGCATGCGTGCTGGATGCTGCTATTGACTTCATGAAGAGTGATTGTCTTGGTGACCCCATGATGACCCTCTTATCTCCAGTATAATCTGTGCTGGTGGAATAGACCTACTCAAACCTGTGGGTTTATCGACTCAACTCTTAAGTCTGAGCTGGAGAACCATCCTCCACTCTGAAAACGTGCACTGCACCCTTAGAAGACAAAGAAATGTACAGCAATAACCAAACGCAGGTTGAAGTCTTGAAGCAATTTATATTTTCTAGGACATTTCTGACATTTTATATTTATTCTTAGGCCTACTTTGCAACTCCAAACACTTTTCACCGTCTCTTCTATTGACAACGAACCGTGAAAGTTGCTGCAAATGCATCGTTTTCTGTTCTGGGAAGGTTTGGTTTGTTCTTATGAAGTTCCTGTAACTGACCTTTCTTTGATGGTTTATTTCCTTATTTAGAGTCTTGAAGGAAACTTCATACTGTTTGTTGCTTAACTTAGTTCCATAGAAAAACATTACACACATTACTGCACCGAGCACACAATAAAGGGTGCAAGACTGACATAATGTGGAAAACGAAAAATGGAAAAAAATGACTTCGAAAAAAATCGAATCAGTTAAATGAAATAAGAAGTCAGTCATTTATCAGTAACTGTCTAAACGTTCCTTGGTCACCTATATGTTAGAAAACAAGTTTAAGGATGGGTTGAACAATAAGCTGGACTTGACATCTTCAGTGGTACATGAATCTCAAACAACTTCGTTTATTTTTACGTAATGCAATTTCATGTCCGCCCCCAATTAGTCATTCCCAAATCCACCCATTAGCTAGGTCTCTCCACACCGCACAATGCACCCTGGGTGAATAAAGACTGGCACCAGGGATACAGATTTCAGAACTGTGTAATTGCAGTTGGTATAAATATTGAAAGCAATTAAAGAATTGAACAGAAGCTTTAGTGGTTGGAGTTTTTGACACTGCGTTTTTTTGACACCGGAACTATTGACTAATCTGGTGCTTTTCACTAAAACACCAGCAGCTTGAGGTACCGAGAGTGAAAGTACAAAATTTAAATTGAATCAAACTTGAAAACGTCCTGAATTTTGAATTTATCAGATTTTTTTTTTTTGACCATTACAAAACCTAGGTGGGACTTTGTTGGTGATGCCTTAGGGTTCTGCTCTACTTATCAACAATCTGCTTGTTCACCATTCGGAGCTCACCTAAACTCACCTGGATTCTCAAGGAATGATGGGTAACAGTCTGTACCTGCAGTCTTCATCCAAATAGGTATGAGCGCATCACTTCTTTGAATAAGAAGTGGGACAGTCAATGGTCTTGTGGTCCTCAAAGTCTTGCACAAATGAGGACCGCATCTGTTCCACCTGTGTTAGAGTTAAGGCACTTTTCCACAGGCTTACAGGAACCGTGCTGTACCTAAACTGTGCTGTGCTGGCATGGAAGTTGTAGCACGGTTTGATCTTCCTGAGTATCTCAGCCTGATATCAGTGTTTCTGACGCGCTGGCAGCGCAGTTCTCTCATCACAGTTTGTGGCCAGTCTTTGTCCTAAAACCTCGTCCATGGAGTCGAACCAGCGGAAAGTCAGAACTGCTTTTGTTATTGTGGTCTTTTATTTTTATAGTCTTGTTTGAGTTTTTACAGTTTTCTTTCTACATTGTTTGTACTTTCTTTCTACATTTATCTTTCTAACCCAGTCAACTTGTTACATGTACACATTTCTCACGGCACTACACATGAATTTGTTGGCGTCACAGAAAACTCCAACTGAAATTTATCTTCAGCTCAAACAGATAGTAGTGCTTGTCAAAATTCCAGTTGTTAGTTTGTGTTTCCTTTGTTGTTTTTTGCATAGGTAGTAAAAAAAAAAGCAATGGGCTCTTTCCAGTGCTGACTTCGACCAGTCAGAAAGCAGTGATGCTGTCAGATATTTACATTAGGTGGACCCCACTTTTAGCCCAGGTACTGTTCGCTTTATTTGTAATGGCAAACATTTGTTCACGGTACGGCACGCTTCCTTGTGCCAGTGGAAAACCGAACACTTCAGCAAGACGATCCACACATGGAGAGAGAACGTTTACACAGCTACAAATGCTGTGACAATTTAGCCCGAGGTTAAGCCATATTACAAATCTTACAGCTTTAGTTGTCTAAACAAAATATGGTACATAAAAGCAACACTGGATATGTTTCTCCATATCATACATTTTTTTTTCTATGGATAAAGAAAAGCTATTCCTGCTGTAATAACAGAACTCATTTACAGAAATATCAAAAATCCACGTGTGTGCTTTTTTTTTCCTGGGGGTGAATGAGTGTGAAAACAAAACCTTCATTCAGATGGTAAAAATATGTCTTGTATGCACAGACAGCGTATCAGAATGCTTCCTGACAGCAGAAACATGGCACTGGCTCTCGCACTCTTTTCAGGACCACTGATCCGAGGCCTGTTAGGGGCCTCAGTGTGGGAGAACAAAAAGCTCAGCCTGACTCCGGCCGCGGTGGCCCCCGAAGGCCCGAGCACACAAGCTGTCACCGCTCAGCAGCTCTGCTGGGATGGGTTTCGACAGCGTGCCGCACTGAGGATCTGAAAAGAGGCTCCTGCGGAGAGAATGAACCATTTGAGGTGAACGCATTGGCCTTCATTGGAAAGAAAAAGGAAAAAAGCTGAAGTGTCGAGGGTCTGTACGCCCTTTGCGTCTAGACAGAAGTCTGGGGCTCCGGACCGGTTTCTCTTCGAAATTGAATTTTCTTGCTATTTCTGTTCATTCACTCTCTTCAGAATAAAGGCCTTCAGTGGTTCTTGACTTGGCTGTTCACTTCTTGGACAATCCTTTTACTGTAGTGGAGGTTCTTTTAAAGCTTTAAGAGGGTTTTCATACTCAGATATCGTTTATAGAAATGGATCATCAAAAGGTTCTTCAGGGAATAAAACGTAGCTCCTCTACAGCATCAATAACATCTTCAAGCACCTATTTTAAGTGAATACCTGAAAAATAATAAAGCTTTGTTAAGCTATAACCAGCTTCTCACGGTGTGTTTGCAACACTCAGCTTTATTAAACCGCTCTCCTTGGTATGAAGAGTAGAGTTTGTGTACGTAATGATTTGCCACTTTCTTTCCAAACTGTAGATAAAGGGGAATTCCATACTTTTTTTCTGTAATTCTGTGTTTGAAGTCAGTCAGAGAGGTTTGACGAGAAATTATAAACTTATAATTTCTTTAAGTGGTTTACAGTAGTGGTGATAGGAATCAGGGATCATAACGTGTACGACACAAATGTAGCCACTTTACCTACTATCCTAAATGACCAGTAAACTTACATGAGTTATGAATGTAGTATGGATAACGGCCAAAAAAAAAGTTTGTTAGGAAATTCTTTTCCTCATAACACCCTACATGCAACATTTTGCCATCTGGTTCCTTTGTTGTAAAAAAGGTTTGTCAGTTTGATAAGAAGACATATACTGGCTATTATTGACCGCAAAAATACATTGGATGAAACAACGCAAAGCAAAGGCAAGTTCTGCCCTGTTCCACTTTTTACAGAGTTGAACACAAAAGCACATTTCATGTTGAACCGGTCTGAATGACTGTACCTACATCTTAATGATTTAATTATGCAGAAGAGTTCATCAGTTCCCCTTTAAAACACATTTAGAAAATCTTTTGATTCAAAGGTCCTGCACGTTTGGAGTGCTGATGAGTGCTGACATCACAGCCTGGAGGTAAAAGATACGGGGTTTGGCATTTTTCACAAAGAGGTGCTGCTTAGAAGTGTTCTCGTAGTATCTTATATGCTAAGTTACTTTCAAGTGACAAAGAACAAACATTCTTTATGATTATTAAATTAATAAAAAATTAATCTAGGTGGCCACAGTCTTTAGACTGGCAGCACACACACTAAAACACTACATCAAATCGGGTCATTAGGGCACTAATGTGTGGGAAGTGTAGGATTTGGCTCTGATTCCATCAGACAACGCCATTTATCAAAGTGATATAAAACATATCACAGAGTGGGCAGATCAAATGGCCACTGGGCTTTTTGTCAATAGTATTTGGATAATGGGCAGCGGTCTGATGGCCATTAGGGTTGAGAAGCATATGCCAGAACTCAGTCAGATGGTACTTTAGTCTCAGAGGGGATATAGCGTCTACATCTGCCCTCCATAGAGACACACATGGTTATGCAGAGCTGGTGCAGGGGTAGGGGGTGTGGGGGTGGGCTACCAGTATTGAGTTTAATAGTGACTTTTATAAAAATAGATTACTGATGAATGCACTACTACGGCTAAGGCAGATCACTTACTGGCTTCGAGGAGGGGATAAATTCAAGATAAACAGGAATACACCTTTAAAAATAGAGGTGACATAGTAGGCCTGACCATTCAATGAATGGTTACTTAGATCCCGTATAATGAGAAGCGAGCCTTTCTATATTTTAAACCTCCGCATAATGTAAATGTCTCACACCAGTTAAAAGTGCTGTAAGTCGCTTTTGCGCATGTTTGTGCGATCTCAGACACTAAAAACAAATTTCACCTCACCACCTCCCGCCCTCTCTTTAACCCTTCGAAACAGACTGTTTTTTCATTTCTGTGACTTTGCGTAATATCTGATCTGATTATCTCTGTTCTAATTGGCTGCCCTAGATGGTGTCTGATTCTTAAAGCACTTGGGACTGAAACACTCCTTAGAACTTCAGTGTTAATGGCTAAACTGTTGTAAGCTGAATACGTGGCTATAAGCAAAGTTGTTGCTTTTTGTGACATCACAAAAAATGATGAACGTGTTAAATCAGGAAGGGCTTATTGTTATAAGCGAAATGTGGTTGCTACTGCGTGCGTTGACTTCATCCTCGTCGTTTGTGAGAAAACGAAAGAAAATGAGACGTGTCTCCCTCCAGCTGAGTGACCTGGGTGTTGATCATGTCCTATTAAGAACAATGACCCGAGTGCCCTGGGGACGTACCAAATGAAAGAGGTCATCAGTCTTCAGCTACTAGCTGTTGTCGGGGGCCGTGCGAGGCTAGTGCCAATTAAACTGCTCCATTATGAATGACCCACATGAGCTCCAGGCTTAAACTTGTGAAGTTTTCATTGCTGGCAGTTTGGCGAGACCTGAAATCGCACTCATGCTCTTTAAAAAGAAGCATTTCTTGAAAAATGTTGAAAAGGTGGCAGACTGGTAATGAACCGGCGAGGTGCAGAACTTTAGACAGTGACGCATTCTGGCTGGCATACATCACTCTTTGTAATGTCTTTTTGTAATGTGCTGCCGGCGATCTCAGCAGAGAGGGGCCTCACATTAGTGATAAAAGGGTTGCTGGTTTTATTCCCAGGTGGGACATCAAGGGATTTGGGTGTGTTATTGCATGGTTGCCAATATCCATGCCCCTCCACTGTAATGGCATCATCTCCTCATTTTGTGGTCAGCTTCAGCTTTAGGGTGTTGTAAATGCATACTTGAAGTATACTGTCTAACAGTGGGACAGCACTGTGAATTTATCGAGCTCAGGATACACACACACACACACACACACACATACAAGCACATGCACAATCATACAGACACACATGTACATACACACATATAGGCACAAGCTGTATATGACAATTCATATATTAGACAGTTTTGCCAGTAAAACATTCTCTAACACTAAACGCAAATAATAATTTAAAAGTATGTATTTGAATGTAACTTACAGCAAGGTTGAAAGAACTCCAGCCACTGAATTATAATGCCATCACTTGTTTTAGTTTAATGAAGGACTGTTTAACTGGAACAGGTCGGTCTGATGGCTATTGTAAATACAGGGTCTCCACCAGGAAAAAGTATGAAAGTAGTTAAACTAACACATATACAAACTCTTCTTAAATTTATCACATAGAACACGTTACTTGTTTATCTGCATTCATTCAAATGTCAGCCTGAGACTCAAATTGCTCTCTACCCCCTGTGCAGTGTACTATATGTAGGTCTTGAAAAATTGTCTTCCTACTCGAACCGAACAAAACATGTCTAATGAAGAATAATTTGGGTTACAGCCATGTGTGCAAATTACCAGCTGGACATACGGTGCGCTATTTGGGTCAAGAAGCCAAAATTACACGGCACACTTTATAAGGGATATTAGGAGATTCAGCCATAGTGCTTTTTTTTTTTTTTTTTTTTTTACATAAACTCCTAATACCGGATAAATAGCCATTACACAGTTACTATCGCATCAGAACTGTATTCATGTAAATCTAAAAAATGTGTTTGTCATGGAATTTTCACACAGTTCAAACAACAGCAGGTTCAAATATTGCAAAAACAAAAATTAAAAGAGATAATGAGACACAAATCTTATTCTATTTACTTGGACCGTGGTTGTACTGGGCCGTTTTTTTGCATAAGCCAGTGCTCCTCTGTCCTCTGTCCCACTAAAAGCCACTGTGAGTGCAGGATGAGCACGATAAGCTACATAATCACAGGCCAGAAGGTGTGGTAATCCAAGGTATGAGCAGGAGGGAGACTTAATCCCTGTTTTGACTTGTATTGCATTAGACAGTGACCAGCTAGACTTGTCCTTAAAGACAATGAACTGGCACAAAAGTTCCTATCTGTTGTAACGTCTTTGCAACTGTGAGATAAAGAGATTTCCACTGTCAGACCTAATTGGACCCACACCTCTAAAAGGGCCACATATTGCATAATAAGCATCATAATTCACACATTTCAATTCATTCTTCTTTCTTGGCTCAGAAAAGCAATATCAAAACACTTTCTCTCTTAAACGGAAATGAGACACTTAAAATCTTAATCCAGTGCTGCTGATACACCATCCAGGATGGGCCAGGAAGCGTTCTAGATTACCAGCTCATATCTCAATACTCGTTAATTTTTCAGGAACAAATGTAGGCAGATTTGTCCAGGATAACCCACATGTTGTCATCATGTTTCACTCCCCCCCCAACCCTAAAGTGATCTCTAATCCCCACTATTTACAACAGTCTTATTAAACAATGATACCAGATGCGTTCTGGCTCAGCAAGAATCAGGTCAGCCATTCAGCAGGTAGTAATCTCTGTCTCGCGCTCTCTCCACGCCGGGCCACATGAACTTGTTTTTGTGGCGAAAACTCTTGGGAGCGTGTTGATGAGGGGTAAAAAAAAAAAACCACACACGCACAAAAGGAGTATCAGGCGATATCTTGTCCCTGACTAAACAACGGAATGCCTCAGCTCTCATTACAATCAGTCGTCTTTGAGACGACTTCGGTTTCCCAGGCCGTAAAACAAGCCTCACAAAGTTCCAGAATAGCAATGGCGGGATTGAATTCTGTCCCTCTGTCGGGTTGTTCATCAAGGAGAAAGCTCCATTCCACCCTGGATCTTTATACCCCCCTGCTAATCTGGCTTCTTATCTTAAGTCGTTTTTGTGCTTCACAGAAGTGGGGATAAGTAAGGTGATTACAACTCGCTGGAGAACAGAGATGCTGCCCTGATACGCTGGTGGCACAGCAGCATCAGGCCTGATTAAAATCAGCCTAAACAATTAGCCCACAGTCTGTCCAGCCGAGTGGCGGGACTCCCTGCTACGGGTTCAACAGAAAAAAAGGGGGTCAGAGCAAAAACAGTGCATACTCTCAACTAATAAGGGTTCTGTGGATGACACAGAAGCATCGGACAACCATTGAACCATTTTTGGAAATGAAACTGGCTCTACACTAGTACATACAACCATACATGCAAGCAAATAGACATTTAGGAATTTTTAATAAAGTACTATTGGCTCATAGACCCCAAAGATGGTCAAATTACAAGAGGATATTTCAAATTTTGTTTGAAATTTGAGCAAAATTTGAGTGAAAGTAGATTAAAAACCATGCAAAATGATGTTAAAACTTCCACTTCCACCATTTCTGGAAGTGACAATTAGATCTGGTGTAAATTCACGGTAGAATTTTTTTTGTCACGTTTTAAAGTTAATTTGATGGATATTTGTATTCAGAGCATGCTCCCACAGCCCATAATCCAAAGCAGTCCAGTCTGTTCAGGCCATGTAGCTGTCTGGAAATCAAGACTAAAGCCATATGAGACTGTCAGAGGTGTTTATTGTGAACACTTTTATTTTCTGCCACCCATACACCCTCCTCTCTCTTCCTGCAGAGGTAGCGCAGCTTATCCTTCTATGTGTCTTCAGTAATCTTCCTCAGTCCTCCCTCTCCAGCTCACACCAGGTTCATCTGGCTAGCTGTCCATGTAGCGTGTGCTAAAGCAGGATCTCAATCTCAAGTAGTCTGATCCAGACTGCACACAGGGATTAGAGCTTTAATCAGGCCTGAAATGTGGGCCTAAACCTGACCTCACCCACAGCACTAACCTCTGAACCTGAACCTGACTGTAACTTGACCGAAATACTGCCCAAACCTGACCAATACCCAAGACCACACAACCAACACCAACCACAGACGAATAAATTGTAACTTTAATGACCTTGCCAACTCACCTAGTGATAATAAGAACTGTAATTGGATTTCAATAAAAAGCTTAATAATAATCGATCCTTAAGTTCTAAACTTAAGTGTAAATCCCGCTGTGAAATTGTATAGAAACACATCTTGACAAAGCCTTTAAAAATCCTTTAGTTTACATGAAATGTTGTTCTGATGCAGGACTTGTGGACCTTGGTGAAGCTCACTGCAATGATTAGAAAATTTAATAAGTAAAAGCAGGGAGATGAATGCTAGAAATATAGAATATGGGGTAAGCTCATGAATATGAAGGTGTCTCAAAGGGTTCCTTAGATTGACATTGAAGAATCACTTTTAGTTCCCTAAAGAACCTTTCAACTGATTAAATTAAAGAGCAATCTCTAAGATGTAAACCTTTCTGAAGTTTAATGTAAACGTTGTATACCAGTTAAATGTTTTTTAAAGTCAAGGCCATGAGCCATTCAGGAATTAAATGTGAACCTGATGTGAGTCAGACAGATCTTTGAGGAATGAGTTGGATTTGGATAGTTACTTCAAGCTCTAACATGATTCAGACAACACACAAAGACCAGACAATGCTCTGTAATCTATGAGCAAAGAGTCTCTCTCTTAAACATTCATGAGAAAGAGAAAGGCACTATTTGTCTTCAGTGAGGATGTGTCTTCTGTAGCTGTCTGCATGTCACTAATGATTGTTCAATGTTACAGGATGCCCTGATTAGAGTCCTCCACATATTTGCAATGAGACTCAAATTGGGAGATTAGCTACACACCATAATTTCCTAGAAACTTTTGTATTATTGTGGTTTTTGAAACTCCTTGTGGTCTGACATTTCCTAATGTCTCCTAGTACATCTATTACTTGTTGTTTCTTTCAGTGACAAATAATGCCTCAGAACTGTTTGCATGGAAGCAGCTGATGATTATGATGCTGCCACCGCCATACTTCACTTAGGAGTTCACTGTGGTGTTCTCAGGTTCATACAGGCAATCTCTCCATCTAGAAAAGCGTTTAATTATTGTTCTTCCAAATAACCAAAACAATACAATCATTACAATTTATGCAAAATACTTACCAGACATTCAAATACAAACAATATGTCAAAAAAGACTATCATCAAGACATAGGTGGACTGTCTTGAACAAGTATGAAAAGAAAAAAATATTGCTTAGAACTGAACTAATTGGAAAGAACCATTTCATATATAGTATTTTATAAAAATGTCAAATGAGCCCAGTTGAACACATGCTCATGCTGGTTTACATGACAAACGCAGGGCTGAGTTTTATTGTGGGCCTGATCTTTATCCCCATCTTCAAACTCACTGTCTAACTCCGAATCGACAGAAACGTGATCGACAGAAACGTGATCCTCATGTTATGAAAACTCTTCATCCTCCAAAGCTTCTCTCTTTTCTAAAATCATTGCTAAGGCACCCTGAGCTGACAATTTTCCTGCCATATTGATTGATTGTGACAAGGGGGCACACAAAGCTATTTATTTTTTGTGTTCTAAAACAAAGAATTAAGAATCATGGGAGTGTGTGCGGAGGGGTGTGTATTGGTATGAGTGAGCTGGGTGTAGGGGGGTTGTGATGAGACTAAGCTTTGGCAATAATGCCTATAAATGGTGGAGAGGATTGTGTTCAATCTAGGAAACATGCTGCAAATCTAAAGGAACACCTCTTTCCCAGGTAAGAGGACATCAGAGTACAAGTACAAAGAAAACCTTTTTTTTAATTCATTCTGTTCATTAGACTTAGGTTCAGTGAACTCGAACACCACACATACTATAAATTTATAAGGGCTGCACAGTGCTCAGTGGAAATGTGTTCTTTTACATGTTCTTCACAGAAAATGAACCAAAGCTAATAAATCATGTGTACACTGCATACATTTCTTTAAGTAAACATAGAAAACATGTTTTTCAAACATGACCAGCAAGCAAAGGTTAATGTTCCCACTGTTTTCAGGCCATCCTGCTTCTGTTCTCAGGTGGCTGCTGGCTTTTCTCTTATCTTCCTTATCATTAGTCCTGTAAAGAGAAATTAGAAAACTGATGGTGCATCTGTCCAGGGGCGACTGCTTCCATGTTGTCAAAGTAATTGATTGTACTCACAGGGATGTTTAAGGTCTTTGCTATGGCTCTGTAGGTTTTTTCATTCAAGAGGTATTTAATGATGTTGTCCCTGAGAACTTTGGAACTTTTGCCGGCGTGCTGCCACTTTTTTATTTGTTTTCTTTATTTTTGCTCTCCTTCTCTTTTGCACTCTAGACTTTACCCTTACAACATATGCATGTTATAATGTAATATCTTTTAACGAACGCCGGTACTGTTACTGTACTTTAACACCGACTTGCAGGTTGTGCAGGTCTCCGTGCTGTTTGTGTGTCTAGAGTGAAGGATCTCCACACATGTGATGTGTGACAGTCTCCTCTGCTGCAGTGTCTCTCGTCTTGTTGTGGTTTTGTGTTTTTATTGCACTCGCGCCAACGGCACTGCCCTTTTTATGAAGGGACTATTATATCGGTTAAGTCAAGGAACGCGTGTCAGCGTCCGCCAATCAGAGGCAGAGACTGCATTGTGTACACAAGCGAGGGCAGAGAGAGAGGAAAAAAACACACGACTAGTCGACCTTTCTCAGGGGTCGTCGACTCGTGCCTCTGAAGTCGACTAGTCGACTTTTGTACTATATGTACTCTTCTAACTTAACAGATTTGTGAACACATGTTTTTTTGTATTCATAAAAAAATGTGAAGTGGACATAGGCACTGGAAGTAGTGCTCTCACACTATCAGATTTTCACTATAACAAAATAATAGTCTTGTCAGTCAGATTCATCTGTAAATTGGCAAATGAATTATGCTTAGAACATGAGTGATGGCTTCATCCAGACATGCACTACTTGTGTCTGCTTTTCTTTTCTTTCCTTATCCATTGACTCAAACACTGTGAGCTGACCTGAACCCCAATATCACGCGTGCTTCTTTGATGCTGACTAACAAATAACCAGCAGAGAGAAAATATGGTCAAATCCAGCACAGTGCTAATAAAGTTACAGATTATAATCTTTTACAAAATGACTAAGACTTTAATGTACTGTTTCAGGGCTACAAAACTGACTTACTCTCTCTCCTGTGGTGAAATATGCACGGTGATGGAGGTGAAAGACAGTGATGAAGTAGGTAATAATGCCCCCTCTCTCTTGTTTACTGTAGACATCTTCCAGCATGGAGCCTCTAAAACCATGGCTTTTTTCCTAAATCCAAAACAGTCCCACACTGGTGAGCCTCTTTTGGGGTGTGAGTAGACTGTTTTGCTCTTGTTTGTCATTTCCCCCAGCATTAAGGACTAATGTCTCCCACTAATAGAGTGGTGGTGGTCGTGGTGGGGTGCAAATAGTTACAGGCGATGGATTATTGACAGCATTATCTACGTTTTTTTTTTTTTTATTAACAGGACATCAATTCTATACCAATGAAAGGCTCTGCCAAAGCCACATATCCAAGGCAAGAATCATTCAGGAACCCCTTAGGAGTTTTCCAGACTTAGATTGTGTATGACACCCAGCACGCTTGCTTTCTTTAATAAGACTCCCTGTGTGGGCTGAGGACCTCGAAAAGGATATTCCAATTGAAATTTAGCGCTGTCTGCTGCTTATATTGCACTAGCAGACACCCCCATCTTTCAAAAGATTAACTGGCTACGCCAACACTGTAATCTCACCGCCCATTGGTGCATGGACAAGTACTGCAACACAAACCTGAGAAAACAAATGTAGCGGTGTGTGATGTGTAGCCTGGGCAAAATGAAACCATCAACAATAAAAAGGACAACATCCATTGCGTATTTGAAGATACCGAGTACGGCAACACACAGGAGTGCGATGCGGCACAGTTAATAAAGCCTTAGTGCTCATTTGGGTTTCATGAAAACATTGTTTTGGCCGCGGCAGGAAATAAATCACACCGCGCCACTCACTGGCCCTGACCTCGGGGTCACGTTTTTATAGATGGATACTTCATCATCCGGCAATCTGTTCTCACACTGCACACAAAAGACACGCAATTGCTCGGACCGACTTGGGTGACCTTGTTCCATGATCCTCGGAAAGCACTTTCATTGATAAAATAAACAAGAAAATTCGTCTAGAGCAAAAGTGTGCTTCCCAGTGCTGAGGTTATAACTTTATGAAGTTTAAATTCCAGCTTCATCATGAACTGGCATCAGCTGGGGAGTTCCTTTAACAAAATGTTCTCTGTACCAGCCTCTCAGGCTCGGATGGTGGTAATTAGATGGTAGAAGCTTTTATTTGGGGGCAAGTGATATTGTATTGATATTGAAATGGTACTTTATTTTTATCGACATTGATATGGTACTAATGAAGAGTAACACTTTACCTGAGTTGTCCAAAGTAAGTCCATTGTGGATACTTGCTTCAGTGTAAATTTGCACTGAATATCCTGTCAATGTATTTCTTTACTCTGTAAATGCTTTTAGCTACAGGTTCCTGAAATAATAAACCATTACCTGTAGGATGAAAGTGAGTTCACTTCGAGAGAATTTTGCACGTTTAGGTGGAACCATGGTGAAATTGGATTTTACTGCATCAGAGTTAAGGCTGATTTTCGTATCCTTAGGGCTGCTCACCTACCTCTTGACATAATCTTACCTCACACAAACCAACGGATAGGCTTACAGAGAAAACTGAAAGTGGCTGTAGTCATCAAGGTGGTAAGTGTTGCAAACACAGAGATGCAAACACCATTAGCATTTGTTTAATTATAGCACTGTGTTCAAGTGGCTATAATAGGTAGATAATCACTGAAGTAATGATTGGTGAAGTAATGAAACACCATAATCGTTTAAGTAATGGAATGCTGCAGTCCTAACATCTTAAAGTCTGATTCGTTTTTAAATAATAAAGGAATGCAGGAAGAAGATGGGGGAATCAATTCCTCAAGTAGTAGCAAAGATGATAATTGACCTTTCAAACACTGCAAATAAAATTGCACACTCTGGATTTTACACCATTCTAAAAAAAATGCAAAAAAAAAAAAAATGCAAAAACTACAACTGCCACAAGTGGTGACAGCAGAGCTTTGTTTGGTCAAGCTGGCTCAGATGAAAAGTGTGGTTTAACCCTCAAAGTGCTAGATTTCTTGCTCACTGGTAGTCTTGCGGACTTCTGCCAGAAAACAAAAGCTTAAAACTACTCTCTGCCTACTGCTGTGGATTTGTTTCTGTCACTATGGC
>JBBIGA010000106.1:32125727-32136538 GCA_037576975.1 Alestes dentex | reverse complement strand
TGCGGACTTCTGCCAGAAAACAAAAGCTTAAAACTACTCTCTGCCTACTGCTGTGGATTTGTTTCTGTCACTATGGCATCACACTGTCCATCACCAGGCAGAGCAGTTAGGTTTTTTAGTTTTTAACCAAATTTTTTATTATAACTATGCTTGATAATCTGACGTTAGTTAACATTAACCAAGTCATATGTCATTAAGACTGCTGAGACTGAATTTTTTATACCAGCCATCAGCCATCACTCTAACCCTAAAAATTAACCATGTAGTTTGTTAATACCATACCATCTGCAGCTAATCTAGTTTGGACTATGCAAACAAAGTAGGAATGAAAGAAAGAGACTAAACAGGAAAATGCATAGAAAATAAATATATGTAAAGCCCTTATGCTACACACTCTGCTGTAGAGGCCATCATCACACGAGCACCACATGATCATCATGAATATAATTATTTGTTCTGGGAATAAATTCACATTTTTACTGTAGACTCTTCTTCAGGTTATAGCATTATTTGGTCTCTTACAAATAGCCTTTTATGCCGTGTCAATATCATCTTTATAAGGAACCCATCTTTTCCAGCTGAGTGTTTTATTCAAGGAAATATTCCACCTTGAGTCCTATTGTAATCAAAGAAACTGAGTTTGCTCAGTCACAGCGTGTGAGAATACAATTGAAAGATCTCCCGTTGCATGCATGCACAGCAAAATGCGCAAACCGCTGCAGCCAAATATCTGAAAACCAATAAAATGTGTGACTGTGAGTCTATAGAACTCATAACATCCCTATTACGGAGCAGACGCGTTCGACCTTTTGACCCTGGTCACATCTGCCGCTGAAGAAATGGGGGTAAAATAAATCACAGCGTAAAGCACACAAAATGACCGTGTAATGTATTTTTCTGATGGAGTCATGATATAATAATTACATCAAGTGTGAGATTATATCACATCAATACACAGTCCACACCTGAGATGGTATGATATTTATTTCACAGGCATCATCATTAAGGCCCATGAAGTGTACTCATAGCATGCTTAGGCCTATTTTTCATTTCTTCATTGCTCAGCTCACTGCGTTGGTGCTGCTTTGGTCCTCCTCTTGAATAATAGAATAATAAAATGCAGCCACAGGCTCCATAAAGACAAAAGCTGATAAGTGAAAGTATCATAAGCGCAGAATTATATTGCGTCTCAGTGACAGTGAAGCACTGAATAACTTGTAGCAACACCACACAGATCCGAAATGATAAATTCTCTCTACGGCCGAAGTATTAAAATCAGTGAGCAAAGGTGGGCGAAAGCTACTTTCCTTTACTCATTGATGTGGAGAAGTATAGGACCTAAAACCAGCAACACAGATAACCTGTCAGCTTTGGTGTGTGTTGAGCCTATAAACGGAAACCCATTACGTGATAATGTAAAGTAGACTGTGCTTTAAGTATCACAACAAGGAAGCAACTTGTCTAATATCTGAAAATGGCCTATGTTGTCATTTCTGATCTCACTTCTGAATAGAACAGCGCTGGTTAGACTAAATCAAGTGATACATAAGTCTAACTAAAGCATTTTTGTAGCATCTACACAACTTCTCACAAGATTCAAAGAATGATCTTTTAGAACGTAATGTCATAAACTCATTACCTCATGCCGCATTAACCTGCGTACATTTTTGCTCTGAAAGGTTTCTCTCTCGGTGGCACGCTAGTCCAGTCCTGCGTGGGCTGGATTCCAGGACAGCTTGATCAGTGCAGTTGTTGAAATGCGTGGTAGTTTTTCAGTCAGCCAATAAAATCTTGTCTCCTGTACCCATCTCTTCAGTTTGACAATGACAATGAGCTAATCTGTGGTATGTTGGTTTACAGATCATCAAAAAAATTATTTGTGTATGTATCTCTTGATACCAAAAAAGTGAATACAAGACTTGGAAAAACAGTTCTTTCCATTTGATTTGACTTCATTTTGGTTTAATGCTTGGAAAAATGATGTTACTTTAAATACATTCTAAAAATGGCTAAATGCAGTTATTAGTAACTTGATTTGTTTTCTTGACATGCAAGAGCCCAGTCTTTTTAGTGTCATGTCTGGAAGAAAACAGAAGTAAACAATATATTTGATAACACACAGAAAGTTCAATTACTAACAAACACTAGAACTTAACTGTCACCCAAATAGCTGAAAAATACATCATCAAAACTTCTCGCACCCTGCTCAAACTACATCCAGGTTTTCGTTAAGGTGAAGCTGACTTGAGGATATGGTTTGGTACATGAGTAACGAAACAAAACACAGAGCATCTCCTGGTTCATCTCAGCATCTGGGGTATGTAGAAAACTGTAAATGTGATGCTTTTTCAATCTATTCCTATTCAAGGGATTTGCTTTTTCTTTTTTTTTTTAAATCTCCATTAGTGCATAAGTCTGGCTTTCCAGTAGACATTTACTTTTTGCCCAGATTTCTGCCTTAGTGAGTTTCTGCACTGAGCGGCCCTCGCATGACGAACCCAGTCTCTGGTTCATACTGAATATGTAGCAAATGAGAATCACATATGTTTGTCTTGTAAATCAGTGAACTGAACTAATACACTGAATTTGCTAAGTAAATTGTTAACAGAATCTATTTGATTAACTGAATTTAATTTCTGGTCGCAATATGTACCTGTTTACATTTATTGTTATTATTATTTTACTCAATTTACTTCTTAATACCAAAAAATTAAACTAGGCTCCCAAGTGTGATTGTGGAAGCCATCACTAATACACTATATGGACAAAAGCACTGGGACATACATCTTAATTATTGAATTCAGGTGGCCCTTCACTGCAAGTCACACTTGGGGGCCTAATTCTAATTCTTCAGCATACCACCACATTTTGGACAACGCCATGCTTCCAACTTTGTGGACACAGTTTGGGGAAGGTCCTTTTCTATTCCAGCATGACTGTGCCCCAGTGCACAAAGACACGGTTGAATGAGTTTGGTGTGGAAGAACTTGACTGTCCCACCCAGAGCCCTGACCTCAACCCTGTCCAACACCTTTGGGATGAACTGGAACGGAAACTTCGAGCCAGGCCTTCTCACCCAACATCAGTGCCTGGCCTCATAAATGCTCTACAGAACGAATGGGCACAGATTTCCACAGAAACACTCCACAGTATTGTAGAAAGCCTTCCAAGAAGAGTGGAATATAGCTGCAAAGTGGGGGCAGTCTGTGTATTTGAATACAGTGTCATTGAAGTCCTTGATGTAATGTGCAGTCGTCCCAATACTTTTGTCCATGTTGCGTATATACGCCATCAACGCTCTCTCTGTTGGTAAGATCAGAGTGGCCCCGCCCTTTGGTCTGGCCCGTCCAATCAGACTCGAGTGTTGAGCCCCACGCGCGTTAGTGAATGAGTGGAGGAGACAGTTGGACCTGACGGAGAGTTTTAGAACGAACAGCCGGCAGGAGGAGAACCAAAACTCTGATTATTTTCTTATATTTCATAAGTGTTTCATATTTATACTTTCTACAGTATGAAGAGGAGAGTTATCCACGTTTCTCACTGACAGACTGTGAGAAGCTTGAGTCTCAGAGTTGACGAAAAAGTAAATAAATTGTTTGCCAGACCTGGAATATTCTTGGAAGAACTGGTCCCGTTTCTGTGTGACGGCGCGGCTAGTGTTTATCCACACTGAAAGAGAGAGGAGGAGGAGGAGGAGAACAGGAAAGGAAAGGAGAGGACAGGACAGGAGAGGAGGATGTCGAGCGTAAGCACTAGTGAGTGGAGTGTGGGCGTGTGTCCACGGTCTGAAGTTGAAGTGGACCGGTGTTATTAGCATGGCCCCCTCCCGGTTCTTCTGGGTGGGATGGCTCTCAGCCCCGCGCTGGACCTGAGGAGACTGGCTCAGAAAGTTGTGGTGATGCTGTCTCTCGGCCTGGCCTGTTTGTGTCTGCTCTATTTCACCACGGGACGCTGTGGGGTTGGCCCCGGGGGGAGGACGGCTCTGCTGCCGGTGGGTACCGGAGTGGAGGAGAGGAACAGCACGGTGGAGGAGAGAGCGGAGGCTGAGATGAGCTCCGGCCGAGAGTGGACGGCCAGTCGCAGACTCCCACACGCCCTCATCGTGGGAGTGAAGAAGGGAGGAACCAGAGCTCTGCTGGAGTTCCTCAGACTCCACCCGGACATCAGAGCCCTGGGGTCAGAACCACACTTCTTCGACAGACACTACGGCCGAGGACTCAGCTGGTACAGGTAAAAAAAAAAATGTTAGTTTTAATGAAAAACGAAATCTTAGACGCTGAGAAGTTGAGTGTGAGTTACCCTGTCTGCTGAGAGACACTTTTGAGCAAGAAAATGTGTGCATAAACATAATTTACATGATGCAGCAAGTCAGTATTGAACAGAATGAAGGAAAAGATTTTCAGTTTTGACTGAAAATTAAAAAGTTTAATTATCTGCATGATTATATAGTTATGGTGATTCACAAAACAACGGAGACAAGCAAATAAGATTCTTTGTCTAATGACAACTGTACAACCTTTTTGCTTCTGCTTTATAGAACCATCACAGTATTTCTCCATCACAGAGAAGAAATGTTCAGCCTTGCAAAGATCCGTTAAACCGTTCTTATTAGTATTTGGTTCTATGTCCATTGCCTTTGCCTTAGAACCCTTGGTGAACCTTTTATAAGGCTGTACATTTGTGACTACATTTGTAAGGTTGTGAGACAGGATTCAGCTGAATAAAAACATTCAGTACGGTTTATAGATTCCTTCACTCAGCTGGATAAAATATAAATGTATATTATATAAGATTTATTATGCATTATTAACAACACAGCAAAAGAAAGAGAGAGAGAGAGTGAGACAGAGAAGTCCCTCCATACATACACAACAGGCCTAAAGGTAGAGCTGACCTGCTTTTAGTCAAAATAGTATAATCAATACGATCTAGAGACTAGAACATACTGTAACACCAGTACTGGGAACCTGCTCCTTTTACTGCTCCAACACAGGCACAGCTCATGATGAGCGTGATGATAAGCCGACTAAGATATTTTAGAGACGGAAAACATTAATGAGTGCAAGACAGTAGGGTTTCAGGTCTCTAGGCTTTAGTTTCCATTTTAACCAACAACACCCCCAAAAGTAAAAGTGCCAAAATGGTTGTTTGCACAGTGACACTGAAGAACCACTTTTGGTTACTTAAAGAACCTTTTAATGAATGCTTTTTGCACAACTGTTTTTGTAAATAAGTTGTGCAAATGTGAAGAACATTTTTAAAGGTTACAGAGCTTCCACTTAACAAAAGGTTATAGAAACCTTTATATTTTGCACAGGTTTTTTTTTAGTCCCTATAAGGTTCTTCACATGCACACATCTCTTTATCAAACATAGTTCTGTAGATTCTCCTCCACTGCTAAATGAGCCCTTCGTAGCACCTGTTTTAGGAACGCGGATCAGTGATATATGAGGATATTTTGTCCAAGATGAAAATAAAACCCAGCAACATATTCATGGCTGTTTGAGTGAATGGAAGATATAATGCCATCTGCCCCGCCTCAATCCGCTAAAGAGGGACTGGATAAGTTCTCAGTGTTAATCATCTTTGTAACAGATGTTACTTTGCGCAGACAGAGCTTCATACACTCCTGCCCCACATAATGCAAGTGTACAGACTCAGTGACACTCTACACAAAAAGGGCTCTGTATCATCTGAAACAATCTTTGGTTTCTCAGAATTATAGACTGCTTAAGTTGTACCATTTGCAAATTCTTGCTATAACATCGCCAAACTACATTGGGAGTAAGCCTCATTTTACCTCTCAGTTTGTTTTTGGAGCATATCACAGATAATGTCAGTACCTTAAAACACTGAACCAGTGCATGTTTCATGACAAAATAAGGAGACCAGGCTTCTTTAATACTACTTAGTGCAGTTTAGCATGCAAAATGTTGTATGAAAGTAATTTTCCTTGTGGTTTAAGGCAATAAGTTTTAAAAGTGGGACTGGTGGTTTCCTTTTGTCTGTTCTGAAAAATAAAAATAAAAAAATCTTATTGCATAGCATTGAAAGTACAGTTATTTTCTTTTGACATATCACCCACCCCCACATTGAATTTTCTGTCTGTATGGCTAATGTGGTTAAGACAAATCATTTATAGTGTGTTTACCATCTTAAACCTCGGAATGGTTGGAGAGTTCGGTCATTTACTTTTTAACTGGTTGATTCATTGTTTAGTCAATTTGCAGTTAATTATATTTGGTGGTTGTAACTGATCTCCACCACCAAACACACACACAAATGCAGAAAGTTGCCGTTTACTTCATATTAATGCATTTAACAAATTATGTGAAGGGCAGGGCTTGATATTTTCTAGTTGAATGTGCATTTTGGTCATGATCGTTTGATGTGGATGTCTATGTGGGCGTTGACGCCCCCGGTGTCATACACAGGAGATCTATGAGGCAGATTGTCATCCCTTCAGGAGCAGATGGACCTCACAGCATGGCAAACCACTTGACATTATTGTGAGACCTGTCAATTGATCTTTAACCCGAGTCACTTTTTCCACCCAATATAATTATGTGTGCCAGGCACTTCATAAGGTCAGAGGAGCTTATGGACAAGCAGCCAAGCACAAAATCATGTGTCTGTCCTCAGTGCTGGTCTTATGGAGTGGACCTGATCATTAATCATGTTATCAAGAGTAGATTGAAATCTATAGGTGTGGAGAGGTGGGATTTGGTTGACGGGGAGGGTGGGTGGGTGGGTGGGGGGGGGGTTGAGAGGCAAATGGCTGCTCTTGCGGCTGCAATTCAGATGTGTATCTTTTGACAAAGGTAGAACAAATGGTGCTGGAGCTTGGATAAGATCTCGTACAAGGCCAGAGGAGATAGATGCAGTTCTGCGCTTATGGTGTGTTTCTGATCGATTGGCCCCACCCCTTGACCTTGAGTTGATGCAAACATTACACCAGTTAGCTTTGGTCAGCGCAGATTCGGTTACAATTAGCAAGAGGCTAGATCCTGCTGAGGCATAATCTGTGCGCAAGCTCTGAGGTCATGTTTCAGACAACACTGTCGCTTTCTTATAAGGAAGCTATTTGCCATGAAGTCACCCTCAGCAGTGCATGACATTGGTGCAGCAACTGCAAACCTGGTGGGAAATAGATTTTCCACCATGTGGGCGTTTAAGCGCACAGCACATGTGAGAAAAGGTAGAAATGGACTTTAGATGTTTAAGTGGGTTTTTTTTTTTTTACCCCCTTCTGTCTCAGAAAGGAGCAAAACACACACAGAAACAAGAACCCATATCCTGAGAGAGCTATGAAACATCTTTAGGTGTACATTTTCAGTTTCTGTAGCGTCAATAATATTGATTTTGAAATAGCAGAGGAGCCTGGTAGTTTAACCTGTAGGATTGAGTTTCCTAGAGGCAACCCTTGAAGATGAGCTGGCATTTTTTTTCCCCCTTTCATGTTAAAATGCTTTCTCACTGTGACAAATAATGCACAGTCAGTTACTGGGGAGAGCTGTGATGTAGCTGCCCATTGTGTTGCATCTCATGTCATCACGTTGTGAGAATTCATTTGCAATTCATAGAAAGGTCATTAACATAGAAATTTAAATTCATACCCATGGACGTAGAGCCAGTCTTCAGGATGCTATTTATGGGCTGCATCTAAACACATCTTTCAACACAGAAAAATAATTGGCATGCAAATTATGAATGCTAGTCGAGTGATCTTTGGTCACAGAGGAGGGATTTATTTTACCTGAATCCAGCTTAGTATTGCTTTCATGACTATTTGATAGGTCTGCGCTGGAAGCGAGGCAAGTTGTTTGAGGTGTTATGAATTATTGATGTTTTCTGTCAATATATGCCATTAAAACTACTTTATGAAGGGCTTCTGAATATATACATCCAAATGGCTTCAATTAACATAAGCCGGTTTTATGGAATGTGTGATGTATTTAATTGATCACTTCAGCATTTCAAGCAAGTGTAGACGGATTGTGTAATGACAATCATTTAAAATGACATTTCTTATACATAAAATAATGGCATATGATAGTGTTGGACTGTTGTATGACACTGCGCAATTTTATACCTTCACGAATTTGGATGGTTTAATATGCAAATGACGCTGAAATTTTGGCCGAGAATCTCAGTAGATGTGGGGGTCAGGTGTGTTCGGTAGCTGGAATATACTGTAGTTTATGAAATCACCATAAGGCCTAGACACTTGGTTTGTAATTCAGCTCTCATTAGGTGCCTCAGGGGAGTGTGGGGTTGAGTGCTGGGGGGGCCTTGTCCTGGCCCCCTCTATGATGGATGTCTACGGGAAGTGGACAGGGCACAGTTACAATTGACTGGGCTTTTAATGGCCACCATGCAAAGAAATGGATGAGTGGGTCCAAACACACATACACACACACACACACACACACACACACACCACACTCTCCTGTGACTGCTGCTCCATTGTCTGACTGCATGCATATGCTTACTCTACTCTGATGGCTGCAAGGTTTTGCAGGCAACGAATGCCAGGGAGCTAACCCACCATACAACACACTCATCCACGTTTGAATAAAGCAGCCTTCACTTTCGTCTCTTTAATTAATTGACTTGAAGAGGACTGGTATAAGATTTAGAAGTCATATAGGACATCCCCTGGTCAGCACTTGAAGTGATTTTTACATGTGGAGGCAACACACATCACACAGTACCCAAAGATCATAGCTCAGTATCAGTCCGTAGACTAAAAGTTAAGGTAAATACATTCACCTGCCGTATTGGTGAATGCATTGTCCAGTATGTTAGATATCAAACTGCACATTTTGCTGGATCAAGCTTGAAATCTCATTCCATTGCTTGCATTCATTGGAATGAACGATTTCATGTTTCGTTTTGCTAAAAAAAAAAAAAAAAGAGGGGGAAAAAATCCCAAAAAGCGAGCTAAATTCTTATCACATCCCTAGCAGTAGGTGATGCCTGAACAGAAGACAGGGTAATTGCCTCACATCTGTTTGTGCGCAGCAAGCTGCTGATGAGGCCGTGGAGTGGCCCATCTACACACTCCACCTGCCACCCTCGTACCAGCTGAGGCCCAAATTACCATACCCCCATCATGATCAATACCCAGGGCACCATTTGGTTTATTCAGTATACCTCTGAGAGACCAGGCCAAAACGCAGCCTCAATTAGGAGGAACCTATCCGTCGGCTCCTCTGGGCTGCTGGGATATTGCTCAGCACAAAGCAACCTGGTAAACAATGGAGAAGCTTCAGAGCTCGCAGAGAGAATACATATTGCTTAGGGTGGTTTGAAAAACTGTTAACATTCTGCCAATATTTAACCAACAAAGCATTACTAATCCCCAGAGATCAGGATTGCCAGCGACAATTTGTGGTAATCAGCTACCAGAAATGTAATTACCCTTTCCTGTACATTCACCAAAAACAGCTTTATCATATATATTTACAATGACACGTTATGCAAGGACACATGGATTTTGCTGCGTGGGACAAGCAAGGGCACGGGTGGGGAAGTCTGTGAGTGGAGTATCTGGCTTACACAAACATTTTATCCAGAGCATATAGACCTTAGAGCACTTTGTGCTTTCTTTTTTTAGAACTCTTTTAGGCTTTTATATGAGCTCCGTCATGCTAGCGAATGGCTTGTGCTCCGTAATCTATTCTGCATCAGTGACTTTTGTCTCCCAGGCTAATGTAAGACAGACTGCTAATGGACTTCACCTTTTGATTGGCATCTCCTCTCTTGTTAGCTCAGATTTTCTCTATTCAGCGTAAGCAGATCACCGTACACTCGCAAGCTTGCCATGCTCTACACACCCATGCACTTTCATGTCCTGCACATATCGCTGGCCTATCAAAACCTTGTAATTCTATTTTTATGTTTATTTCTTTGTTGCTGTTTTTTGTTTTTTTTGTTTTTTTTTTACACTGTTAAGCAAAACCAGCTGCCCTTTGCACTCAATGAACCCTCATGATTAATAAACTAATGAAAGTAGTTCACAATAACTTGGAATATCATCTTGTTAGACTCAACAAAAGTTCATGCGTTTTTCTTATCATTTAAAATACCATTCCATCATTTAAAATACCATTTTTGGAATTCATTCTGTGTGTCTTTGCCAGGTGGGGGTGGAGGAGGGGTCAGCTGAAAGTACGAATAGGTCACCTCAATAGAAGCGAGTGAATAATTAATGGGCAGCTCTAATAGACTTGCTGGCCCCATTATAGACGTAGGTAAACAGGGAAGTCTTTAGGTTAAGTGCTTTCCCAGATGAAGTCATTGATAATGCAGCGTGGCCGAGGAATTGATGGGGGTCTGGGGCTGCTGTATTGATAAGAGATTGTGCTACAGAGACGGTGGCACAAAGAAGGGAGACTGCATTTTACTAGAGGACACAAGAAGCATCAGATGGTCTGTCCTCAGTGGCTCACCCGTATACGTCTGACTTTGGAGTATTGAATAATTGTTTTACTGCCTGTAATATTGTATTTTACACATTTGACTAACCTCTTACCTTTTACAATAGCAAGGGTAACCTGTATGGCACAATTTAACCTGAATTAAATGTTTGTAAATTGAATGTTTTTTTTTTAAATATACTTTTACAAAAGGTTGGAGGCAAAAATCTAAGAAATTGATAAAGGCATAATGGGCTTATATGCCATATATTTCTATGAAACATGTAGTTGTTCAGAGTTCTAGAGGTACTGATTGCACCTGACCCCTCAGAAAAGTGTTTTGTGATGTATTTTATCATGATAACAATAGCATAGTTACATTGCCTCACC
>JBBIGA010000106.1:32079267-32107526 GCA_037576975.1 Alestes dentex | reverse complement strand
CAGCAGTGAGTCTGAATTCTTAACAGCATGGATGATGTTCTCTTCTGGATAACCGTCCAAAACAACACAGAATATTCGTTAGCCAGAGAACCCCGTTCCAGTCAAACGTTCAGCAGTGTGTAGTGAACTGCAGATTCTAAAGTTTGTGATTTCCAAATGGGACAAGTTTGTTGGCACGTAGGTGATCTGTTCTATGAAGGTCAGCCCCCACAAGTGTATTTCCTCATGCATTTTACAAGCTTTGAATACTGGGCCATATTACTTCAACACTTAAATGCGCCCTTTAATACAGTAATCATTTTAATTCATGCAACCGAACCGATACAGTTACCTTTTTTAAAAATGTTTCAGTCCACACCAGATGTGCACTGTATTCTGTCAGAATACAAGCTCTTGTAGCGTGTAAAATCAATGTTAAAGAGGCAGTCAGTCAAATCCCACACTCCTCTTTTCTACAGCATTCTAAGATACACTTTATGGACAAAAGTACTGGGTCACACCTCTAAATCGTTGAATTTAGGTGGCTCCTTTCTTGTGAAGGGTAATCTTAATGCTTCGGCTTACCAAGACATTCTGGACAAAGTTTCCAACTTTGTGGACACAGTTTGAGGAAGAACCTTTCCAGCACGACTGTGTCCCAGTGCACAAGGCAAGCTCCATAAAAACATGGTTGGATGAGTTTGGTGTGGAAGACCTGACTTCTCATCCAACATCACTAAAAACTAAAAAAAAAAAAGGAAAAAAATTAGCTGGATGCAGTGCTCAGATAAGGCTAACTGTACTTACATGTTAGATCATTCATCATGCCTTCATGGTAGAAACACTGACACAGTATTTTTGTCTAAGGCACTTTCTTCATTACCTTTTATTTGACCTTTTCTGTACTTAATTGTCTAGTTGTTTTAGTGGTTGCATAGTGGATACATTTTATTCCCCACAGAAAGGAATGCCAGTGATGGATAACTAACACTCCAAACAATACATTTGTTTACATTTGTAAGTGCATTTAAGGCCATTAATGCTTTGAAAAGAGCTAGCATCAGAAATGTCTGCTATTAGGGACACTAGATTAGTTTGTAGATTAAAGACCTCCCTGTGACCCTGGTTAAGATTAGTGGCTCAGACGATGGATGGATTCTGAACAAGACTGAAGGTGTGGCATTTTGCTACCGCCTTGGATTCAGCCAGCCAATCAGATTGGATATTCAATCTTCATTACGGAAAACATGCAAAATGCACAACACATGCTCTTTTGCTTATTCGAAGGATGAAATCCTTCACCCTGTGAGTACACCAGCTTGGAAATATTTTGGGGCTGCTGTCAAGCTTGCATGTTTTTACAAAATCAGAGCCTGTGTTCTTTTAGGAGAATTTGAAATGAGAGTATCTTAAAGAGCAGTAAAGTCCCTAGAGCATGCATGTGGTATTTTGGCAGTCTAATCCTTTTCCCTTGGCATGAATTTCTAGTGCTTTGTAGTGCCACTTGTGTTTTTGACATTATTTAGCTAATAAAGTGCTAGCTTCATACCAGCGTTTACCACTGCACTGTGACATTACTACCACCGTACACCCTAACAAATGTAGCTTGCTAGAAACGGAGAGTAATAAAAACATTTAGGCTGTTAAAACAGAGGTTCTACATCAGAATCAGTGATGCTTAACCCACTAAAGTTTATATTAATGAGCGCTTAGCTCACAATTTATTGTCCAGGGGCCGTCTTTGACTGCTCTCTAGCGTTATACACTATATGGACAAAAGTATTGGGATACCTGATCATTACACCATTACACCTTAATGGCATTGCATACAAATATATAAACTTTCAAATGGAGTTGGTCCACCCTTTGCAGCTATTTGTGCATTCTGTGGAGTATTTATGAGGTCAGGCACTGATGTTGGACGAGAAGGCCTGGCTCACAATCTCCGTTTCAGTTAATCCCAAACAAATCAAATGCCTTAATTTTACCCTGCACAGATTAAGGCTGATTAGGGGATAAAACTACTGAATTTTCCCCTGCCTTTTTCAAATTTGGCCCTATATAGAACCTCCTAAATAAATAGATAATAAATAATAGAACCCCCTGAATTACCGACTTAAATTTAAGATTAGATTTAGGACTTTTTAAGATAAAATTAAGGGGTGTGTTTCACAAATTAATGGCCACTTAATTCAAATGAAGGGGTTTAGTGTATTTTCAGGGGTAAATTAAGGTAGGGTTAAGCACATTTTAAGTACATTGTGTTTTTAGTGAAAGGTGCTGGATCGGGTTGAGGTCAGGGCTCTGTGTGGGCCAGTGAAGTTCTTCCGCACAGTCATGCTGGAATAGAAAAGGGCCTCCCATAGACCTTCCCTTGTCCACAAAGTTGGAAGCATGGCATTGTCCAAAATGTCTTGATAAGCTGAAGCATTAAGATTGCTCTTCACTGGAAGTAAGGGGCCACCTGAATTCAAAGATTAAGAGGTGTGTCCCAGTACTTTTGTGTAATATAGTGTATCTCAGAATACTGTAGGAAATAGGAGTATGGCATTTTTGACAAGGATTTTACACACTACAAGATCTGCTTAAGCTGCTGGGGCTGACAGAGAAGGTACTGTGTTGGTACTAGTTCAGTAGTTGGAGTAGTGAGGCACTACTCTGGACTGGCAACTCAGTCAGGACAAGTGTTGTTTTTTTTCCCCCTTGCTGGCTAATTGAATGGCAAGGGGGCAGTAGGGCAGTATACCAAATCCAGCAATGTCATGGTGGGAAAATGACAACATACATTCCACCCTCTTCAAGGGCGTCATGGCATGTTAGAATCGAGGAATGTGAGTTTGTTCCTTGCAGAAACTAGAATAATTGAAATGCCAGTAACATCCTATCAGCCCTTGAGGTAGAAGTCAGGCTGTTATTTTGCAGCAAGGACGTCCTAGGGGTTCTGCAGATGTCGCACAAGCACCATCAAAGCATATCACGCAGTTGCTCAGAGAAAAGGGTGACCAAAAGCCTCTTCACGAGGCAAAGCTTGCAGGCTCATTACATTATACAAATAGCATAACCCACCAATGCCACTGGGGAACTAAGTCCAAGGCTTGGCCTTTGAAGTAAGTTGCATCTGCCAGTGCGAACTAGGTGATTTAACATTAGCATTATCAACATGATGTAATGGTTTTCAGTTTCAGTGGACCCACTGCCATGTACACTTTCAACTATTCCTTACCCCAACATTTGATCCAGCTCAGCAGCTAATTATCAAGCTTGTCATGTAAAAAGCAGAGTATACCTGGGAATATGCAAGGCAGTGGTTCCCCAGGACTGGGCCTGAAAACCACTTATGTAGCAGGTATAATTATTTGTGGAGACAGGTATGATGAGTCAGTAATTAATGAACCACCAACTGAGGCCCAGGCAGTGGGTTTTCAGGCACATGTTCTGCCTATCAGCAGTGTGGTCAATGTCCTACACCAGCCCAGTTGTACTGAATCCAGTGTGTACAATAACGTTTCCGTCGTCTTCTACTAAGCAACATTTTGCACAAAATGCAAAACTGCTTCCGCGTATCGAACAGAGGTAACTGGAGAACCCTTAAACCATACAAAACTATTATAAGTAGTTAATTTCTTCATTTCTTCACAAAGAAAGTACAGAAAAAAAAAAACTGTGGAAAGTTTACTTTCGTTGAATATTTTCCAAGTCTTATGAGTAGTTTTGCACTGAGGATAATATTTCTCTAGTGTGTACAACCAACAGAAAATTCAATCAATCAGTTGTTATAGGCCAGCCAAGATGAATGGCAGCTAGACTGCAGGGATGTTGTGCTCTTTTAACTTTTCACACTGATACTGGTGAGATGGTAAGTCTTGGTTGGTCCTATAGCCTACTTCTGAGCAGGACCAGCTATGGCGCCCAATCAATGAAGATGTTCTCATACTGTAAATCATCTGTGTGGTTGCTGGGCCTTAGAGGTTGTATTGGACACCTCGGCTGGCTAATTTATTTCTCCCTCCTCGCATATGGGTCAGGCTTGCCAATATCAATGAGCCTGTGTGTTGAAGAATTTCAAATCGCCTCTGCCTCCTGAAGGTCCCTCAAGCCTGATGTCAGCACTGCATCCACTAGGTTTGCCTTTTTAGATCCCAACTGTATGCCCCCCAGGGGTAGAAAACTCCTAAGGATATTGATGGGTTACTAATAGCAACTGAGAAATTCACATGAGCATGCACAGAAGCGAAGACACACATGCAGGCACATACAGTATGTATTGACACATACACACACACACACACACAGACATGCGCACGCATTTTCATCAGACAGTCTCTGTTGTTAATATCTGTAATGAATGCGAGGAAGCTCCTTTTCGCTCCTTTGAATATCCATTAGCCATTCTTGCTGTAAATGACATCTAGCCATTCACGAAGGCAAAGACATCTTAAAAGAGTGTTCTTTTTTCCTGCAAATGTAATCATCAAGGTGAGGGGAAATAGGAAAATCGGTTTCTGGGAAGGCAGCCGTGCATAAATCTATGCGAATCTGCCATGACTTTTATAAGCTACCTTGCAGTCAGTCTACCTTAAAAAGTGCGTAGCCCACCAGGTGTAGCGCTGCTGTAAGAGTCAGCTCCAGTCCTTGGGAAAATAGCTGTGTGTATTCCAGACAAATCACCTTGAGGTTAATGTCTCTGTTTCCCTTCGAGCAACGCCGAAGGTCAGCTGAGTTTGAGCGGCAGAAGACTGGAAGAGTTTATATTATCACTTATCCCACTCTTGGAAGAACACCAAGGACACGTTTTGAGCGGTTATGGAAAAAAGGATGAATAACGGACAACAAAAAAGGATATAGATAGAAAGGCATACTATAATTGTAACATATCTCACTCAGTGTTCTCCACAAAAGACTTTATATCATGCAGGCTGGGCATAATCGGGTAAAATGCTTCGGTCTCTTGACACACGACACGCGGCTTGAATATTTCAGCCCTGACGTGATGGAAGTATTAACAAGTTTTCTCACTGACACTATTATATCTGACTGATGTGACACTTTGCTGGTGCTAGTAAAAATGTTTCTTTTAATTTGCCTGCCATGTAAACTGCTGTGTGGGAAACTGATTGTTCTTTAATGAACAAAGTTTTGCCTGGTCATTTTAGGTGGGTGTTTCATTAAAAACATTCGACATCTGAATGGATGCTTTTACTTGACTATCATTGTGACTCCTTGGTACATGCAGAGAGACTCACGCACTTTGATGCATATGTATTTCATAGCCGTCAATGTATTTGTATATGAGTATGGTAATGAGGCAGCTATGCAATTTATGATTTATGCCCCCCTCTCCAAAGCCTATTTCATGTTAGTGTGTGCTCACATAAAAGGAAAAAGCTCCAAGGCATGTAGAGGGAGAATGGCAGAAGGCAGAGGATGGTAAATTCTACTTTTTCCTCAATGGCGTTTATTTCCCAATTACCTTCCACTCTTTCAGCAATATTACGAGCCATGAATAGGCTTTATTGTCATCCAGTAATACAATAAAGGCAGCAAAGCGTGCAAGTATGTATATCAAGCTGAATGCTACACAGAGCTTGTCAAAGCACTTTTAAGCCATTCCATTATCCATGCTCATCCTGCAATATACCATGTTTGTATATTCTTATGTAGAGTCTAGAATTTGTGACGTGTGTGGACTGTTTGCCGTCTCACCCAGCTCCTCAGAAGCCAAAAAAAAGGGTAAATAAATAGTATAAACAGTTGCAAATTTGTGTCTGTTTAGTCTGGTGGCCCTGAGAATATTATGTACACAACAACTCTATTAGACGGCTCATGTCTGCTCTAATGGCCCTGAACGGCATTCACTCTTCAGTCTGTCCAGAAAGGTGAGATGAATTCACAGCACAGCGTTCTGACTCATAAAGACATTCTCCAGAGTGCAAGGGTGACCTCCAAGCTTTAGTGTTGTCTCGCCTTTCAGCCTCACCCCTGCAGCTCTGCTGGACTGATGAACAGCCAATTATTGGAGATGATTACCGTCTCTCCTTAATGATACACACCTCTGTAATGCCCGTGCTTTGGCAAAATGACTCCCAATTTGCCAAGGATTGGGGAACGCAGAGCGGTTGGCGGAACACGAACCATAATGGTTGTGGAAATTAACTTTGGAGAAAGTTAAGCCAGAATGATTTAACGCTGGATTTCATCAGAAAATTGCACACAGCACATTTACTTGTTCTGGAATCAACATCAAATGTCAGCTCTGATTAACTGGGGTCCATGATAGGATAAAAGTGTCATTTACTTGTTAACTTTGACAATAATGGAGAAATGTTGTGCTCTAATTTTCGTCTCTGCCTGCCAGCAGTGGTGGAAACTCATTATTATGTGCTGTGAGTCCTGCGATCACAGTACCTCATTATTATAAGCGTTCCATTTATCAGTCTTGGAGCAACGGTTAGTTACCGCTCCAGCGTGGCCCAGGACAATTACCGAAACCAAACCGCGAGGATCCCTTTACTGACGACTTTGTTATTGTAGAGGAAAAATTTTCTTCGCATTACTTTTGGCACAATTCATGACTCAGAACACATCCGTGGGAAAATGAGTATGAGACTTGTTTGTTATAACATAGTCCCCACTCAAAGGGGATTTTGATAGAACCTTAAGCGAAGGTTTTGAGCATTGGTGCGAGCGAGCCGAGCCACGCAGTAGCATGGAGGGAAGCCAGGAGGCGTTTTACATGACTGTGGGCCACAGGTGGCTGCATGGACTTCCCAATCACCTTACAGATATTATCCCAGAGGGAACGAAAGGACTTTCCCATCTCAGGGTACAATTGAAATGCTAGACGTAATAAAAATCCCATACAAATCGGCAGAATGGGTGCACATGTGTGTGTGTGATTAGAATGCAAAAGAAAACACCCTTCCCGTGACTTTTTAGTGATCTCATCAGATTGTAACGGATACTGTGTAATGAAGGAATCATTTGTGGAACAAAAAAGATTTTCTTTTCCCCAAGTGAGTTGTTCTGTAGTCAACATTCCTCTTCATGAATGATGCAAAAGCTAAAATGTAGTATCAAAAGGAGTGTACATTTGAGTGTCTGGAGACATGTTAGCTGGTTTAAAAAAAAATCAATGTTTTGCAACACATGAAAGAGTGCATTTCTATGAATAATACCCGGCTCCGCTACATCAAAAGAAAGAATTTCAGCTCACTCATGTAAGGCCTAGGCGGTGTTAAGTCTTGGTGCAAGATACAGAGAGTCCGTTGTGGATTGAACTAGGATTTGCTGACCAGTTTCACACTGTTCGTGCCTTTGGTGAAAACTGGCCAGTATAGTAGAAATTAGAGTCAATAAACTCTCGGTCACAGCCAGCTAATTTTACACACGAGATTCAGTGCAAGTCCTGTTTCTGCAGTATTCATTTAACTGACTTGTTTGTTGCTTGGTTAATTCAATTAAAGTATGTCTGATTTTAGGTCTGCTAAGGGCAAATGGAAACAAGGCTGGTTTTAAGCTAATTGGATTTGTGAATAAAGGTTTTACCCGAAAGGCCCATTGCCTCTGAAGTGCTGTCTCTGATTAAAACAAATGAAATCCCAGTTAATGGTACAGTGCATTAAAATGAATTTGGAAATATGCATACTTCATCAAACATCCACACATGTTTGAAGACTATGTTGACTGTGCATCCTGCTTTTAACGATGAGAGAGATAAGTACTATGCAAAGCTGCGAGCGCTTTAGAACTTGATTATGTTTCCCAACATGCACAATAAATGTTTGATCATTTTTGAAGAAACAGCTAAATAATAAGTCATGGCTTCAAAAGGCTCTTCTAGTCGATGTCTAAGTTCTGCCAATGTGTATGTCTTGGGTAAAGCATATAAATAATTGAAGGAGGTGTCAGTGCACAGTCGCTGAGGCTGCAGGGACCGAGCAGCTCACCTGAAAACTGGCTGATGACGGCTGGTTGAGCTGAGAATGCAGTGGGACCTTAACAGGACCAGAGCAAGTAATTGAGCCCAAATCCATTAATGCCTTCAGGTTTTCAAGCTGAGATTGACTGATTAATAATTGATTTTTGCACAGATATTATATTACAAGAACACTGCATCTTGTTTTGCCTGTCCATTTTTTTAAAAAATTTCATTTCATGAACGTCAGTTCGAATAAGAATCAAATATCAAGGCAAGGCAGAACTCTTCTCACATCACGAAAGTTCCGGATGAATTTCTTTAGGTTGCTTCACAGTTGTCCAAATACTTTATGTGACTACTGTTAGGAGAAGTCCTACTTTTTCAAAGGCCACATGTCTTTCACAATGTGTTGTTTCAGGATAAATGGAACAGTGGCAATGATCTAAAATGACTTGTAGGAAACTTACATTAACTCCCATTTTGAGAACATTTTCAACACGTTTGCACCTTCAAGAACTGAATATTACCTCACCACTGAAACAGGAAAAGATAACAGTTAACTGAATGAGGACATAACATCTATTATCAGCTAGTGAATACATTCTGTTGAACTGGCACTTCAGTGAAGTGGGGCTGATCTGCAGCACAGAGCAGAGCAACAGGCTGTTTGAACGTAAGATAACTAACAAAGTGCTAGGTGAAGCAATAACTGATGAAATTTATGACATTCCCCCAGTAATACTTTCCAGAATGCTAGGAGACCCAATGAATCTTATTCTCCATGAAATGTATTTTTAATGTATAGTAGCATCTTTGATGATAATTCATCTTAAACAGAACAGTCAGGAGCAATCTTGTCTAAGTCAAATGCTTTCATGTAATACTAATACTACAGTCACTTTGTTCATTCATTACTCTCAGAACACGCGTTGAAAGTAGTTGGCAGTTGATTTACTTTGGGAAAGTAAGATTTTTTATTTGTGGCTTGGAGAACCAGATATCAGACAAAATCTCACAGAAACAAGAAGACCCAAATGTTTTACACTGGTATCATGAACACAGCCACCATCAGTTGGGTAGAGTATACTTATGCCATGCTGAAGTAAAAATGGTAACACTTATATCAAATAACATCTTAAGTAGCTTACAGAAATGATTTTCACCCCGTTTTACCCTCCTAGTTGGCAATGGCTAATTCCAACTGCTATTTTGAGAGCTTGGATCATGACTTCAATATATGAATGAGGTCTAAGAAGATTGTAATAGAACTGTAAGAGGGGAAAGAACTCTGAGAAGTTGGAGCTCTAGGTGGCTTCTGCATGAACTAGACTGGACCCCCTTATTAATGAACAGAGACGGAGCTGAGAGGGGACTGAGAAACAGAGACGAGATTGGGTGAAGATAGGGGGTGAAAACTCAAGGTAGAAATGGAAATTGATGTTACATTAGATTGAAAAGAAGAAGCCCCTCAGTTACAGTCCTTCTCTAAACGTCTGATATTTCATAGCTCTGTTTAAATCTCTCTTAATCACATGCTGGATAGGGGAAGGCTACAGGAATGGTAAAATGGTTTTATGAACTGCCACTGCCACCATTAGTGGTGGGAAAAGTGGTCTAAAGTCATACTCAGTCAAATGAAGTTACAAAAAATAACTTTTTACCTCCAGTATAGTCATGATCAATTCTCTCGTTAAATCTCCTCCAGTCACATGATGCTTCAAAGGCAGTCATGTAACGCACCACTCCATATCTTTGAATGGTTGCTAATGCTACATCACGAGACAATTGGAAAAAACACTAAATGCCAATTTTGTTATATCAAATAACAGATGGGCTGGCATCACATTAAGTAATGAAGGAAGGAGAGGGAAGGCTATCTTCCAAATATGATCTCTTGCACTCCTGGCCACAGATGGCTGTGGCATCACTGGGGATGGAACTCTACTGATGAAAGAGTCAAAACTGGAGCTCAGCCAGTTTTTCGTGAAGCGCCTGCCGCAAACCAGCCACATGTCGCTCGAGCGTCACAATCACTGCAGCCGGCTGCGTAACAACATCACACGTGGCGGCAAACTCCGCTGGATTCACGGCTGTGGGCTCAGTCATTCTGTCATGAGAGAGGGCAGCCGCTACACCAGTGGAGCGTGGTGGAAGAACCCAAACACGGAGTATCACGAGAGGGCTGGTAGACCACACAGCTTTGCTATAAGAACGCTCTGACGTGCTCATTTCTGTTTGCTCTTGTGCGTCATGTGACCTGTGTGTGTGACAAAACCACTCTTACCGCTCATGATTACCTTATAACTGATAGATCCAAGCTATTTCAAATCCAAAATTTCATGTTGTGTTCTTACTGTGTCTTCGCTGGTCGACAGTAATAGTGCAGTAAGTCGGTATTGGATTGATTGAAGATAAACAATAAAAATATAGCTGGGATGAAAAGCTTTCCATGCGCCACAGAAAATGATCTAGACTGAGAACAGCTGAACCCAGCGGTGTCTGACAGCCTCATATCAGGCAGTATCGACTGAAAGGTCTAAACTAGTGGTTTTCCACTTCAGCCCTAGGGAGCCACTTCCTTGCACAGTCTCAGTAATTCTCTGCCTACAACACACCTGGTCCAGCTTCTGAGGAGCCTGCTTATTACTTAATGAGCTGGCTCAGGTGTGTGGATCAACCAGGGGATAATTGAAACTATGTAGGGCAATGGGTCCCCAAGACTGGAGATGGAAACTATTGGTCTAGATCTCTCAGCTAGAAAATCCATGCCATTCCTAATGGGTGCAATTAGAAGAGCAGGTTATCATGCAGTACAAGATAGAAATGTAAAGTTAAGCGGACAAAATATCCCCGCGTTTCATTTTTATTCCAAACTGCGCATGCCTTGCTTGAATAATTAAGCCTATACTGTATATGACTATATAAGTCATATCGATGTGTGTATGTGCATGTGTGTGTGTGTGTGTGTGTGTGTGTGTGTCTTTGCAGCTCTCTCCTCCCACAGATGACTTTGCAGCGCCAGCTTAATGATGAAGTTCTCATAATGATTGACCCTCTTGTGGAGTCATTTTTCCTCCCTCAGCTTGTACAAAGGGAGCAAAACATTTTGCCCATTACATCAATAGTTTCACATTTGCCCACATTAACTACTTCTACCAATCAACTTTAAGGAGGAATCTCGCCTTCCTTGCCCTCTGGACCCTTAGTTTCTGAAATATCAGGGATTTCCTCATCAAGCTCAGAGTCAGAGATATCGGAAGGCTTACTGCTATCTTTGAGGAAAAAAACATCAAGGTTGCAGTGTTTCACCATGTCCAAGCATGTGCTCTGAATAGGTTAAGGTAGCTGATACATTTTTTGCAGACAAAACACAAATGCCCTGTTTAGGGATAGTCTATGTTACAGCTACAGCTACAACTAAATTTCACAAGGTAAAAAATCCTAATAACTCCTCAAAAACTTCTCTGTACTACCTGCAGCGAGTCCAACATCTAACAGCATAGGAACTGACCAGGGCAACCACAAAATTCTCTTTTTCTGTCTGCTTCAGCCTTAGAATCACTGCATCTGCATTGAAGTCCTACCTGGAGGGGTGCTTTTATCAAGTAACATGAAGGGAATTCACATCCGCTCCATGCAGACTCTCCAGCGGTGTACCCCAAGGCTCAGTGTTAGGTCCTGTTCTCTTTTCTCTTTGCTCGCCTGGCAATGTAAGATCAACTCATGGTTTCTTCTACCACAGCTATGCTAATGAAATTTAACTAATCCTCTCTCTTCTATCTTTTAACACTTATGTTTCCTTTGGTTGATGTCTTTTCACAGCCCTTCCTCTGACACTGAGCAGCTGTTCATCCTTGGAAATGCAGGGATTAACCATCTCTTTTTAGAACTCATTGATCATGCCATCTGAAGACACATGGTTCCTTGGTGTAATTCTGGATGACCAGTCATTATTCTTTGCTCATGTTGACTCGGCCATGTAGAGGAGAAACCAGCAACATCCAGAGAATTCGACCCTTTCTCTCTAGAGAGCACCCTAGGTACTTGTTCAGTCTCTTGTCATCTCTCACCTTGACTGCTGCAACTCGCTCTTGGCTGGTATTCCCATGTGCACTAACACGCTATTGCAGCCGATCCAGAATGCTGCAGCATATCTTCAATGTCTTCAAGTTCCCCATGGCTGAAATTAATAACCCACTGTAAACAGTTCAAGTGGAATTGAGAGGAAACAGATTACACATATATGAGCATTAGCATTTGGAAAGTAAAAATCCATTTGGAGAATAAAAATCCATCAACATTTCACTGAAGTACATAGCAACTTTCTACTGCCCACCTGTGATCTAGCAGAAAGGAAGTACCTCTCACTGCAACAAGTGATGGGACCAAGTGTCTTGAACCTTCACCCGCAGGACTTAGAGCTGAAACTGTGAGTCCAAAAGAAAAAAAAAAAGCTTCATCACACTTCTGAATCTGCCAGGTCCTGCCACAGCACCTGGTGGGTTCACTCCATCACTGGGATGGAATGGAATGCTGAGGGGTGCTGGTCGTGTGTGGAGGCAGGGCTGATTGCCTGAGACCTTTAATTTACCGCTCTCCAGCCTCCAGCAGCACTGCAGGAACCCAACACTGCTCACCGGCCCACACTGCACACACACACACACACACACACACACACACACACACACACACACACACACACACACTTTCATCCAGCCCTCGCTAACAGCACCCTGTAGCTTAGACCTCAGAGTAATTATGATTTATAATGCCACGGTGGTAATTACCGCTAAGCGCCGCTGTGTTTTATATCTGTGGAAATATGAGGGTGGATTAGAGAGTTAGCACATCAGAAATCAGTCATATAACAAGCTTGCCAGACTTCATCAAGTGTTACCTGAGGTCTGGCGCCATGACCTACATATTCTCATAGAGTTAGGGCACACGACAAAATTCATCAGCCCGAGGTGCGTTCTTGATCTATTTGGGACTGTTGTGTTGGGGTGGGGGGGGCCTGACTCAACTTCAAAACCCAAAAAAGCGGGCTCGTAAACCCATGAAGTCAGAGATGAGGACTAGCTCATTGGCAATGCAGAAACCTTTTTAATTTGAGTGAGAAATTGTTTTGTTTTGTCTGTGTCAGAAAGAATGAAAAGTGGGACAGTCAGTAGTAGTTCATATAATGTGCGTCAGTCTAGACTCACGTAAATAGAACCCAGACAGAAGTCTGAAGTTTTTGTAGGGCGTCAGTGCAAATTCAAAATCCATTTGCACGGTTTACAGTAGATCTCCTGGCAAGTGCTAGCCCAAGCTGATGAAGGCCAACACCACCTTCAACCTAACCTTAATCATTAACCTTTAAACATAATTCATGGCATGAGTACAGACCTGAAGTAGTCAGCGAAAGTCACAAAATATCTTCATTTTGGTGCAACACTGAACAAGGAGGAGAACCACATAACCCACGGAGACAATAGGAGGACACACTGTACAAACCATACGTTTTTATGAATGTATTTTTCAAGCTCTTAAATTAAGAGGACTGGTATTAGGGACAACACTTCAGTTGCTTGTGTGGGATAATTTGATGATTCAGACATTAATTTTATAGCGGTTACTAAATATTTTTTAGTAGTTACTGAATAATTTATTGCTATCAGTGGTGAACCATGACTATTAGAGCTAGGTTATAGGTTTTGACCCATAAATATCAAAACACAGTCCAAGAAAATGAGGAAAAAATACCTCTATAATAATGGTCGTTTCTTCTAGCAAACCTATGGGATTATGGCACTAAGCTAACGGCACCGGACGCAAGCATTTTTTTGCACATTAAGCATTCGAATCTTGTAAAATATATTCCATGAGAGACATATTAACATATATTTGATCTTGTACACAGGGTAAAATTCTGATATTTTATCTGGGGGGCCCTGTGGTGGGATTGCATGGATGCACATGTGTTCATGAGAATGGAAATGAGGGGGGATGGAGTGAGCTTTTCTAGATGGTGGGGTAATTTTTTTGGGGGGGCTGAAAGATATTTTATGCTGATGGGATGGGTTACTTCTCACTTGCTTGCACTCTCTCTCTCACTCACTCTCTAAAGAATAAAAATTCCAACATATCGTTTATAATTTGGGTGAATCGGGGAGTCGTTGAGAAGATAACGCGTTTTGTTATTGCTTGAATTATTAAGGACAACAGAAGTATAAACTATATACATTGTTGATGTGCCGAAGATGTGTGGGGCTTTGTGTCCCCTGATGACATTATTATTGTCTGTCAATGCCTGCTGCTTGTGTATATTTGTCCCATGTTCATACACACATATATATAATAACTGTACATATGTACTATGTCTATATTTATATTATTGTATTATCTGTATAGCGTACCTTTTCGATTATACTGTTTTTAGTCTATTGTTTTTGCTGCTCTTAATTTTGTACTGTCCACTTTCTGCGGTTGCAATGCAAATTTCCCACTTGTGGGACTAAAAAAGGTTTGTCTTATCTTATCTTATCTTGACTTATGGTTACGGAGAACCGGGCCCAGTTTAGCCTGTCGGTATGCAGCATTTCCTAGAGCAATGCCTTCAGTAAAGCTGAAGTTCCCAGAAATCTCTGAGCTTTCTCTGAAGGTTTTGCCCTGTTTATTCAAAAAAGCTTGCTATTAAAACCCGTGTCCAGCATGTAACAGGTCTAATTGTGTTAAATAAATAAATAAATAAATAAATAAAATAACGAAATAAAAAGTCATTTTCTGCTTTGCTAAGGCGTTTCTTTCTGTTGGTCCATTCTAGGCTCATCGAATAAAAACTTTGCAGTTTGCTGGCAGTAGCCATTAGTTTTATCCGTGTGTTTTCGTGCTGATATTGCATTAATCAACCAGCAAATAATGCAGAAAACACTTTCAACAGAAGCGGTACAGAATTTTTTCAGCATGGCACGAGGCGGACTGTTTTGGAAAGTTTGGCCTTTGCTGCCCCTTTTTGTTCAGTTCTGTTTGTTTGGTTATTAGCAGACACCTACGGATAGACGCCGTTGGTCAGGAGACATGGAGGGTTGCTCTCACGACCACCGTCTATAGAATTAAAAATGCAGAGGGACTCAGTTTCTCTCCTTCAAGTGTTCAGGTACAGCCGTGTATCATTGCTATTCCAGGGAGATGATCCAAATTTATCATCAGGAGAACTGGGCTGTTACTTCCAGGGCAAATCCTTCTGGAAGCTCACGATGCCAGCTGTAATCTCCGAGCAGCCACAACAGAGGAGACAAAGAGTGTTTCTCCCAGTCTACCCAAATGCAAATCCGCAGATTTCTTCCCCTGCAGTTCATGGTGCTTTTGTCATCCGGGGAAAGGGCGCAGGGGTCAGCCATGTCTGACGGCCATCTTCATCCAAATGTGAAAAGTGATGAATGAAAGTGTCCATTTACTAATAAAATGAATAAAAGAGGTGCCGATAGGTATGACGTTGGGTCGGGTGGCATAAAAATAAATGGATTAAAGAGAGTAATTCCTAAAATGATCAATACTTTAAATGACTTTGCTGGTGATCAAATTATGGTGTAATTTCATTCTAATTATTTGAAACAAGGAAAGAAAACATGCTGGAGGTGCAGAAACTAACATTTCACTGAGTCGACATTTGTGTTAATAAATATAAGATGAGATGATTTATAATGATATGAATTTGATGAAAAGTTGCTGTGTGTAGAATCCAAATGACTATATTGTTTACATTTCTCCAACTTTTGTTTTTGGTAATTGTATTGACATGGAAACAAATAGAAAGAAAAATGTAAAAAAAAAAAAAAAAATACACACGGCCAAAGTAGGTGTAGTTCATTACTTTACAAACTATAATTATAATTATAATGTATAATGAATGTTCTAATTATTTAAATTCTATAAATTAGACAACAACGTGCAGTTTTGACATATTTTAGTCAATATTTCAAGTATTTGGACAACAAGAAGAATCAATTCACTGATAAATAATGTCTGCCTTGGGATGTGATTGTCACTTTTGAAATATGACAAGATTTATTATGGATATTCATTTTACTAGTACTATTAAGTCATCTACACCTCTGTTCATAATTTTGAAAGCATCCTAAACGTCCTAAGATTTTAATTTGTTATTTTTATTTTACATTCTTCTATTGTAACTACATTATTTGTAATGATATAAACCTGTCAATTGCACAGAACTAGTATATAATAATTTTATCCATTTATCTTCCTCCATACTGCTTTTGTATTATTGATTCCAATATTTGGATCGCTGGTCTCTTTCCACTGTGCAAAAACCAGTAAACAACGACTTTTTTGCATCCGTGTTTTGTCTGGTACTCAAAGGTCTTGTTTTATATTGCTTTATATTGTTTTTGGTATCTGCTCAAGAAGGCTACCAAGCTAATGGTACCTGAAGATGTTCTCATTTTTGGCAATACTTGCTTATGAAATCAAGGCAAGTCAAGGCAAATTTATTTATATAGCACATTATTGTATACAGAGGTCCATGAAAGTACTTTGCTGAGACAAAAAATGCATAAAACTCATAAAAAGAAAGGTAAGTTAGTATAGAAGAATGAGTGTTTAAATATATCTGAGTGTTAATGTGTTAGAAGGGAACAAATGTAAAGAATGCAAACTAATTGTATATATTCCTCCAGAAACAGATAAAGGTGCATGATTTTTGTTGTCAAGCCAAATGTTTAGCTGAAAACACCAGAAAACAAGGCAGTTTTCAGCATCTTCTTCGTTTCCTGGAGAAGATAAAATCACCAGGCTCTATTACATCGTCTCCAAGTGCACCAGACTGAACTGATTTGTTGATTTGCACTCATTGCTATTTTTTAGAATGTTTATTCTAGAATAATGTATGGTACTTAGGCCTCCACAGAATGACGCAGATACTTTATGTTTGACTCTACACATGATTTGGTAAGTGCAGAAAAGCAAATTGTATTATTTATTGTCAGTACAGCAAATGTTAAGCTGTGATCGCTGTGTTCTTATTCAAGAGAAAAAAAGGCTTGCTTGAATGTAAAGTGAAAATTCTGTCATACTCGAACACACCACAGCACACAGTGTGAAATTCTTGTGCCACTAGCAGTCTTGGGATTCGAACCCACCGCTTTCTGGTCGCAGGGTGTTCACACGTGCCCCATGTGTTTACATGTGTGAGTGCATGTGAGTGTAGGATAGTGCAATGTTATCATTTCAGCCAATAAGTGAAGCTAACTAGAAAGCAAGCTGGACAGCATGTAGAAAATGAACTAGAACTGTGAGTTCCGTCTGTTCCTGTTTGAGTCAGTCCTTGTTTTTAAGCATAAAGTGAACACTGTCCTACTTGTATTTTCAGGACATCAGTGACACAATTAGGGTCTTATGAGACCTAGTGCAAAACAAAGGAAAGGCCTCCCCAAACACTTGTATGTAACGTAATGGTGATGGTTAAAATATCATTTTAAATTACCATAGTTCCACCTGAGTAAAGGAATACACCAGCAAGTGGTGGTATAAGGGGTCCAGGCAAAATGACAGGGGCTTGGCTGCCACAGGCTCCTCTGGGCTATAGACCACAGTTACACCTCTGATATCCCAACTGAGCAAAACTGAGAATTTTTTTTAAAGTTTATAATGGGGTCAGGGACCTCCTCGATGCCGCCCACCCCAGCCCCCGCCCTGTATTTGCACACTCCTGCTTGTGCGCTCTGTGAACATTTTTTTCAATCACAGTGTGGTTGAACATATCGGTACTGCAATCAAGAGAACAGTGTTGATGTGTCCAGTCAGCATATTTCTAGCAAGCTCCAGATTATCATGCGGAGGGATGAACCCAGTTCAGAGCAGGAGATGCTTTACATTTCTTTCTGTGCCCTTCTTAGACTGTAGATACAGGAATGAGGGAGGAAAGCATAGCCTAATCCACTTCTTGGATTTAAACTTCAAACAGATCAGATCAGTCTGTACTGCAAAGGGTTGCAGTTGCAGTTTTAGCTCAGTATAATTGTAAAATGCAGTAATGCATTTTATTCAGATTATCGGAGAATCCAGTATTGAGTTTAATAGCGGCTTTACTGGTTTATTATTAAAGGGCCCCTTTCTGGAGCTGGATGGATAAGGAAGTAAATGAGAAGACACTGCTGCCGTCATAACTAAACCTCTCTCACACTCTCTCACTCATTTTCCGTAACCGTTTAATCCTCACCAGGGTCGCGGCTATCCAGGGGCAGAGGCGCCAGCCCACCACAGATAACTTAAAAATACGTTTTATTATAGACAGTGGTTCTATTTGTTCATTCATCATGAAATGCCCTTAATGCATAGAGCAGTTGGAGTTTGTCAAATAAAAACTGAAAAAAGAGGTTTTCTGATGTGGATGGCAGCAGCAATCATACTATATGTTTTCGTGTATTATCATATTGTATCGTATCATATTGTATCGAATTGTATCGTATTGCATGGTATTGAATTGTATCGTATCGTATCGTAGCATGTTGTGTCATATCGTATCGTATTGTATCGTATAGTATTGTACCGAATCAAATCGAATCACATCATATCATATATTAAACCGAGTCGTTTTTGTCATGACTAGCCTTTAGCATGTGTCTAGTATATTAGCTTCAGGCTAATGTACTAAGTTGTGACTAGAGCGTTAATTTGAGACACTGCAATGTTGAATGCTCTAATAAACGGAAGCAGTCATTTCATATTCTTTGTTGTGTTAAAAAATGTATCGAAATACACCTCCAAGCCTACTAAAAAAAACCTGGTGTTTGGAATGCCTGGGGAGTTATTTCCTCATGATATTCTCAGAGTTTCATGATACCCAGGGAGCCCTGAGTTGATGCACTGAACTCAGAAAGGCACAAGAGAAAATGAGAAAAGAAAGACATAAAATGAAGCAAGCCTACCTGCTGTGCAGCCCCATTTTAGTCCCACCAAGGGTGCATTTCCTCAGCATGTCATTATGCAAGGCAATATCACTGCCACTGAACTGGCATTAACATCAGTGATTAAAGAGGAATATAAGTTCACTTGGTTCCTATGTCATCTGTTACGTAACCAACCGTTTATGTTTTTTTGTGAAATGAAAAATGTACCACATAGAGAGGTGATCTATGAATCTGCTTTCCTGGGATTACACAGTGCATCTCTGCTCACTGATGATCTCTGCCAACCTGCCAACCTGATCTCATGACTTTTCTTGAAGCCATCTCTATATACAATGTAATCAGAATACGTGCTGCGATCACGCTAACTGATGACTGTTAGGGTTAGGGTTAGGGTTAAGGTTAGGATTAGGGTTAGGGTTAGAGTTAGGGTTAGGTTAGGGTTAGAGTTAGGTTAGGGTTAGAGATAGGGTTAGTGTTAGGGTTAAGGTTAGGGTTAGGTTAGGATTATGGTTAGGGTTAAGGTTAGGGTTAGGGTTAGGTTAGGGTTAGGTTAGGGTTAAGGTTAGGGTTAGGGTTAGGCTTAGGTCAGGGTTAAGGTTAGGGTTAGGGTTAGGTTAGGGTTAAGGTTAAGGTTAGGGTTAGGGTTAGGTTAGGGTTAAGGTTAGGGTTAAGGATTTTCCCCGTCTCATGGCCTTTCAATCTGTTTCAACCGCTTTGCAAACAAAACGATGAGGAATCAACTCATTATTTCTCTCCTGCTGTCCCTCAGTCATCAGTTAGCGCTGATACTGGCGGCGTTACACACTGCGCATTAAAATACAGGGTAGTGAAGCATTGTCCTAGCACGAAAAAAAGCCCTAGAGCGTGATTGCAGCATGTATTCTGATTACACTGTATATCGTGATGGCTTCACGAAAACTCGTGAGACCGGGCTCATACTGCAGTGTTTTGTGATTTGTGACTGTCTATTCTGTCAGTTGGGGTCAATTCCATTTTACTGTTGACAGCTGTGGAATTAGTCTCCTTTAATATGCTTCATTAATATACTAATATCCTAAAGCATGGTGCACCCCATTAACCCCTCAAGCTTCTTTGTATGTCCACATTTTATCATATCAGTTCGTATTACGTACACATCCTATCAGATTCACACAGGTCACGAGAATGAATATGCCGCTGTATAACAGGCAAGCAGAAATAACTTAGAACTCTAAGAATAAGAGTGCCTAAACTCAATGGCCTTTGCTGAATCCCTGCACTTTAGTTCTGTGTTCATTGTTTTCCTTGGGTAAAATGGAGCATGTCCAGAAATAGTCAGAGATTCTTGGCATCCAGCACAACTTGTTCTTTCTTCAGGAGGTAAGAATAGGTTCCGTCATGAAGTTTGTCACATTTTGACTCTGTAAACTTCATGACATTTTGAATTTGTGAAGCCTAAATTTATATCCTTTTCTGATTTCACTTCTTAAAGACCCTCAGGCTGTTATTGAGCATTCTGCTACACAATGGGGTTATATCTACATTTTTCTTTTCACTAAACTGTCTAAATATTGACTCTTTTACTGAGTAAATAGTAGAAGAGTTGAAAATACTGAATAGTAGAATTTTACTGAATAGAGCATTACAACCTGTGAGTTTATCATTCTGTAGTATTTGCGGTTTTATGTTAGCAAATTTTCATTAGCATGCATTACAGTCATTTTGTTGCACTTATGAATACATCGATCAACCAGTGATTATTAAAACCACCTAATGTTGTGTAGGCCCCCTTCGTGCTGCTGAAATCACTTTGACCCATCAAGGTATGAACTCTACAGGACCTCTGACGGTCTGTGTTTTCTGGGACCAGAACATTAGCAGCAGATCCTTCAAATCCTACAAGTTAAGAGGTAGGACCTCCATGAATCGAAATAATTTGTATAGCACTTCCCACAGATGTTCAGTCAGATTGAGATCTGAGGTATCTGGAGACCAAATCAACACCTTGAACATCAAGCCCTTCCTGAACAACTTTTGCATTGTGGCAAGGTGTATTATCCAACTGAAAAAGGCCATTGACGTTATGGCATACTGATGCATGAAGGAATGTACTTGGTCTGTGGCAGTGTTTAGGGAAGTGGTTCGTGTCAAAGTAGCATTCCCAGGAATGCCAGCACCCAAGGTTTCCCAGCAGAACACTGCTGAGAGTGTCATGCTGCCTCTGCTAGCTTGCCTTCTTCCCATAGTGCACCCTGGTGCCATCTCTTCCCCAGCACACACACCCTGCTGTCAACTTTCTTCCCTTGCCCCATGGTCCAGTTCTGATGCTCATGTGCACACTGTAGACCCTTACGATGATGGACAGGGTTCAGCCTGGGCACTCTGACCTTTCTGCGGCTACACACGCTCATACTCAGCAAGCTGCAATGCACTGTGTGTTCTGATGCCTTTCTATCGTAGCCCGCATGTTTTTTTAGCATTTTGTTCTACAGCAGTTTTTTTCTGTGACGTCGGACCAGACAGGCAAGCCTTCAGCCATCCTTCTGACGGTTTGACCTTCCTTGGAACATTGGTAGGTACTGCAGACTAGGAACACACCACAAGACCTGTTGTTCTGAAGATGTTGTGACACAGTCATCCAGGCATCACAAATTGACCCTTGTCAAAATCACTTAGATCCTTACATTTGCCCATTTTGATGACATGTTTTTCAATTCACCTGGCAGTGGTTTTAATATTGTGGTTTATCGATGTATACTTATCTTTATAGAAAGCCAGGAACCAACGTATCTGCCTATACCTTTTAATTTTCCCACAGGAGTCATAGATTGACAGTTCTGATATATATGATTCAGTCAATAACACGTGAAAATGACAGGGAACTAAAATCAGTAGATGGCAAATAGATAAGTCAATTCAATTTTTAGATTTTTTAGATCAGCTGTTAAATTGCCGAGAATATATTTACTGTTCAATAGTGGACAGTAGACTGGTTAATGTGCTGGAGAGATACCTATTAACATACAACACTGGGAATTGGCTCCTTTAACCAAATCATGGAGAAAAAGAAAAATGAAATAATCATGATATGCTCAAGATGAGCCACTGCCACCCCTTCGTTGAACCCATTCCGATGACCTCTTGCCCCCTGTGTTTTGTGGCGTGGCAATCCAGATCTCAGCAGTGGAGGCAGGGGGATGTCAAGGAGACCAAGACACCGGAACAATTGAACATGACAGCTCATTCATCACCGCTAAGGTATCCGTTCCAGTGAATGGCTCACATTTTCCTTCCTGCAACATGCCATCCAGTGTTAATTACAATGAGAGAGTGGTAAACAACTTGAATAATTTCCTGCCTTAAATTTTCTGCACACTTCTATGTTTTTAGCTCCTCCGAGACCAAGCAGTCTGATGGATGAACTCTGGGACATGTCCTCATTACTTTTAATATTCACTGTCATGTTTTTTCACAGCCATGTTTTTCCATTTTATGGACGACTCCTGGCTTCAGCAAAACCAGCGAATGTGATTTATAGTTTATACCAAGGTTGCACGACTGCAGTATCGGGCCAGTGTCTAGCTCACGTGATTTTCCTACTCAGACACACCCAATTCAACTTGTCTGTTAATTGCCAGATTTAGTGACTTAGTTTAAGTAGAGGATGCCAGATTAGGGGCCTCCTTGCTTGTGAGTCTGCACCTTTGGTTGACACACAGCTGTCACAGACACGGTGAGGTATGGTAGTCTTAATGGAAGAATATGTGGAGAAGAATATCAGACACTTTGATCAAATCGTTGGCACCGATCAGAGTGTCCTTGTGCGTGTATCAGGAGTGCATCAGTCATCTCCCACAAGCTCCTGATGAAGTGCAGCTCTACCTCACACTAGCTTCCAAGAGCTAACATAAAACTTTATTGTGCCCGGGTATAAATAACAACATTAAAATTTGCCACTTACTGCTTCAATCAATTAAGTCTTCTTGCAGGTCTTTAATGTTACAGGCTGGTTTACTGGAGGAGGTGATTTAAATCTCGAAATGTCATGCAAAGAAGATAACAGTAAATTAGGTTGGGTCAGGGCCAAAATGTTTAATGAGCGCTGGCCACGTAAAGTCTGGAACTTGACAGTAATTAACATTCCTTGATTGAACAGTCAACATATCTATGGCAGGTTCATGATTGTGCACTTTCTGCTGAAAGGGTATTCCAGCCTAGAACTAACATTATTCATTGCACCCCTCAGTCTCGTCAGTTTGACAGCATTCATCATTTTGTTTTTCGTGTTTTCATCCATCATTGTGTTCCCTCACCCAGCATGCATTACACAAATATATCATACAGCCTTCAGGAATCCCAAACAGCACAAAACAAACCCTGACTGCTATTTAAAGGTTTAATTCAGATTAAAGAAAAAAAAACAACAACTCTGCCCCACAGCACAGCAGTAGTCTTTTAGCATTTACTTCTACATTTAAAATACATCATCAGAAGTGGGTTTCGTATTCTTTAAATCAAGACTACTTCCTTTAAAAACTACTACAGAGCAGCTAGAGGATACAAGTACAATAGATCAGCGATGGTTAATTTAGTCATTTTGACAGATTAACTCCACAGTTTGCACAGGTTGTTAGTTAAGAAGGTGCTGGAAAAGTCTAAAGCAAAACAGATTATTCATAGGAAAGCTCAATGGAAACACTTACACTGACCAGCTTTACCCAGTGACAGTCTCAACAGGAGATCAAAGAGGAGGGCAGACGCCACCTGTTAATTCCATCATCAGACAGATGGAGTGGAGTACGTGGTTACAGTGGGACATGACCTGAAGATCCTAAGAGCTTCCAGGGTGCGTCCCAAATCCCACACACTTGGGTTGAATGAAAATCTGTCTATGCTCTGCCAGCAGCTGTTACTTATTTAGACCGGCTTTGATGGCAAAAATACCAACCCAATGAGAAAGCAGACTCAAAACTTAGTTTAGTAACTAATTTGTGACATTATTTTGTATATGTGTACACAGCGACATGTTAGGACAGATTTATAGGAAGTAACAATTTTTACAGTAGTGCTAACATCATCATGGTGGCAGAATTTGTCCAAAGCTAAGCACACTTTAGCAGAAACCACTTCCCTTTTGTGCACTGCTGCTGTTTCCAGTGCAGTCCTGTGTTTTCAGTGTGGCCTTTTATACATGTACACACAGCAATCACTAAAATGCAGTCATTACGTGTTGCATGAATAATGACAGAATTTACAGTCACCATACTCAACTCTTCCAGTTTATTTTTTGCAGCTTGCCACTATGAACATTTATAAAATACTCTCACTTCAGAACTTCTTTCCCAGTGCAGCACCAGCAATTATTATGTTGAAAGATGGCAGGTTGCCCATTCAGCATTTGTGAGGTCAGGCGCTGGTGTTTGATTTGAAAACCAAATTCCTCCATAAACTTACCAAACTTTGTCTTGAAGGACCTTGTATTATGAACAGAGGCACAGTCAAGCTGGAACAGGAATGAGCCTTCCCCAAACTGTTGGAATCATATAATTGTCGAAAATATCTTTCTATGCCGTAGCCTAAACATACTCTTCACTGGGGAATGAGAGAAAACCTAAACACTTAAAAACAGACCCAGACCATTATCCCTCCTCATCCAAACTTTCCTGATGGTACAGATAGTGACTCACCACTACAGAGAACACATTTCTACTGCTCCAGAATCCAGTGGTTTTGTGCTTTATACAACCCCAGCAGATGTTTGGCATCACACATAGTGTGATCGTGTGTAGCTGCTCAACCATGGAAACCCATTTAATGAATCTCCCGAAAAACAGTTATTGCGCTGGTGTTATGCTCCTGTATAAATGGCTACAAAGACTGGAAAGATTAATGTTTCATTCCCATTCATTGAGGACTTACAGGCACCCTCTGGCCGTTTGCCATCATGTATGCCTGTAGAAGGAATAGGAAGTGGCCAGGCTTCTCATAAACTGACTCTAATACCACTTACATGGAATTTGTTTGGCAATAGCTATTATTAAAACAGACAGAGAAAAAAGTACTGAATTAAACAGAGTACAAGATGAAACAGTAATAAACATAACAAGGAAACTGCAATGAACCTAGAGCAAGAAGTGAAGATATTTGTTAATGGAAAATAAGGTAGATCAGCACACACTAGAAGAGTGCATTGGTTAAAAGAACATTTTCATAAGCCATTAATGGTGCAGTGTAATCTGTGGCACAGCCTAACATCACATTAACAATATGAACGAATGCTATCCTCCTGAAGCCGTGGTAAACACACCCCGGTGGCAGGGACTGTGATCTCTGCAATGTCTCTGCAATGTCTTGTGTCTTGTTTGAGTGTGTGTGTGTGTGTGTGTGTGTGTGTGTGTGCGTGTGTGTGTGTGTGTGTGTGTGTAAATGTTCCAGTGTGATGGTGTGACTGGCTCTCCCTGTTCATTAGTGGTGTTTTGCCCTGTTTGGCTGGTGTCTAATGTGCTCATGATACACTTGCTCTTTTATGTGTCCATCCTCCTGCTAGGGCTCCAGCGCCCAGCCCATTAAAACATGGCCCTGACACGAGGGCAATTAACTCCCATCAGCCAGCAAACAAACAGGGTTTCGCAGTGGGAGCGCTAACGCTGCTGTCTTGATGTTGCCGGTAAACTGAAACACGGATAGCAGATGCCGTCACCAGTCATTAAAATCCTGAAATCAGATTTAATAAATAAGATGTGCAGACGAGGATCAAACAGGTTGTGTGTCTATTGGAGTGGACTCACAGTTTCAGTGGACTTTACACTATATGAATTTGTGTGAAATAAATGAGCGCACTTTGCCTAAAGAGAGTCATCATTTCCACTTCATTCAGTACTCATGCATATTGTCAATGCTATATCAAAACCTTGTAACTTTTCTTGATGAATGTCGACTGGACCAGTAGTATAAAAAAAGCACGGTTGCTAATTTGTCCCAAGGATCTTTATTGTAGGAGTCCCTGTAAAACTGTAACATACAAGGTAAAATGTATGTTAATGTCTGTTACAGGCATTAGATAAAACATATACATTTCTTTGACAAGCTTCAAATGTCCTTTATAATCAGGAATAAAATAAAAAAATGTTGAGTACACCCATCATAATATTAGGAGAACTGGCAGAAAAGACTGTTAAGGCATAAACAACAATTTATGACACAAACTGACCCAAACTAGCTCTAATAGTAAGATTTGCCACTGACGAATAGAACTGAAAAACACCCTGCTAGAAATACTGCATTCAATTAAGATTTTCTCTACTGTGATGACACTGTTTTGGAGATATACTGTATAATATTTTGTTATGACACTGATAACATAAAAGTTCAGTGTGGCCTGACACAAAGCCATTATTTTGAGTGTAAACAATGAAGAATGGTCATTACTAATGAAAGTATTAGATCACCTTGGTACTGAGTTTGGTTGTTATTTATTCGGCTGTTTTGCACTGTGTCAAATGCAGCGATGCATACACTTCAGAAGTTATGGCTTCATCACCTTTATGCTGAATATAACAGAACTGCCCTTCAAGGCTTTTCAGGCATGCTCTCTAACTCCCCAGCACTAGGTCCTATCAAAGACACCTGATATGTGCATGCTAAAGAATTAAATGAATAATTCATCTAAACATCTGGGCTCATTTCCACACACAGAGTCACCAATCGCAGCAGAACCAGTGTATGATGTGCTCTTTGCTCTCCTTTTTGTCATCTTCCACTGTTCCTTATCTCTTCCAGGAAACATTGACATGTAGTCTGTCAAACTTGATCTCTATTCTTCTTATTAATATTCTTATATTTTACCATATTGAGATAAATCACATCCCAGCACACTTTTCTGAGCATGTCATGAATATTATCAACACTTAACACGGACGGAAACTGATTTTCATTACAAGCACAGCATACTTTATTCTTTTTAGTGCAGTGCAAAGTGCCCTACTGGTTCCTTTTGTCTGTTCCATTTTATCAAACCTCAGAAACCTCGATAAGCACTGTGATATTTTGGCCATATTGCCCAGTCCCATTCTCAAGTAATATCAAGTAATGAATTAGCTGTGCATTCAACTCTGATGAACCTGCAACTCTGATGAAGCATTAAACAAAAGCAAACTTCCAGAAATATCCAGCCATGAATACGGTCGACACAGAAGTAGTTCCAGAAATTGAGCATGAAATGAGAGAGAGGATGAGATGAGGGAGAGTACCACAGTACAACAGCACTGTTTTTATTTTAACCACACATTCTGACTTATTTTAACCACACAATCCTGCTCCTGCTTCTGAAGGGACATTTGCATCTTTTATTTACTCAGTTTTCCTTTACTTAGTTTCCCAGTTTAAGTTTGTTCTTAGTAAAACAAGATAATTGATCTGAATTTTTTTTTCTACGGTCATTGTTGTCTTTGCAGCTTTTTTAAAACCATCGATATCAATTGTCAAACCTCGGAAGCCAGTACTGTACTGGGAGACTTGGGAGCTGGAACTGGTAAACGTACTGGAGGGAGACTCTAAACCGGCAGGCTCAGGAGATGATCAGCATTGGGCTGTCTGTGCTATAAATCTCATCAAAGGTTAGGTGGGCTTTTGTGTGATGTAATGAAGAAAGACTGCCGTATGTTTACGTTTATGGCATTTAGCAGGCGCTCTTATCCAGAGTGACGTAAATCAGTGCTTAAGTAGTCTACGTCTGTTCTTTATACCTGTAAAGCTACACTAAGATCAACACCTGCTTTTTACCAAGTTACTGCCAGCTAAGTTGCACACCTTAACAAACCCTGTCAAAAGAAAAAAAAAAGTCAGAGGTTAATACACAAGTAAGGACAAACGGTTAAGAGGGTAAGGGCTCGAGGGTTTTTAAATATACAGAAAATGAAGTATAAGAGATAAACGAGAGGACTGGTTAGTCACCAAGGTGCTCCTTGAAGAGATTTGATTGCAAGAGGGAGTTAATTCCACCACCTGGGGGTCAAGACTGAAATTAGTCTTGATGCATGTCGTCCTCTTCTTTCCAGCAACGGAGGTCCAAGACAAGAGGTGCTTGAAGCTCTGAGAGGATGAGAAGTGACACGCTGCTTGATCAGTGCAGATAAGTAAGGAGGTGCAAGTCTGTTCTTGGCCTTGAAGGCAAGTGTTAAGGTTTTCAACTTAATGTGAGCGGCCACAGGGAGCCAGTGGAGGTTCCGTAGTAGAGGTGTAGTTTGTAATAATTTAGGAACATTGAAGACTAACTTTGCAGCTGCATTCTGAATCAGCGGAAGTGGTCTCGTTACTTTCAGTGGAAGTCCAGCCAGTAGAGAGTTGCAGTAGTCCAGTTTAGAGATGACAAGAGACTGGACGAGTAACTGTGTGGCTTCAGTGGTGAGAAAGGGTCGGATTCTTCAGATGTTGTAAAGAAAGTATCTGCATGTCCTGGAGAGGTGGTCAAC
>JBBIGA010000106.1:32048815-32079167 GCA_037576975.1 Alestes dentex | reverse complement strand
CCCCCCCCTCCCCCCCCCCCCCTCCCCCCCCCCCCCTCCCCCCCCCCCCCCCCCCCCCCCCCCCCCCCTCCCCACGAAATTCTTTCTTCTGCAAGCAAATCATTTACTATGTTTCCAGCATGGAATTGTGTGTTGGAATAACAAATAGCTCTTGCCATGCTATTGCCGTGACATATTATAGGTTCAGTATCCATGAAGTGCACTACTTAGGTAGGAGTTATTTGACATTTTGCTCCAGCGTGGAAAAGGGGACACATGAACAGTCTGGTTCCGGTGTTATCACCACGGTGGTAATTTGCTGAGCAAAAACTGAAAGTTATTGCATTAGATACTGCTTTGTTATGATATGTTGATTATTATAAATCTTGACATTTCTACAGTGCACTGATGAATGCCTGTACATTCCTGTCCTCCTTTAACACTCTGTTACTTGGCAACAATAATCATCATCTTTCAAATTACTCTTCTTGGCAGAATAATCAGAATTTAGGACTGGAAAACATTATTGGTCCCAGAGGAAATTGCTTCAATGTAAATTCCAATTCATATGAAAAATAACAAACTATTTCTTGACAAAAAAAAGTCACTGTATATTTTTTGCATATTTTGCTCTATTTGTTTGTTATATTTCATATGCATTTTTTTGGTTATATTTCATGTGTATTTTTCGTTATATTTTATGCTGTCCATTGTTTTATAAAAGCAATGAGCCTCTTGAAGTTGTGCATCACAGTGACTTTATCCCAGATCATGGGGTTTATACTCCACAGCCTATACAAGGCTTTATTTGTTGAAATAAAGATATGGCAGCAAGAGATCAAGAGAGAGCTCTTTTCCTTTAAACCTCTAGTGTAGCTTAACTCCCCATGCCTCCAGCCCCAGGGTTTCCTATACAGAACATGAACATATATGACAGTAGCCTCACCGTACAACTTATGGAACAAGGTCAGTCTCAATCATATTCTCACGACCTGACCACCCCCAAAAACCACACGTTCTTTCAAACAATGCCTACACACTCCAATAACCACAGAAGCGCACTACCAAAATAACAAATATAGTGCTGTGCTGTGTGCACACAAGCGATAACGGGCAGTTGCCCCATGGACTATGGTGCCACAACACATTAATCAAAATGGATATGTTAAAAAAGTATTGACTTTAGAATGCCAGTGTGAACGGGACTTCATGGTTATACTAATATTCTGCACTGCTGCGATGTTAAAGTAGTGCAGCTTCATGAGACCTATTGGTCGCTGGAGTTTGAGGTTTGATTAAACTTTCCCATAAACCTTCCGGCAGTCACGCTTCCCTACATATATTTTCATCTATCTACTTAATAGCCCCCAGGAAATTCACAAGAATTAATGACCCGAATGATTTTCGCTGTCCCTTCAAACGTGTATATTCTGGTATGGATCAATATTTTGCTCATCTTGATAGGAAGAAATATGTTTTGAACCCAGAGTGGCTGTCACTGACAGCAATGTATGACATTTAGTTTGCTGTTGTGGCAGGCCTCATCTGCTTTGGGAAAAAAACAAAAAAAAAACAAAAAAAAAACGTGTAAAGCTTTTCACCCTTCCAGTCTGTTCCAGCACTGCCACAGAATTCAAGAGAGACCGACTACTCTGGGAACTTAATGGCTCGGAGTAAACTATGAGAACATGGGCGAAAATTAATTACGAGGTATAACAGGGTTTAAACTTTGCCTTTTCCCGCTAATTGCCTTCCATTCTTCCGGGCTGCTGTGAGCTGCGTGCAATGTTGTGGCCGCGTGTCTCATGTGTAACTGTTTCCCGCAGCTTCTGCGAAGTAGGTCTCCATACAAAAGGAGACAGAGTTGTGAAAATGATGACCTTGTTTGTCTGCCAGTCCGAAAGACGAAATTCCTCCACGACTGGCACAATCGGTTAGGTTCACGCACGCCTCTGCGATGGTTTGGTTGCTGTGAATTGACTCATGGTCTGAAGAAATCTTGCCCACTGCACTAACGTCAGAGCCCACTGCTTTTCCCACAAATTGGTAGCGGTGAGACACTGACTCAAGCCTTATTGACAAAGGGTGCTGTAAATCTGTTTCTGCCTTATTTATTGCGCTAGTCCCTCCACCGATTCCGCCCAGACACGATGGTGGTATATGTTGAAGCATGCGGCGCAAACATTTGTCTGCCTCCTTCTCCACAGTGCAACTGATGGATCCCATGATGCAACAGATGGTAATAAGTGCCCTTGAAACACTGCCAAAAACTTTAAACAGCAGTGTGTGGTAGCAGATGCTTGTTTCAAAGCTGCACCTTTTCACATTTTTGTGATGACATTTTTTTTTTTATTTATTTCACTGAGTTGCCCAGGATGAAGAACAGGAAAGCCTCGCTTTTTGCGGTTAGGTACAGATGCATGCATAATCCAACGTCGAATTCTTCCTGCAAATATATAAACGAGGGCTGGAGGAAACCTCCAGAAAATCCCTGATACTTCTTGAAACCCAAAGGTACAAGACAAAGCTGTAATGAACAGAAATGAGATGTTATCCATACACTAGATCAAAGTGCCTTTAATCTGTTAAATTATAAATGCAGGTATTTCAACAGACATAATTATACGTGATAAAAATTAAGATCACATTTACCTTTGGCTTTTGTAATCTTGACCAAGGCTGTAGTTGACAAATCCTGTCTCAGAACACAACTGTGCACTCGAGGTGTTTTTGATACACGGATATTTGTACTCAGACTTGGCCATTGGTCTTACCAAATATTTCAGTTGGTCTTGGTTTCTTTCGTTCAGAACTGCCACCGTGAGGCGAATGTTGTTTACAAACACTAACTCAAAGTCACTCACTTGGCCCATATTTTCTGTAAAAAATGATCAACAAATCTCTCAACTCATGCAGGCACAGAATGATCGATATGGTTTGGGATTCTACATCATGACTGATTTGTGAATACTAGCGTTGGTGCTAGTATTAGCTGAAATAGCTGCTTGTAGCAGTGATGTTTTATCCATTTTTATAGTCACGCACTACAAAACCAAACCCCTTAAGTTTACCCCTTAAAATTACCTTAATTTTGACCTTTTGACAGATTAAGGCTGATTAAGGGGTAAAACTACTGAATTTCCCCATTACATTTTCAAATTTGCCCCTTAAATAACAGAACCTCCTGAATTAACGCCTTAAATTTAGGATTAAGGGGTTTCACACTCATGCTTTAAATCTAATTTTAAGGTAAAATTAAGGGGTCGGTTTCGCAAATTAACAGCCACTTAATTCAAATGAAGGGGTTTGGTGTGTAAATTTAAGGCGTTATTTAAGGGGTGTCAATTCAATTAAGGTAGGGTTAAGCGCATTTTAAGTACATTGTGTTCCGTAGTGACCGTAGTTCATACTGTGTCCTAAATCACATGACCTCAGCAAAATGCTGGATGTGGTTTTTGAAGGTTAAGAGAAAATTTGGTGATGTATTTTTATGGAAACTACTCGGGCCATTTGGATGAACAAGGACTGTTAACAACATTAGCCTTGCAGCTACAGTTCTAAATGGCAGAAGCCAAATTTGGACATTAAATGTGTCTTTGCAGATTGACCACCAAGGATCGGTAAAAAAAAAAATGTGCCAAATTGAGAATAAACTCTTCTTTTAAAGCAGTAGAACAGCCACAGACAATTAAATCACATATTACAAGTTTAATTAGAGGTAGAAGAGACTTGGAAAACAGAACATTATTTAATAGAGGACACATTAAGACTTCTTAGACCTCGCTCAAGTGAGGAAGGGAACTAGATTAGCACCAAGCAATCCTCCTGACAGTAATGAGCTGATAGATCACTGTCACCGCTTGCTAAAGGGGGAACAAGACATGAAGAGTCTGCTGGTTGGATCATGCTCCAAAATTTATGAGCACTGCTTCAAAATTCAGCACCAGGGTGAAGGAGCCTGTTCTCGACATCAGACATTTGACACATCTCTGAGAAGAGAACTGATCTATAAGTGATATGGCTTAAGTCTGGATCCTAATCATGCAAAAACACTGTAATTAGGTTCTCTCCACCTCACGTCATGAAAGAATTGTCCTCTTAAAAAAGCATTGGACCAGGCAGAGATTATTTCTCCTCAGTTTGAGTGTGAACAGTTATTGATTTTCCCCAAATTTCCTCTGATCTCTATAAAAGGGAAGGATCCTAAGAGAGCAATATATGTTATGCTGGACATAAAAAGCAGTATCAAGATAAATCAGCTCTATAGGTACTTATCTAAGAGGTGTTCCAGGGCAGTGGAGACATTGGCCATGTTTTAAAAGGCAATGTCTTGCTCCATCTCCTATATCAGCTATGGATGACATGATAAATTCTGGGTGCCGGGAGATGATGTGTGTACTCCATCACTCAGTATCCACATAGCTCAGCCTGGCCTACTGTTATTATTCCACAAATGGGCCATAACCATGGTATGAGACGGTATGATATAGCGCTAGCAGATACAGCCTTGGAATTTCCCATGAGCTTTCCAGGTTGGTTGGTATCTGCTTATGTGCAAGAAATATGAAAGAAAAACACACAAATCAGATTTTTTTTTTACTTGATGACCAGTTTCATCCAGTAGCTTGGTCTCCTCCAATCACATGATGGTAACATGGAGCGTGAAGTCGAGCACAGGCTTGCTCGGAGTCACATGAAGTGCTCGAGCTGATGCTAACAATGCTCACATTAACTAACAGACACTCGCAATGACTAGCATCCTGTTAAGTGATGGGGAGTGGGAAGGTCATCCTATCCACCCATAGAGATCAAGGCCAGTTGTTCTTTTTTAGGCTCCTGGCCACGGACAATTTCTGCTTCTTTTTTTTTTTTATTAGAAATATGTAAACCAGTGCTGCATGACAGCACACTCTGAAAATAGGTACCATGGAGTACCTAAAAAGAGTACCATAGAAAAACCTTTTTTTTTCAGTTCCCTAAATAATATTTACATGGATATCTAAAAAAGACATCTGTGTGTTTGGTTTGAGAACCTTTTTTTAAGTGTATAGTGGGTTCTGGAACTAAAACGATCTGTCTGAAAGCTTGTTAACACCCTTTAATTTGTCTGAATGAACATTTTGAGCAAAATAGGTTACCTAGTTTTTCATCTGTCTGGGTTGACCAAGAATAGGTATAAAACAGGAACTGGATTTTAATGCTCTTCAATCCTTTTATGATTTTTGTTTTTAAAGCTCATTCTGAGCATCCCCGGCCGCCAAGGCTGCCTCACCTAGTCTTCACTCTGTTAGTCCTACTCTATCTCTCACAAATCCACTCTTGTACCACCACATAGTGCTCGTGCTTTTTATTTTCAACTCATTCAGAGCAATGAGATCCTATAAGCAAGGACACCACAGCCATCAGTCTCTGTGCATATCTCTCTCTCTCTCTCTCTCTCTCTCTCTCTCACTCTGTTTCTCTCTCCTGTAACAGGATTTATGCTGCTCCCATGCCTGGAACCTGTCAGACCAGTGCTCCTTAGCTACCTAAGAGAATTCAGGCCAGTGGAAACACATTGCAGGCTCATTTAGTTTGCCACACACACTCTGTATGTTCTTATATGTTCAACTGTTTTGCAGTTCTGACTATCATGCTGTACTAACTACAATCATTATATCTTTTATAACAAAAAACTCCCTATGCATTTACCAACTAATCTTTCCATTTTGCAAACATGTCCTAATGAATGGAGAGATAGAAAAGGTCAAAAATATTCTAAATTATGTTCTTTGCCCTGTTCAAAGAGTGCTGTGACATGGATCTCCATGATGTGCATGGTTAATTACTTGCTGTTAGCTCTCGAAGACGTTAAATCTTTCAGCATCATTCGTGCTGCCCACTCACTGATCTGTAAATTCTACATCCAATTTCGCTCCTGTTTCCTGACAGGGCTGCCTAATTACATGCAGAAGCCTTGGTGTTAACTGAAGGCTGCCCTTTTGGTCTGTTCTCTGGTTAATCATTCCTGAGCCCTTTTGGGCACAATCTGTGATTTGGTATAGTTTCCAGTATGCTTGCTGATTATAGATGACCATGACTATCATTTGCAATTTATGGCAAAGGACGTTTTAGTGACAACTTGTACTCAGTTTCACTGTCAATGTGCTGTTAGAGTCCAATTTCACATCGTTTTTTTCAGCTTTTGTGAAGGTGCAAAGGTTTGTTATGATACTAAAAGCTCCTCTCACTGTTTTGGTTTGTACTGCCCCCTGCTGAGCAGTATAGTGCAGTGCAGAGATCGAAAGAGACATTGCTCTCATATGAAGGATCTGTCCAAACACTACCAAAAAAACCTTAATTTTACTCTTTAAATTTTGACTGTGAATTAAGGAAAATTAAGGGGAAAAGTGCACAGATTTAGGCTGATTAAGGGGTAAAACTACTGAATTTTCCCCTTACTTTTTCAAGTTTTCCATTAAATTTAAAGATGAAGGGGTTTCACAATCATGCCCTAAATCTAAGGCAAAATTAAGGGGTCGGTTTCACAAATTAATGGCCACTTAATTCAAATTAAGTGGTTTGGTGTATTTTCAGGGGTAAATTAAGGTAGGGTTAAGCACATTTTTAGTACATTGTATTTCATAGTGAAACTACTGCTTTTAAAAAAGCTCTTTTATATTTGAACCAGTCTGCACTGTGTGAGTGTAAGAGTTTCATGAAAATCACAATATTTCTCCAATGAAAGTCTGAAAAATAGAATCTTCAAACGATTTCTTGAATGCTCTGACTATTATAGAAATTATTTTATTGTAGAAACTTTTGTAGACTCAGACACCAAAACAGTGAACCAAACAGGCCACAAAATTTAACAGAAGATCAACAAATACTAGGAAAACAGAACTCAAGGACAGGGGAAAACAAGACAATACATTATTGGGGGTATTTAGCACCACAGTATTTCTCAGTTAGCTAGATAATATAAGCCCAAAGTTGAGGAATATCTAAAAGTGCTTCAGCCCTTTTCCCACTACACTGTAAAATTTCCTGTTTTCAAAATGGTTTTCCTAGCATCTTCCAAATTGCATGGTAACAAGGAAGATAAGTGATCACGTTTTTGCAGATTTTATGTTTTTATTCAATTTGTTTTTTTTCCAAGAGAGTCTTATCTTCATTTCAGAAATGTACAGTAATTTTAACCCTTTAAAAACACAGCTTTATTCAAAGCCCTGGACAGCAATGTAATGGACATCAGGACCTATTACCTCCTCTCTTAACCACTTTCTAGACATCAGAAATCATAGGGGTTAGTGAGGCAGAAAGGATTGTATTCCGAACGGTGAAAGGGAGGTTAGACGTGGAGCTATCTGGAGATGAGGTGCAGGATGGCTGGAGAGTAGAGCAAGAATTTGAAAGTTCAGAGGAGAATATATCAGCTTTTGAAGAGTCTGAACAGGATTAAAGTGACGAAACTGTCCATTATGGATCAGAAACAAAATGTAAGCTAGAGTGCTGAAGTTTGTTGGCTTTACAGTGTCCAGAAAGGGAAATTAGTTTTTGTTTAATTTACACACACACACACACACACACACACACACACACACACACACACACACACACACAAATGCATGGTCAGCTAAAAGCTTAATTTGCCATCAGGACTTACAACGGTTGATTTATATAATTGATTATTAAGTTGCTAAAAGTGCATTAAACTGTGAAAGAATAATTTGCCAAAAAAAAAACTGATTATAACCACAAAGACTGGATGCCTTTTGATAACTTCTGATAAAAATAAGAAATCCAATTGAAAATGAATGTCATATCATTACATTTTGTGATCAACCAAGACCTAAAGTTCATTACAAGAGACATATGACAAAAAATAAATAAAAATAAATAAACAAAAAAACATATCTCTTTGTAACACAATGCTTACATTATGTTAAAAAAAAAAAAAACTGCAGAAACATTTTCTTTAGGGTCTCAGGAGACTATGGGAAGGAGGCAAGCTGGTAGAGTGTGATGGTCAGGGCAGTGTTCTGCTGGGAAATCTTGGGTCCTGGCACTCATGTGGATGTCACTTTAACAGAGTCCACCTACCTAAACACCGTTGCACACCAAGAACATTTCTTTTAACAGCGGTAGTGCCTAATGGCTTGGACCATAATGCGTCCTGCCACACTGGAAAAAATGTTCAGAAATTGTTTGTTGATCATGACAAAGCGTTAAAGATGATTACCTGCTGGCTGATTGATGTACTCATCTGTATACCTGTTGTCTTGCTGGAGGATTAAAAGCTATATCCACTAGGAGGCAGGTCAGGGTTGAAATTTATTGCTATAATGTCCTCTTTGATAACCAATTTAGCACAACAAGGTCAACAATGAACACGAGGTGAGGAAACTATGTGACTAATTAATTGTCAGAAAACACCAGAAACAGACAGAAGTGGTTGTTATGGTGTTTTGTTCCGTCCGCCGCTGATATAACACCATGGTGCACTGCCTTCTCTGTTTATGTCGGTATTGCATCTTACAGACAAGTCACATTAATTTTGGAACAATGTACACAGCTTGTGTTTCAAATGAACGCACCATGAATTGAATTTAAGCATACACCACATTACCATGGGAAACAGAGGTCATCTGAATATCTGAGTCAGATGTGCGCAAAGGAGAGTTGGGAGTATTAAACAAGGTTGAAGAATGCAGGTTTAAGGAGTTGTCTTCTAGACACTGGGTGGTGCTGTATCAGCATGCACCAGGCATGCCTGGAGATCTGCATGGGGTAAGGTAGGGAGCAGGTTACGGTACAGGTCAAGTGGCAACTGCCCGAAGTGTGCCTGGTGCATGTAGGTCTTTTACCACCTAATTGGTAATATAAATCAGTAGTTTATTATTCGCATGTTTGAGCACTGACATGCGAGCGTCCGCGAGCCTACCAGAGGAATTCAGTGTTTGTATATGTGGACTAGACACAGTAGCTGGCATCTGCAGTTCATCAGAATTAGAGGCCGAACAGGAAAGTGCCGTAGCTGCGGATGAGAAGCATGTGCATTGGTTAACTTATGCTCTCTTGGCAGGATCGCTTTTTGTCACTTTGCCCTTTACTTGCGCTCATGCATCAGTCACGTCACATTTGTTCCTATGAAGTTTGTTCCTCTGTCATCATGTAATCCCTGAGCACTCTCTCGGTGCTTATTATCCCTGGTGGATGGCTGCCCATCGTCACACAATTTTCCGTAAGCAGGCACAACAGAACCCACTAGGGCAACGATGGAGGGACTTCCAGAGACCTCCAAGAGCCACCGGGAGCCTACAGTAGCGGGTGGCGTCTCCGAAGACTTGCAAAACCCCCTTTCCCGGTTTGCCAAGGGAGGCCGACGTGACACATGTGGCCAAATGTGGTCATGGTGGGAGCTACTCCACAAACTCCCGTGATCCACCGCATTTGGACGTGGCCCAACAGAGAGAGTCCCATGATTTATGGTGTTTGCGCACGGGAGAGCGTTGCTTGCATTTTTGAGGGGCTGTGGGATGTGTGTTGATTTTGATCTACTTGCGCTTTTTTTCGAGTGTTGCATCCATCACGCGTGACGTCCATGAGGTAATAAGAGAAGAGGGAGGTGTAAATTCGGCCTGCAGCCGCTTTACGGGGCATCCACCACCCAACAGTTTTGGGCAAAGGGCAATACCTTACTCCTAAGCATCTCATGTTGTCATGGCAACAAAGTCTAAATAAACTCCGAGAGTTTGCTAGAAATACACAGGCAGTGGGACAGCTATTTATCAACCAAAGTATCCCGATTTGCTCTGAGAAAGCATCCTATTAGTAGTCAGCTTGTCTCACAATGGTCAGTTGTGAAAGACTGCTCAAGCTCATTCCCATGACGTTTTGCAACGGTCTCAAGATGTTCAATTTGGGTTACATGTCATGGCATTTTTTTTGTCCAGCTTTCTTCAGAGTAAAGAATGCTGCGTACGTGTAAGTGAGACTAATCCGGGCTGTGTTTGGTGCTGTGTGGATGAGCCTGCCTTCTGCTTTCTCTCAGGGAGATGTGCAGCTCCACCACGAGCCTTAGCATGAATCATTCGCGCGCGCCACCGCCTTATAAGCGATTACTTCATAAAGGCCGTCACACACCCTCACAGGGCAGGACCCGTCTCGATCATTAATTACCATCACTGTGGTATGCTTCTGTTGGTGTACCTTCAAACCTGAAGCTCTAACGCATGTTTTTTTGGGGGGGACTGCACTAGTTTGATCTTCCTTGGCACAGATGCAGTGAAGAAAACTAAAACATTCTTTGATGCTGAACACGCCACTTTTTTCTCCGAGGAATTTGCGCCAATGTTTCGCAGTTCCTACTTCTTGTATACTTTTCTGTCAGACGAACAGAGATTTAGGATTTTAATGACCTGATGGTTATCAGGCATCTGGAGGAGAACATTTCAGACCTTAACGGCTCGGACCTGAACGATTGCCCTCCAAAAACTTGGTTTCCAGTTTCACTGCTGTAAAGTGAAAATGGAAGAACAGATGAACCAGCGTGTGTTCTTTTCTTCCGTTACAAAAAGTTATTCTTTCTCTTGGATGTGGGAGAATATTACCAAATTGAATTTAAGTGGGACCGAATGTCTCAAGAACTATAATGTAAATAATAATAAATCAGCCTTTATGGGGATTGCAGCATTATACCCACATTTTGCCATGCTTTACCTAATAACCTGAAGACAGCATTGCCCTGAGGCAGAGAGTTGTGGCGTTCCTCTCAGTCTGATAAAAATGGGTCTTTCACTGTAGCAGGTCACATACTGGCCTGGCTCGGTTACCCCCGCTTCCCTTTTGACCTCCGTAACAACCTCTGGGATATAAACAACCATTGGTTATTGCATCTGTTGTTGATAAATAATCTGGTTACAGAGTCAAAAAAAAAAAACTTTCCTCGGAGCAAAAAACTCTCCCCACAGTTTAGTGATGGTTCATGGTCCATCACTGCATAAATATATCATCCAGTGAAGAAGCCTCCACTCAGCCAACAGAGGGACTCTCTGTCTAAGAGGACAGACATGCTGTATTTTAACCCTAAACATAGCGAAAGTAAATGGATGCGAACAGGCACAGTTAGTCATCTATGTTGTTTATATATCATGGGCAGTCCAAATATAAGATCCGTCAGGCGAAAGCTTAACTAAGGAATACCACACCATTTAAATTGAATGCGCTCTCATCCTTGCATTTGAGGTGGGCGCATTTATCAGGCCCCGGAACGCCAATGAACTTACGGCCTCCTCAGCAACACGTATAAATTACTCTCTGTAGATTGCCCTGCCATGCATGTAGAGGGTGGTAAGGTGGCAACAAATTCATTTGCCACTAAGTGAATAATAAATTGGCGGTGGATCTGAGGAGAAATCCATCTCGGCTATGTTTCTGTGATAACGGCGATGGCGGTCACGGTTGGGATTCAGAAGGCAGAGAGAGAGAGCCGAGCATTTTTTGGCCTCGGGGACAGGGAGACTTCCTGCTAATGAGATTTAGGGGAGGTGAGAGCAGTGTCACTGCTGGATAATTCCGCCTGAATGACACATTTTGTCTCCCTCCGCCACCGGCTGCCAGTCAGGGCCCAATCAACTCTTTATTGGAGCACAAGGCTGATTTCATCTTCTCTCCCATTGCAGGCCACATCACTTTCTAAAGAAGTGAGAGATGGTACGAGGAAGTGGGCTCTTAATCATGAAACCCACCGCGTATACTTCATAGAAAAAAACCCCCAAAAAACACTCTGCCCCACAAATCACCCGAAGTAAAACAAGATGCAGGATTCAGAAACCTTCCATAAAGCCCAGGGGTGTCTCCAACAGACTGATGAGGTGGAGAAAGGCAGTGGCCCCTGTGCCCCTGGCTGCTGTTGCTGGTGTGCCTTATTGACCGAGGCTGGACAGGATGTTCAGAGACCTGTTTGTTTTTCCTGCTTAGCCTGGACGTGCACAGCCACTTTCTCTCCTCTGCCGGGGGGCCAGCCATCTCTCTGCTGCACTCTCAGAATGTAAATAGAGGCTGGAGTCATGCGAGCTCTGCTGCCATGAGTGTCCGCTTGCAGCCTCACCTGTTTATCAGAGCTAACGACCACAGTCAATTTGCCAAAGCAAATCCGATCATAACCGACATAAATGATATACATGGGGGAAAAGGTACGATCATCCTTTCAGGTGACTTTTCAATCATTAGAGATACACCGAGTATGTTTTTCAGTCTCACGTTTAATGAATGGAAGTAGTTGGTGGGAGGCAAAGAATGGGAATGTTTTGGTCTTGAAATGCGTCATGCTTGTGATCAAAGGCGAAATACCTTGATGAGCTTCTAATACCCCTAAAAGGCTAGCTAATAAATCACATTATAAATTTAAAGAGACACATTTAAATTTAAGAGACAAGAAAGAGGTCAATTCTTCTGATGGGGTCCAGGGAGTCCCAGCTGAGATTCCTGCGGCACAAAGGTACAGACAAACCAGCTCTCACTGACTGGATTGATTTTACCTTGCTGCTGCTCTTATCTAGTGCTGTGACAGTACATATTTTTGACCCATGCCACAATTCGAAAGACGGTGATGTGATTCTGTTAAACTAGTCGACATCAATCTGTACATTTTGTTTTTACTGAAGGGCTACATTCATAAAGCTATGCAACGCAACCATCTGCCAAGGTGGTGGACAAAAGTGAACCTTTATGATAACTGATGCTTTTTGAAAATGTATGTTGATTTATGCCAGTCATCATGAAGGGCTATTGTAGGTGTCATGAGCCGTAGTAAAATGTTCCCTGTGAAGTAATATAATGTGCCAACCACATTAGTGCATTACCAACAGGAATTACACCATGTAATTTCATAGGTACGTTTGTAGAAAACTGTAGCTTTACTAGTGTGAAGGCTGACCAGGCCTTTTAGCTTCTGCTAGATATCTTATGTTCCGTGGGGACAGCTTGGAGATTCTTCCTGGTTCATTGAGATATTCTGGCAGCCGAATGCTAGCTGCTGCCCTCAGACTGGTAGTACTGCTGTACGGTTGCCATGAGACCCACAGCAGTGGACCTGGCTACATTGTTCAAACAGCTTCCAAAACACTCAACACAACATTATTTCCAGTAGTGGAGTTACAGTACAAACATTTTGACAATTTATGTTACGCAAGGTCATTCGCTCTCTGTTTTGTGGGTTCACCAATTAACAAAAAAAATAGATCAAAATTGCAGGAAACACAAATACAGCATTCTAATGGCTGAGCGAACCAAACAATTTATGTATTCAACAGGCAGCCTGTTTAAATTTCCCAGATACCACCTGTCTGGACTACCAAACACACTCTGACCCATTTACAGCTGGCCGTAAACATTATGAAGCCGGGAGAAGACAGAGAAGATCCCCCCCAAACAAAGTCAGATGTTTACCAGACGTGTGAAACACCATTGGTTTTTCAGCGTAAGGTGGTAAAGCGACAGTGCTTGATTTGGAAAGAGGTGCAGCCCAAATGTAACACCTGCGCACATTCGGGATTTATAGTATTTAGGAGATGTTTTCAAGCATTTCCTCCCCAGTGATTACAAAATTTGAGTGTTGTGTCGCCTTTGTACTCGCAGCACAAGTCTAATATATGAGTACTACCTTCAGGAAACTCCACGTTAATAAAGGTGACTGTGCAAGCGGACATACTTTAGTTGTGTGATTGCATTGTATGGAGACACCTTGCATCGTGGACAGACGCACTGACATAAGTATAGAACATACTCCTGTCACTAAGGGTTTTTGTTGGATCCCGACATTTCATAGATTGGCTCTTCAGCCACCCAGACTATTGGTGCTTTGCCAGATAAAGTGATGCAACCCACTGTTAAAGCATTGCTTTAAACCCGTGGAGTTGCTGAAGCCTCACAATAACCCAAGAGTAGCTGCAATTTAACCAAAGTAGAGCAGATGTTATCACAAGGACAGTGTATTTATTCCAAAGATTTTTCACTTGACTAACACTACGTGTGACTTGAAATTCTGGTCTGCTCAAACCATTAGTTCAGGTTTCTGTCCAGCGGTCGCATAATATTTAAAGATATTATTTAAAGATATCAGCAGAGAACAAGGGTCTTCATCCTTGCTGAGCTGGAGGTACAAAGTGTGCATCTGCATGATAATAATAATAATAATAATCATCATCATCATCATTATCATCATCATCACTGTTGTCGTCATCGTCATCATCATCATCATCAACGTCCTCATCATTTGGACAGAGTAAAATATAAAATTCTGTAAATTAGGGGATTTTAATGCATTGGTCTGAATGATTGTGCATTCCTGTGGTTTTCAAGTTTGTTTAAGGGCCGGTGTGGTTGCTTTCACTCTCTTTTAGTAAATCAAATTAGATTTTTAGCCTACGGTTATAAAGCTCAAGGAAATTGTTTCTGTTAAATCAGCCCCTTGCAAATCCATCTTTTTTCACACCACTTGAGAAGGCAATTGCCCTTTATATTATGTGAACACTTCACAATCAATGGACCGTTTGCTACATGAATGTATTCTCAAGTTAAAACTGTTTTCCATTTCTCAGTGATCATTTAAGGTAGGTTTTATTACTACAGCTTTTATGTGGATGGGCCATTTTTAAGTTCACAGACACAGGGAATAAAAACAAACAAACTCGAGCAACCTGAGGTACAAAAACTTGCACACATTTACACTCTCATTGTGGACAACCCAATAAAAAAACTGTCTTGTAGTTGCTGTTCTAAGGAAAAACCCACAAAGCGCAGCTTTTGGAGAAAACCCTTGGTACCACTTCGGCTCAGTCTTCATGTAATTCCAGGGATCTTTGACACAATTTTGAGTCTCAGACCGGCATACTAGAATACTTTCTGGGCTTAAAGTGACGCAACTGCCACGGCAGGATAAATGTGGTGGGCGCAGAATAGAATGAAAGTGGTGAAAATGTTATTTTTGGCTGTCGTGGGTTGAATGACACAGGTCATCATTCTTGGCACTGAGAGCAAAATTTAATTATTAGGCCTACTTTGGTTCTCCTTGTTGCACCCTATGTGTGCCTTTTCTGTCGCTGAGACATGCGAAGGACAAATGGGTTGCAGGTTTTGATCAAGTGACTCTGCCGTCTGTGTAGATTTATGGTTTCCCTTCTGTTTGTTTTGTGTCTGTTCTGCTTTGTGTATCCGCTACGTATCTTGACCCCAAGACAGAGATCATGGGAAATTTCTTAAGTTTCTCTTTGACAGTCAGTGACACTGCAGTGTCCATTTTGTTTACATCTCTACCATGCACGCAAATCAAATGAAAGGATGTTGATTCATTAATGTACTGCTGAAACAACATTCAAGCTCCAAGTGCAGCGAAGACGACACGGTTAATATGAAGGTTCCTTTTTGGTTTGCGAATTGGTTTCCAAGCTGATTATTGCAAATCAAGAATGCTTAATGTTTGTTACGTATATCGTACATAATAATGTGCCTGTGCATGATTGTTATAACTGAAAATACACAGACGTGAAGACGTAGCCCTATTCCAGCAGACCTAGACTGATGTCCACATGTGTGTGTGTGTGTGTGTGTGTATGTGATCATGATCATTATATGACACTTCAGTATCCATATCTTTACCAATAAGGCCTAATGGATTACAGAAATGGGGAAATCGATACATTGTCATATCTCTGCTTTCAAGAGACTTCGTCATCATCTAAATGAAAACACTTACTGATTCATTGCTAAACCCAGTGACGTGTCCCTGATATCTCTTTCAGGATTGTAACATGTGAAAAACCTGAAGATTAATTGGAGAACATACCTGAGTTCATCAATCAGGCTTTAGGCCCCATTAGATCCTTCTGGCTATCCAATATATGCCTTTTTCATACCGCAATGGCTTAAAACCATACCTACGCCTAAGCTTATACATCTTAAAATGTACAAAAGAAAACAGACATCAGTACGAACCACAGCTGGTTAAAAACATATAAAAAGAGAAATGAGATTTTTGTGCAATGTCCTGCAATGGAATACAAAAATTCTTTTGGTCCAGTGGCATATTATTGCTACACTGTGGTACTTTCACGTACAGCATGTGCTTTAGCTCGCTCCCAGGAGTGAAATAAAACCATAAAGAGTGGGAACGCGCCACCTGGTAAAGGTGTGCGAGGGTAAATGCTGATATCTTAATGTTTGTGCAGCTCTCATTGAATTAAGGCTAAATTGACATGCCATAAACCGAAGAGCAAATACAGAGTTAAAAGGTTCCTAATGGGAAATTACTGTACAACTATACAAGCTAATCGCCTTTCGATTTATTTCATTACTACATGGCCTCATGTCTCCCTAAACTGTTTTCTGATGACTGGCAAATAAAAAATAAAAGGCTGTAATGCACCAATGAGCTAATTAGCCAAATGGTTATGTACAAAGTATTAATGTTTTGTTATTGCTCTTATGATCAAGCTGGTGCGCAGAGTGATGCACTGTAAGCTCATCTCCAAAACACTCTGCTCTAGACTAAAAGACAGTTGTCTCTGGTGATGCAGAGAAGAGGCGTCTGGGAGGTTTTATTTGTTTTATCGGAGAAATGGCCTGCGTTGATACTAATGCAATCATGCTAATGTCAGCCTGAGTGGAGTCCAGTGTGCATTTCCAGTGTTTACTACTGTCCAGTGTTACTCTTACCAGGTCCAATCTATAGCTTTTGATGTTGCAGGAGGTAATAAAGCCCTGGATGTTTTTGTTACGGCTCATGCGTTTTCACATAGTTCATGCATCATTGTATGTATTTCGGAGTGACAATTTAGTTGTGAAGTTTAAACTACATTTAGTAAAATCATTTCAGGGGGTGGAATATACTTAGATGAAACAAACAGTCTGGGAATGTGGAAAAGATGAGTTGTACTTTCTTGGCTGTGCTTCAACAAATGATGATCTGTCATGTTAGGATTGCACTACCCAGTATCCAGGATGAGGTTACTTTTGGGATTCAAGTGTATTTCTCGCACACATAAAGCACAGACCCCGTACTAGGTATTGGTGGTTATGAGCTTGGCACTCATAACATTTGAGTGCAACCCTACAGTCAGATAACGGCTCCAGAAATACAATTTAGACTTGATGTGTGGGCTTCAGGTGGGTGATTGAGTTTACGATGCAGGTTTTTTTTTGTTTTTTTGTCAGGGCAATTCCCCAGCAACTACAAAGTTACTCGTCGAAGGTTGGCCTCTTGCCTCATCTTGATTGGTTGGGGAGGGCCAAGAGGGGAGCAGTCAGTGAGTAAAGAAACACAGACATTCGCATTTGGAGACTGGGTGGCTGAAGAGAATAGACTAGAGGAACATCCGCCCACTGAGCTCGCAAGACCTTCATTATTGAACAAGCGTACTTCTGCTGGGCAGTGCTGACATCAAGGATATTCGAGTCAAGTCTTGATAAACTGGCAGCAAGTTTGGAGTGGTTTCCTCAGGCTCCATTAGGGAAGACTGGGGGCAGGTTGAGGGCTTCAGGGATGTAGTGGTCCGTAGTGGTGCACTGTTAGCCTTGTAGGAAGGTGAGCAGTGACCCATATCGACGGTCTTCTCCCCTCAGCCAGTGAGAAGGCTCGCAGGCAGGGGCACCATGCTGCTCTCCGCTGTCCTTCTGCTGCTCTCTAACACAGGGGTAAGTCCTAATACCCATCACACACTCCACACCATGCAGAGCGTCTGCTGCCTGAGTTTCAGAATGTTTCTCTAGAATACAACAGGTTTTATTGCACTGATATTGCTCCATTTGTCAGAAAATGTAAATGTAACTGGTGTCACAAGATGTTGATGACAGCAATGGTATGCTTGGTCAGGAGCATTGGGGTGATTTTTTTACTTGGGTTTCTGGGTTTTGATAAACACAACTAGGAGTGACATGCATTGCATATAAAAGTGACATGCATTGCATAGATTCATTCTATTGTGGCAGTTTGAGTGCAGGTGTAATTCTGCTTTTACGTTCTTGCTAAAAGTCATTATTTATGCACATGAATCATTTGCCGAAGTTGCCAAAAGGAAAAAAAATCCCTTGATTGATTTATGTAAAACAAACTGCAGAACTAATATACTTTTACAGCAGGACATCCATATTACAGTTTCATTGTTCTAAATATAAATTTAGAAAATCCTCTCATTAAAAAAAAGTGCAGTGAAAAGCTAAGCAAAGTTGGAAAAAACTTTTTTTGTTTTTACAGTAGGATTGTTCTATCACTGAACTGAACGGAAAAAAACTGTAAACATCTGTATAACTACTCTTTTACTGACAAACACTCAATTGTATAATTAAAATTTTTTCATAGGCGTTCTCTGGCAAATATTTGGTGAATGGCTACAGTGTGAGCAAACGGTTGCTAGGTTGGAAAGAGGCAGCAAATGTTAGGTTCAGGTGCTCTAACACTTATCCAACAAACAGGATTCTGCAGTTCCAGCTCTAATGCATTTTCCAATGTTACCTTTGCAGTGCTATCTAACAAAATAATTAATATAAAAATGGAATTAGTTTGAACATAAAGGCATGCTAATACACAATGCTTAGAAATACCTGTTGTCATACTGGTTTACATTTTATTCCAAGTAATTATTTAAAAATATGGCTATTAATTACATTGCTTCAAAAGTGGGGCCAAGCTTATGTAAGGTCTCTTGAAGCAAATATCTTTAAATACTGCCATCTTGTGATCAAAAGTGGTTAAAAACATTTTTCCAAGCCATTTTTTTTTTTTTGCTTAACTGTTCAACTGTACAGGGATGTTCAGTGTGTTGAAAACACAGAATTCTTGAAGGTGAAGTCAATTATTCCTTTGCCTGAACTGCATTTTTAAAGGCCTCAGGTTCCACGTTCCATGATTTGATGTATGAACACGCTGAGTACCGAGAAAACTGTACAAGAACCCTGGCAGCCACGCTCCATACTGTAACTGGTGAGCAAAACAAATGTGACAGTCCATACAGTTCGTCCAGCAGTTAATTACGCCTACAGCAAGAGGGCAAATTATCCAGTAAATAATTTTCTTTTTTTCAGGAATATACTGCAATGGGACATTGGACTTTTTTGTCTGTTGGCCACATTCATCTCCTGGGATCGTATCAGTACCCTGCCCTCCATATTTACCATGGATCAAGGAAGGTACACCATCCTATCTGCTTTCCTGTGACATCTCATATCCTTTCATATAAAAACAGCTCTGAGAGCTCAGGCTCATTTCTGCTACAGTGGTTTGTTTTGTTTGTTTTCATACCCTGTCCTTGTGGCCACTGCTGTCAGGACAGAGTGACTCATGACTGCTCTGCAGAGGATTTTCATAGGTCAAAAAAAGTCATGTGACTAGGCAATGACCTCAGAGCCCGATGGTGAATCATTGATATCATGATGCTCTTTTCACTCTCTTGTAAAGGACAACAAGTAGCAATCAGTCACAGTTGGAATCATCATCTTTGACAAGTGACCTAATTTAAACAGGCTTTGAAAGGCACATTAGGGAGAGTAATAATAAATAAATTCAACTTTTTTTTGTAATTCCATCCCAAACCTCTCTTGCTCAGGTTCCTCGGGAAATGTGTATAGGATATGCACGACCAATGGGACCTGGAAAACAAAAGACAATTCCTCTACGGTGTGGCAGAATCAGTCAGAATGTGAACACTCTCACTTTTTCGAAAATGAGGTAAACTTTGGCACTGTTTCAGCACAAATTACGGTTTTGTCCATACATCAGCTCTCAAAACGTGTACGTTGCTTGTTCCGTAACACAGGAAGATGAGCTATTTCGGCAGACTGTGCTGAGGATTCTTTCCATTGTTGGCTACTCTCTCTCCTTGACTTCGCTTTCTCTGGCTGTGATCATCATGGGCCTACTGAGGTGAGTTCCTCAAGGTTCTGTTCTGGGCCCAACTCTATTTAATGTTGCAAAAGCTGTTTGGAAAACGGTTTCAAAACATGGACATATGACCCGTTATTGTCAACCACCATCTATAACTGCCTATAAGTTGGCCCAGTGTTTCCTATCAAATAAACTGTGATTATATGATTAAATTTACCTTTATGCTTTGATGTTATTTCCAAGCAACCCCTTCTGACATGATCTTGTTCTCTCTTGCAATTGGTCATATACTCTGTCGCCCCCATCTTGACCAGTCATTAGTCTTTCTGGAGTCTGCTGCTGGCTCCAGTTATCTGATCTACCTATTATATTGATCACAGACTAAGCATGTAAATCATAGTCATCACAGACAAGGCATGCAATGGATGATCTTTGTTTTTTTAATTTTCAGGAAGCTTCACTGTACGAGGAACTACATCCACATGAACCTCTTTGTGTCGTTCATGTTTAGAGCAATTGCAGTCATTACCAAAGAAATCTTATTACACATCATGTACTCCAACTGGCCCGAGGACGAAACCGGATGGAACAGCTATACAGATTCTACAGTACTGCATCATTTTTGCATTTTTTCTGTTATAAGTGGTGTAACCTAAGGCCAGATGCTGATGTTCACAGGAAACTATTCACAGGAAATTATACACATATGTAACTGCAGTGGAGAAATATGGATGGGTATCAAGAACCGGTACTAAATTGCTTCCTGACTGGTCAATACTGAAATCCCGATAACCTGGACAAACAGTGCTGCTATTGGTATTTATGCAGCGTTAAAGCATTCTAACATAGCTGGAGTTTTCAAGTGGTTGATGCTGGATTGGATCAGTGAGAAGGATGGGAGCGATGCTCTGCACATCACCGCCAGACTTTTGTTGCTATTGCTCCTCCCACATTATATAAACAGGAAACCTCAGGAAACAGTTTATCTTGTTATTTCTTATTTCTCCAAAAAGTAATAATAAACTAACTGTTGAATCTATTTATATCTCCCCATTTGATTTCTACATTTTGCACCAAATTATGCAGAGCAGTAATTAGTGTCATTATCTATAAGCAGTATCAGTACTGATATTGGTATCCACAAAATCGCTAATGGAGAATACTGCATTCTGTGAAAAAGTGTATATGTCCAGTTAATGTAAAATCCATAATCATTAGCAATCATACACTCACAGTGAGGCAAGTCATTAACGAAAACTGAAATGAAAAATTCCCCAGATATCTTTGATCTGCAAGGCCTCTAAGGTGTCCATGCAGTATTTTGTGGGATGCAATTACTTCTGGCTGCTGGTGGAGGCGATATTTCTCCACACGCTGCTCTTCACTGCAGTGCTGACCAAACGGAGGCTTCTGAAGAGATACATGCTGGTAGGATGGGGTAGGCCTGTTTCTGATCCATTTACCTCAAGTGGCACTTGTTAAAAGGCTGTCAGTATGATGTATGCTGGACCTTTAATGAGTACTTTCTCCTGCTGCTCATTTCTTCCGTAATTGTTTGTCCTTCTATACATTTTCTTTATGAGCATTTTATTATTATTCATTAAAGGTACATGCTTTGTTTTATTTTAGGAACACCACTTTTATTTGTGGTCCCTTGGACAGTGGTGAAAATTCTATATGAAAATAAAGGGTAAGTCCATGTACAGTTTAATAGTATTAGTGAGCAGCACTGTTTTCCCCACTATTTTGTTCAAAAGAAAATAGACAAGACGTTAAATTGAATCCTACTTTAGTTGGTGCTTTAAGGGCTCGTGCTTTCAAAATACTTATGGTCTGTTTTATTTTTCTCAAGCTGCTGGTTCATTACCAACAGGTGGATCTGGTGGATTATCAGAGCTCCAATCACACTCTCAGTTTTGGTGAGCATTACATGACATACTGTTCAGTTCAGTACTGATAGACACTTTATCAGTAGATGCCCATTGTCATTAAGGACATATAATCTCGCAGTTCCATTAAACAGATACGCTATAGACTTTAAAACATGTCTTTACAGGTTTAAAACAGAAGCTCATTTTATACTAACTGAAGTTTCATCCTAAAATTCTGTATTTCCATGTGTAACCATTTTGGATACAACAGCTTTTAGAGAAGAATAACAGATGGCATATAATGCAAAACTCTAATAAACAAGCTTAAAAGTGGTATTAATCGTGAAATCCCAATACTTCTTGTATGTATAAAGCCCAACATTGCACATCAGTAAAAAAAAAAAAAAAAAAAGAATATTCTTGAAACTGTGTTTTATATTTAAACCTTTCGCTTCTAGAATTGTGTGGCAATTTCAGTTAGAATGTAACATTATAACTTGATTCTCACACTATAATGACGATTTCATGGCAGTCCTGGCAGCTCTGTGATGCTTTCCCACGTGCCATCATGTGTTTCTTTCTAGTCATGAGTTGTCACAAAAGGGACCCATTTATATTCAGTAGTCATGACCCAAATATCATTATCAGTGCAAATGTCATTGAAGTTAAATGCAGTTCATAAGCGGCTTCTTTGTTTTTCAGGTCATTTTTTGTATATTTCTCAAAATTATAAAACTTCTGCTGTCAAAGTTAAAAGCTGACCAAGTGAAGTTTATGGACTACAGATACAGGTATGGTATTTTTTTTTTTTGCTATAACAGAAGCCAGTGATGATGGAATCACAGATTTCATAGAATTACATTCTTTTCCCCCCCTGCATCCATGCAGTTTAGCCAGAGCAACACTGGTGCTGATCCCACTGCTCGGGATCCATGAGATTGTGTTCACAATAATAGTAGATGAAACTATTGAGGGGAGTCCCCGATATGCGCGAAACTTCATCAATCTAACCCTGAGCTCATTCCAGGTAACATTTCAATATAACTGACTGTTATATTAGCTTATCCAAAAAGAGTTGTCTGTCCTCTTTGACTGTAATTCACCTAATCATAGTGTTTTGTTACATAAGGGCTTTCTGGTTGCTGTCCTGTACTGCTTTGCCAATGGGGAGGTAAGTCTTTGGAATTAATTTTATTCATATTTTTCAATATTTTTTGTGCTGATTTAGCAACGCACTATTTTATTTTATTTTTTTGATACATTCAACTTTATGAGTCACTCATATCGTGTGTCTTTACTGTACTGGTGTACAATTTGAGACTGTAGATCAGTGGTCTGTTTCTGACCACAGGACCACCTGTATGGTGGACCACCCTCAACCCAGTAGAAACAGTGACATGTTGAAGAACCCCAGCAACGCCCCTATGCTGTGTTGCTGTGTCGAGGATGATATACAGAAACTGAACAGTGATGAATAGAGCAGAGGGAGCTGACACATGTGTACATGACAGTGCATTAGCTACCATGTAAAACTGTACACTCAAATAATAACCAGACCTCATTAGGTGCCCCTTATGACAATGGCCTTGAAATAATAAAACATGCATCTATCCACTTCACATATACACAGGTTATGTCTTTTGACTTTGTACTGTCATTGTGTATGAATGAAAATATGTATCCACAAAAAATGAGTTCAGGAGAAAAGTATTCAGCACAAATTAATAACAGTACTTTGTTGCAAGGGTTGCCTGCGATAAGAAGTCATTTGTTTTTTTTACAGCATTGTGGTTCAATTTTGGCCCATTGGGGTGTGGGAATGGAGATACTTGTGTTTATTGGTCTGTGCTTCTTGGTCTGTATGTAACTTGTATTCCTGCTGCTTTCAGGTCATCTTGCAACTCTTTTCAAGTGACTGCTGGCTTCTCATTAGTTTTGTAATAATGGGAATAATTATCGGAATAATTAGAGAAATCTTTTGTGGAATTTGTCCAGGGACAGGCTCAGTCACCTTCACCATGATTGCCACTTTTTGCATGAAATCAGCCGACGCCTGGCATTTTACAGCATTGAGGTGTAGAAATGGCTCGATCTTGTCCAAATTACGAAGTCAAATAGCGTTATGTGTGTAGCTGGATATGCACACTGGAAGTATGCTGAATAACAAGCTTGTGTCTCCATGTTGGCTAATGGATGTAGTATATTGTTAAGTTATCATACTTACCATGAGAAATTTCCCTACTGGCTCTGTACCAAATCTTTTGGTACGGGTTCCTCCTTGTCCTCCAAGAGGAAAGGCCATAGAGCCTATTAGCGCAAAATCACAACATGGGTTGTTTCCAATATTTCAGTGGACCTTGTTCGTATTATCTGGATTCTTGGTAACGGCAGTTTTATTTCACTAGTCCTGGCTTAAAAGACATCTGTGTGTTTGGAATGTTGTTTCTCCAGGTCCAAGCCGAGCTCAAGAACAGATGGCAGGTGTATCTCTTTGCAAACCACTTTGAGGTTCACAACTGCTTCGCTGGCATGCACCCCAAACACTTATGGAAGAAATCGCGGAAGGGACAAAGGCATCCCACCGACCACAGCGATTCGTATGAGGAAGGCAGTCACGTGCCCACGCAGGCCCAGCTGACGCAGGTAACCGTCCAGTCGGCAGCGGAGGAGGTGTCCTGCGCTCGCTGCACAGGCCTAGAGTTCTATACTAGGAAGAGTCTGTCCAGCAGCGATGGAGAAATGACTCTGGGTGAAACCATGGAAGAAATTCTGGAGGACAGTGAATTTTAACGTCCTCTTCTTGCCTCTGGCTCTTTCGTAGAACGCTCAGGGCATCCTTTTGTGTTTGCTCTGAGATGTAAAAATGTTGTACCTTGAGATGTATATTTCTATATGTTCGGCAGTACAAATGTGGAGGTCGTTTGATGCTTGTCCTGTGTTTATGTATAAATATGTTCAGAAGAAGGGCAAGCCAGCATCAGCTCATACGTATGGAGGAAACCATTTTCTTGATTTACTTTGAACATTGCGCAAAAAGGCCAGTATATTCAGTAATGACTGCATTGTATATTGATGAAATGTGAAGTGGATAATCAGTGTCATGAACACCAAACTGTATTTATTTTTTATGGCAAAACAAAGGACATGCGTCCCTAATGGGTTTAAAGTAGAATTATACAATGCAAACGTAATACTAAACAGGAATTGACCACAAAATTGTTGGATGAAATGCCAATTGTGAATATACACCTATATGTACGGACTGTTTGTATCACAGATATTATATTGTGGACATATAGTGCCTTAGTCTTTTGTGATTGAGCCATTTTCAAAGATCTTTGTACAGCGTAATTAGCAGAAAATAGATTCAACCCTTAATGTACCCATCTACAATTTTTAAACATTGTGTTTGTTCTTATATGTTGTTATATAAAGTGTAAAAACCATTTGGATTGATACTGTAAATATGATATTTTATATATTATTGTGTGCAACAAAAAGACAGTAAAACAGGCCACACAATTGAAACAAATCAAAAAAACATATTGGAAAGAAAAGTAAGGCGAGCTTACAAAGCCCCACTGGGAGATGCTATTGTTTCTTTTCCTTCAACCTGTCTTGGACCTTCTGAGGCTCATCAAACTGGATCAGTCTGAGGATGTTCTTATTGTTCATCACTCCCTGGATGAACTCTCCCTCTGTTATTTTATCTGTGGCGAGATAAAGAATGTTAGGACTAATGCTATCTTAAAAGCTTAAGTAATAGCTACAACAACTTCTCATTAGCAGTAACCCCTATTCTCAACCACTTTAAATCCACAGTTCTTGTGAATATGTAAGTTAATTGTCTGGGTTTATAGATTCAAAAAGCTGTCCTACCATTTTCTCTTTTCCCAAAAAAGTCCCATATTTTGTCAGTTCTTTTTTCCGGAGTGTTTTCGTCATCTGTCAGGTTTTTCTGGTCCTCTCTGGAGATCATGTTAAATATCGACTGAAAGAACGAGATGAAAGTCAGAACATCAAAACCAAAACTCTTCATAAGCTGTAGAACTGAGACTAGATAATAGAAATTGTACAGAAAGTACATCATGCCGATTTCCAGTACATCACGCCAGTGCACATCACATCTTTCTGCAAGGCATGTCACTACACATCTAATGGCAACAAAGAGGCAAAAAAGGTACCTTCACAATTTCATGGATCTCATTTTTGGTGATGGTTCCATTCTTGTCCACGTCATACAATGCAAAGGCCCACTCAAGCTTCTGGATGGTCTTCCCAGAGGACGTGAGATGCAGTGCCACGATGTACTCTTTAAAATCGAGCGTGCCGTCGCTGTTGGCGTCAAAGCTTCGGAACACGTGCTGGGCGTAGGCCTTTGGGTCGGCATCCGGAAAAAAGCTGGCATAGATGCTCTCAAACTGCTCTCTGCTGATCTGGCCGCTGGGGCACTCTTTCATAAAGGTCTGGTACAAGGCATAAAGCTGCTCTTCTGTGTACCTGGTGTTCGACTTCAGGTCCTCCAGCAGGTCTTTGGAAAGAGCACCGCTTTTACTGTTACCCATATTGAGTGGAGCACTTGGAGAGAGAGGTAGCTTAAATGTCCTTGGCAGCTGCAGCTAACAGGCCTGCTATTTAAACCCAAATAGTATTGCTGTAGATTACAAGGGATGATCGCAGGGTTTTGGACGATATTTTGATTTGTGGGAGGGACACTGCTGCAAACTCTCTTGTAAGCTATCTACAAAAGGAGCTAGTCATGAAAGACAGGCTTAGCTAACAGCAGGGGACCTCTTGATCTTAAGTAATTCAGCCTGATTAAATTACCACACGGTGTCAGATCCTCAATGTACACTACAAGATACAAGATCCACATTCACCTATGCGGTCCAATGGTTTCTAAACAACTGACCAACCTCACAAAATAAGCCTTTTTACTTCAGATTGAAATTCTTGGAGAAATAACTGATGCTAATTTAGCTGAAGCTAAATGATCCTTATATAATGTAATTTGGAATTTCATCTCAAGTGATCAAGTTATCAGTGTGACTGGCTTGAAATGTTGAACCGTCAAAATGTCGCACTGGAAGTTTAATAGCAAGTTCAGAATAAAAACATTAACACGCACGAAAATGATGATTTAAAATCTCTGACACTGTTCTGTTTGGACACACACGTGTGTATGAAATAGATAAACAGATAAAGAAAAAAGAAACGTTTTGCACCTCTGTTCAATTTACAGAATATATGATTTACCTATCTCTCTCTCCTTATCTCTCTCTCTCATTCTTTCTTTTTATAGATATATAGAGGGGGGGGGGGGGTGGAGCAGAAGGGAATGAGTGACATACATTTTGCTCGGCTGGAATCGATGAAAAGTGTTTGTTCGCACACACATAGAAGCGCATGCACACACACAACCCCCATAATGGACCAATCAAAATCGGTGTGTGTGGAGAGAAACAGACAGATCCAGAAAGAAAGAAAGAAAGGCAGACAAGACATATGTGTCCAAACAATTTCTTGTCGGTATTAATGTTTTTATTTTGAACTTACTAGTAGACTTCCAGTGTGATATTTTATCAGTTCAACATACCAAGCCAATAATACTGATCTGTCACGCGAGGGAACGCGTGATATACATTTTGCTCGGTTGGAATCGATGAAAAGTGTTTGTTCACGCACATGTACAAACACACACACACACACACATATACACAACCCCCATAATGGACCAATCAAAACGGAGCTGCGGAGCGAAATCTGGCGGAACCTCGCACTCGAGTTAAACTGTGCTTCAGTTCGAGAGGGTTCTCTTTTCTCTAAGAGATCCTTACTCTGGGGCTCTTTATTTTGAGAGCTGGGTCAGAGATGGAGAATGATCAGACCTGCAGAGGAGCGGAGCGGGTGGGCTACATCACCCGAGTTCAGAGCTTCAGTGCCTGTCATCGGCTGCACAGGTAAATCATTAACCAGCCCACACATCACTTCACCTACATCCACACAGTTCTCTCCCTCGGTGTCAGCATGTTCATAGCTCACCAGCTTTCTGAGACCTGTCTGAGTTTGTTGGAGCACTTATTTTCTCATCGTCCTTTTAACAAACGTTTCGTTCAGCGACATTATCTATTACATTATCACGGTGCGTTATATCTGAGTGCTTCCAGGAGTGGATTATAATGAAGGTACTACAACAATATTAATGTTCATGTTGTAAAAACAATCATAATATGATGCCACTGACTCTCCCAACACGGAAGCAAAAACCTGTTGCTCTGCTCGTCGAGTTCAGGTGCATTATGGGCATTGTAGTTCTTAGTGCAGTGCTACATTTGTAGGAGTTTAACATCTGTTACCTGCTTTGTGCAGCAAATCCTTAAGTGACGAGGAAAATAAGAGGATATTTGGAAAGTGCAACCACCCCAACGGCCATGGCCACAACTACAAAGGTTAGTCAGTTCTTTTCTCTTTTGCTGAACACCTTTTCTTTATGGCTGCAATGTCATTTATATTTTTCATTCAGATACTGAGAGGAGTTGTGCTATGTTTTTCAGTGGAAGTCACAGTACGAGGAAAGGTAGGTGGTTTTCCATCTGCTGTGTCAAAGCAGACTCAATAATGTATGGGAATGGGCAGCTGGTGGCCTGGTGGTTAGGAAGTTGCCCCTGCGATCAGAAGGTTGTGGGTTTGAATCTCAGGACTGGCAGTGGCACCACTGAGGTACACTTTAGCAAGGTACCGTCCCCACACATTGCTCTCCGGGCGATGCCTTGCTATGGGCTGCAGGCTGCCTGCCGCCTCACTTGGGTGATGCTGTACTGTGTTGAGTGTCACGTATGACAAATGGACACTTTACTTATTTACTTACTTAAGCACTAGTTTATAATACGTGGTGGAAATGAGATGTTTATAAACGCAGCCATATGGAATGCACAGCTGTGATCTCTGTTTGTATAGATCGACCAAAACACAGGAATGGTGATGAACCTCACTGATCTTAAACAGCATATAGAGGTAAGGGCTTCCCTTGGTATGCGAATTCATTAAAGACATCTCTGCTTCCTTCATTTCTATTCAGTAAACACGCTAATCAAATAGTAAGTAATTCATAAAAAAAAAAAAACAATTAAAGTCAAATACTGAAAATTGCCTTTTCGTTTTTCGACTTATGAGTACATGAATGTAGTACATTTTCACGGTGACCATCTAAACTAAATTGCTTTCAGGAGGCCATCATGAAACCCCTCGACCACAAAAACCTGGACCTGGATGTGCCATACTTTGCTAATGTCGTCAGGTATGAATAGGATCATGACATCCTTTTATTTTCATCCTGCTATGTATTTTTTCCTAACTTCTTTTTCTTTGGTGTGCAGCACGACTGAAAACCTGGCCGTGTATATCTGGGACAGCATGGCCAAGCTTCTCCCACCTAACATGCTCTACGAGATCAAGGTGCATGAGACGGATAAGAACATAGTAGTATACAGAGGGGAGTAGTAAACAGCAGTATGTCTTCTGAATGCCTCGCAGCGGACTGCAGGTTGCAGGTCAATAGGGGCAAGTTGTAAATCTCAGTCCTCACAGATTTTATTAGAGTGGGAATAGCACCTGCTGTGGCCTACACGGCACAGGCTCGACGATACCGGATTAGCGTAAGGCACAGAGAATTTGGCTCAGCCATCAACCATGTGAGATTGATCCTATTAATCATGGAGATTACTGCTCACAAAAATCTTTTTTTCAAAGTAATTAACAGTCTTCCCCTCCTTTCTCTCCCCCTTTTGGTTTTATGACCATATTTCTTCTTACATTGGGACCTTATGTAGGAAATCAAGCCATGTTTGATATAAAATGCAACATATGTCATTTGTACTTGCATAGTGAATCTGGGTTAATTGTCATATTGATGGAATATTGATCAAATTACTGATAGAATGTTGTGGTGTGGAGGGAAAAAGTGCAATTTTTAATCTCCACACAAGGTGACATTCTCATCCTTACCACTAGGGGGCACTACCAGAGTTTTGGTTAGGAACCCCTACAAAATCAAGTGATTCCCTTGGTCTCCACACAGCTTATTAAATAAAACTCAGAAAACTTCTCCCTTATACTGAATTAAATTTGTGTATGTGTGATATTTTCTATTTTTTGACACCATTTTTGTTGAAGGTGTGTGTTAATAAACACATTTTTTGTGTTAGGTCTATGTCTGTAATTACCTTATGCACTGCCAGCAAACCCCTGTTGATTTACAGCACTGTCTGGTTTGTGCTGGAGTTTTGACGAAATTCTTGAGGAAACGTACATCATCTTGACAAGAAAAAACAAATGTTTAATGATCTATGATGCTCATGTATGTAGATTATCAGTGGCCAGGGAGTAAAGCCGTCTCAGAAGTACTGCTTAAATCATCTAAAGCTGAGCTTCAAATCATACATGACTGTCTAGAAAAGTATAAAGCCATTAGATGCTTTGGCCCTTACTCATATTTATGTTCAGTTGTGACTTGAATATTGTAGTCGTTTCCTAGGGGTGGGCAATATGGTAAAAATATATTCTTGCAGTACTTCAAGACATGTTAACAATATCAGCTATATATATGTATATATATATATAGTGTATATATATGTATGTATATATA
>JBBIGA010000106.1:32028092-32048037 GCA_037576975.1 Alestes dentex | reverse complement strand
GTATATATTAATATCGCGTTAACTCATTATTTACTTGTCGCCGACAATTATTGTGTGTAATGCAGATTTTCTAAAAAATCCTTTTATTTTGAAAGTTTGTTGTCTCGGCTGGTTTTGGTTCATGTGGGGTTCAGGCGTCCCATTACTTTTGTCCATATTGTAGTGACACTGCATTCAGATACATAGACTTCAATATGGAGTTGATCCCACTTTGCAGCTGCTATAATGGTTCCACCCCCCCAATAGTTCCAGAACTATTCATCCAACATCAGTACCTACTGTAATGGCTGAACACGAGCAATGTTCCAACCATAGTGGAAAGTCTTCCCAGAGGAAAGAGGAAAGATTCCCCATGATGTTCTTGATTTCAGAAGGAACTTATGTCTAAAAAAATTTTTATCACGGACAATAAAAATGCCCACAAGTCAACATACACTATATGGACAAAAGTAATGGGACGCCTGACCATTACACCAACGGGGACTTTAATGACGCTGCATTCAGAAACTTAGACTTTAATATGGAGTCGGTCCCCCTATGCAGTTGCTATAATGCTCTGGAGGGTAACTTGTTTTTCTATAACAAACTAGATAAAACATGAACGCCCTGCAGTGGCAAATAGCTTATGTTTTCCATTTGATTTGAGTACATTAATGTTTAAGTTGAGACGTAATGTGCTGTAATCTGTCATTATAACGTTATGGACACGTTAAGCCCCACTAAAGGTGTATTTTAGATCTACTCAGTTAGGCTCAGTGCTGAGGTTCTCAGGCTTAACACTGCTTTTTTCTCTCTGAAGAGTTTTCAAAGGTTTGCCATATTGTGTTTCATTGTACAGAATGCAACCTTGTGATGAGGGATGACACAAGGAGGGCGCCATTCCAAATTTATCATTAAGGTTGAGAAAGTTCAAAACAAAATATACGCTTCTGCAGACCTGTAATTAATCCAATTCCAATCGGACGTGTCACACATGGAAACGTAAGCTTTGGCAAACTCAGGCACAGTGTCCTATAATTACATTCAACGAGAAGCAATTCAAATGCTAGCAATTAAAGTGTAAAAGCCTGTTATTACTGTTGTGCCTCATCAAAACTAGGTGGTTAATGTCTTCCTCCAAAAGTTATTGATACATGGCATTTGTTCAGAAGAGGGCACAAAACCAGACTGTTTACATCTGTCTGCCTCTTGTTGAGCGGTGAAATGTTTTTGCCTTAAGTCAGCTCTGGAAAACGTGCAGAGATGACACATCCAGGCACCAACTTAAGGAATGGATACAGCGCCAAAGGGGTGTGACACTTTAGCTCTGTGTGAACACTGCAATACTAAAAACTTGCAAAATACATGAACAGGAATCTGTAAAAGAAGGGATGATGGACTGCGTGTATGTTTCCATGTGCGTAGCTGCACAGGTACACAAGTTACAATAGAAAAGAGCTTGCATTGCACCAGGGCATGGGTGAAATGCATGAGAGCAGTTTGCCGTCGTGAATCGCCGACGCGCTGGCACTGCTCGAGAGACGTACATGCTGGTTACCGTTTAATGTGGCTGTCCAAACAAAAGCACTATTCACTGGGCCATGGCTGGCTTCCAGACAGCAATCTCGGCCTGATGAGCTGTACTACCTTGAAGGCCATGCACAATAAAGCTCCTATCAGCCCCTAACTGCAATTTTGGCAGATGCTCTGGCTTCGCTTATTGTTTTGAGTGTTTGATTTATGCGGCTCAGTGATTAGAGAGTGAAAGAGTCATAAAATCCCGTCAAGTCATAGAAGTCGCCTAGTAGCTCTTGCCTTGGCATAAGCTGAAGAATGTTCGAAGAAAAGTGAAGCGGAGCATTGCTCTCTAATCCCGCGCGTATTGGTATACGGACCCTTTGACGTAAGAAAATGCTCAAAATTCATTGTTCCTAATGAGTCAACAGTGTTCGTACTGAATCATGTTAATCTGATCGGCAAACATGTAGGCTAGACACGGATACCTGCTCAAATCTGACCTGAGGTTTGAGCTCCTGCCAAACTTTGTTTACGATCTCAAAGGATCCGCTGTCACCGTCTGACCGGAGCGATTTATTACTGAAGCGTTCGGAGGTGGGTGGGGGGATGTGGAGATGAAAGAATCTGGGCAACTGATTCTGGTTTCTGTCAAGGCGCTTTTGTCTGACGGCCGTATTGTAGATTGATTTAGCAGCGTGTGGGATCAAAGATGAAATGCAGATTATTTACAGTCTCACAGGTGCTTTGGGTTGACCTCAGGAGCACACGACTGCGAAGACGAGAACGCAGACGTGAGACAAAGGAGGGATGCTTCCGCCCAAGCCTCAGTGGCAGGAGACCAAAACGGATACTTGGCGAGCTTATGGCATGTGATTGATCATCAGCGAAGACATACACGTCGTTTAGCCTTTTGTCTTGGACCTGCATAGTGCTCTGTGTCAGATCGCATAAAAGTCCTGTTTTCCATTCTTAAGGACAGCCCCACATGAAAAAAGCTCAATATCCTTGCTGACATTTTTTCCGTGTGTAAGGTACATACAATTTCATGCCTGATTAACACTTCCCCACAGCTATTTTGGCAGATCTCATAAGCTGAGAGGGATTTGGACAGGAGGGGGGGATGAGTAGGGCAAAGCGGCGTCAGCACTTATCAGATTTATTCACAGCTTAGATAGAGCACTCACACGGCCTTGTTCAACTTATCTAACTAATAAAGGATATGCAGGGTAGGGTTCATATACATTTAATATGTAAGAATGAATGTCGGGTGTGTTTCATGCAGCAGAAGTTCTAAACTATAGAACTTTCTTGATTTACTGACACGGCACTAGTGCAAAAGCAGTAGTGCATGGCACCCAATCCTGCCTGATTACACAGATAGGGCTGCGGACCTTCCGCTATGCAGCGCAACGTAATTTACACAGTCTTTTACATAATACTCAGTGATAACAAAGGGGTCTTTGGAGTGATGCCACAAAGGAGTCACTTGTGGGTTTAAGGAAGCTTTCAGTGGAGATTAAGGAAATAAGCAACAGTGAATAAACTGTATAAAGATGAAAGATGCTCCATGTATTCTAAAGGTGCCAGTTAAAAGGGTTTTCCCAGTATCCCATTTTCAATCAGAATGTCTTAATTGTCATTGTAGCAGCTGTACAACGAGATCTAGTGCAAATCTCCTCGTGCAAGAATGTTCAAGTAAAAAAGTACAGACGTGCAAATATGAAAGACTATTCTAATATTTCTAGAACGCAGAATATTTCTAAAATATTGCAAGAATGTTCAAGTAAAAAAAAAAAAGTACAGACGTATAAATATGAAAGACTATTAGAAATATTCTAAAACTATTATAAAGATGCTACACAAACTGTGAAAAAGGAGCATGAAAACATATGGGCATGTAAACGTATGTAAACATATGACTGTAATAATAAAGTGCACTACATGAACTTAGAAGCATTTAGCATGGTAATGGCTGAAGGGTAGAAACTGTTTCTGAATTTTTTAACTTACTGTCAGCTTTAACAGACGCACCTACCACAAAGGATCAATAATGAATGTCTGGAGACTAACACAGATTAATGACTGACTGACACAGATTAATAGATGGGCTGTACACGCTGTGCAAGGTGGGAGTTTATAATAGCATTAGTAGGTGTGTATTTTTCAGCACAGCTGAAAGGCTTAAAGCTAATCAAATAAAGATAAATAGCAAAACCAATTAGCACTATGGAAATTGCATGATGCAAACCAGTGGCTTCTAGCTAGTACTCATAGTTAGCCACTTTAACATGTTTGGTCAAACCTTTACTTTAATGAATAGCTTGACCAAAAGGGTTGTGCATGAGTGAGGCTTAGAAAAATTAGTCATAAACCAATATGGAAACTGTGGGCCGATGCTGACATACAATGTTTTCCATGTAAATATCTGCTGAATATTTGCTGGTACATAAACAAAATGTGAAATTAAGACAACATCTATCAGGTTTAGCATCAAAGAGAATCAATATTTATGAGAACTTACAGGTAAAAGAGATGAGTTATAAACACAAGTCGAGAAAATGCACTGCAGTCCTATATGTTCTGCTCTTCCAGAATAAAATAAATATGTGATTGATTTGAAATATTAGTCAATTCTAAACATCTGTCCAATGCGGATATATTTTTTAGGAAAGTATCTGCTGCTGAATATCGTTGTGCCTATCTGTTAAAATACAGGTACATCAGAGTTCTGATGACATCCAACAGCTCTTTGTAATGAGAGTCCATCCAGCAGTTAGAGGGTTAACCCTCAGGACTCAAGGTGGCCCTTTTGCTCATGCACTTCTGACAGTGGGTGGTGATGACTGGTTGAGGAGGTGGAGTAATGTGTCAGAGTGAGTTTAGATGTTTTTCTTTTGGCACTGGTGTTCCCTCCCCCTGAGAGTGTGTGAGAGTGTGTGTTTGTGTGTGTGTGTGTGTGTGTGTGTGTGTGTGCACTGCATGACTCAGGGTCAGGTAACAGAAGCCTCACTTCCTCTGGGAGCCTGGAGGAGATAGCAGGATGGGGAGAGTGCGCCTGTGCTGAGGATGGAGAAGAGAGTGTGTGTGATTCAGACTGACTTTCACCAGTACCGACCACTTGTTGGCATCCACAGCAAGCCTCTGACACACGTAAGAAACTGCATCTGCTTCTTTTAGTTCACTGGTTTACTTCAGCTTGTAATGAGCTGGCATTCCTAACGCAAGGCTTAATCAGTGTCTGACAATACAAAGCCGTGCTGTCATGTGGAGGCCTCCTTTTTCTGTGTGTACATTTTCACGCTACCTTTTCACTTCCATCCGTCCAATTTGCAGGGGGAAACAATACTGGGCCCCTGAGTGAGTTCTGCCGGGGCTGACATGGGTGTGCGTGCCGGCACACTAGTGGCAGCCTCACACGCTTCCCAAGAATGCAAACATTTCAGAGCAGGGCAGCCTTCACTCTGAGAGGAGGGGGGTGTTCTGTTGAGTCAACACGGCCTCGCCAAAACCTACAGACAAAAGTCTGAGTAATGATAACTGACTAATTATGGGTGCTTTTGAAAACCTGCCCTTAAGACTTTGTCAATTAGGCACCAGGCACTGTTTCAGAGTTAACTCTTTGACACCTTTGCAGACGGCTGAGAGATCATTTGAGTGCATAATATACAGGTCAGCTCTATTAAGTGGGCGCCCTGAAATGCATTGCGTTTCATCAGCCTTATTCCTATCATACATGCTACCAGTACTAGTTTTATTTAGCTGGCTGTGTAGGAACCCGGCTTAATAAAACGAATCCCTGCCGACTTTAATTCTCTAGACCCTGAATTCCCGTGGTAGGACATGCCTCCGTACTGCTATCAGTTATTGTGCCAACATGCCAACAGCTTTCATAGAGATAGATAGAGAGAAAGATAGACACATAGATAGATAGAGAGAGAGAACCAAGGCCGTTCCAGGTCAGCTTGTAGCTTATTAAAAACAGGATGGAAATTCTTCAAGATTTAGAGCACGCCGCGCCATCATTTTATTAAATTGATGATTTATGGCATTTCAGTGGTAGGGTTTGAAATGGCAGGATTTGCACCCTGGGAAAAATATGGTCAGAAATAAAAACATGCATAAAAAAAACGACCCTAGCGTAAGTCATAAGCAATTACTCGGCTTAATAACTAACACTCTAAGATGTCTATAAGAGATCCATGCCACTGGAATATCATGCATTGCCCCAAGTGTAATTTATCTGCAGTCCAAGGTTAATGCATTATACATTAGCGTGAATGAACGTTTGGGGAGAAGGGGTTGGACAGCTGTTCAAATGATTGGGATCCCAGTCTGGTCTCTGTGTCCGTGTCACCTCCGCAGACTTGGAATGCAGCTTAGGGGAACAAATTTATTTGGAAAACTGCTGCTCATGATCTGGGCCTCGAACAATTGAGTATGAAAGCAGGAATGTGTGACGTGTGCTTGCCAGAGGGACAGCCTTTCATGCTTTTCAACTCATAGCAAAAAAGTTCTGTTATTTCCTCAAAAGAGCCATAGCTCACAAATAGTATAATTTGTGTGTTTTGTGTGAAAACCTGACCCAACACATCCTCCTGGATCAGGTTGAGGCATGAAAATGTCTGCAACACACACACAGTCCCATTCACACACAGTCCCATTCCCTAAGGGAGACACATTGTAACTGGTGTTAAGGTTTGGGGAAAGCATTCTCACGAAGAAATCATGCTGATTGTGAAGAGTTGTGATGATCAGATGATGCACTAAAAATGTCCAGTTGAATATATTTTACAGTGCCAATATTAGACTCGACCGAGACACATAGCTGTCAGTGTCGCTGTGACATTTGAATGATTTTTAATTGAATTGGTTTACTTCTGCTACAAATCTTTGTGGAGAGCAGTAACACACACACACACACACACACACACACACACACACACAAGACAAAGCTTATATCTTTCAATATAAACCAGGGAGAAGATCAAGACCTTTAGGTGATGAAACCACTGATCCTTGTATAGTTTGTAGTTTTCAAATTAATCAACATCTTATTATTCTCTAACAAATGTCTATCTGAGTCTGGGAGTGGTTTGTTAATGTCAAGTCAGTTTCCAGTGACACAGATGCCTGGACTTTCGTGCTGCAACAGGTTTCCTCCGCTGTCGTTTGCAAGCTTTTCAATATGATTCTCAATGAGCTTCGGAAAATACGTTCACATGTTTTCCGTGCAAGAACACTACACGTTTATTCTTCTGTGGGTAAACCAAAATTGCATGCTGGATCTTGTAAGGATAGAAGAGCAATATTACAAATAAAACCAGAGATTTAGGCCTGAGCGTGCACGCAGGATATCAGGGCCAGCCAAATCGTGAGTGATAAACTGTCAAAAAAGTAGCCTGAGCTCAAAAAAGAAAAAAGGCTTTACACTTTTACCACCCACAATATAACATGCATGTCATTATATGATGTGCGTATTGCATATTGGCTCAACAACACATTACATAACGAGGGTATGAAAGTATACTTTTATTGTTTAATATACTTCACATCAAATTCACACGTGTAAGCCTGGCTGACTTTATGCATATGGCATATGAGCGAATGAATAATCAACAATACAGACTTTCAACGTCTCTTTTATTCAAGAACTGTTTTGATCATGTTCGTGTGTCACGGCAATCAAGTGTTTTCCCAGGTTGGGGGGGGGGGGGGTTGAGGGGGGGGTGGCATCTTGCGTGTTTCACTCAAACAAATTGCTGGGTGGATAAGTGTGTGTGTGGGGGGGCAATCCAGCATACAAGGCGTGTTATAGATTTTCCTGTTTTTGCTGTTTTTTTGTTTTTCTTTTTCTCTGTGGCACTTTGAGATCACTAAAATCTAAAGTTCAATACAAGTAAAATGTATTATTATTAGTAGTATTACAAGGCATCTCAAAATAAACTCGACAACAGTGCCATTTTGCTGGGGAGTTAGTTAGTGGGTCACAAGTAGACTCAGTTTGGGTCTGAGTGCCTCGTCCAGTGTGGCGGGCCGCGGGTGCTGGGATCGGGCTGTGCTGGCTCGGACCACCGGGTTCGCTCCCTTTGCATTGAGGTGATATTTTAGACCTGATGTGCCCCGATGATACAAAAATTCCTTATTGCTTGAATTGCAGAGAACAATACTCCTGTCAAATGACCAAGCTGTGCATTCTCGTCTACGTCCTTGATTTTACAGAAGCGGACCGGGTTAAAGTCACGTGGTGCAATTAACGCAATTTTTTTAACGCGTTATTTTTTCTGTGATTATTATTTCTTTTTATGAACACAGTAATTCAACACCCCTTTATATATATATATAAATGCATCTGTTGTCCTTATAAATAAAAACTGGTAGAAAGATTTCACACAGGGAGAAGAGTCTCATGAATTATCCTAAAAACACCACAGTGAACCCATCATGAAGTATGAAGGTCGGAGCATCGTGATGCTGAGCTGCCTCTCTGCAAACAGTACTGAGGCCTGAAACACCCGTGAAGAGAACACGGATGGAGAGATCTACTGAGAGAAAGGAGAAGATGGATGTTTCAACAAGACATTGGCCCCAAACATACAGCCCAAAGAACCCAATATTAGTATTTAATAAAGATGAAAGTCCTGGCACGGTCTAGCAAGTCTCCTGACTTGAATCCCATTAAAAATGTATGGAGGATTTTGACATTGCGAGTATAACAGAGGAACCCTAATAGCCTTGGGAAAAATGGTTTGTCAAGAGGAATGGGCCAAAATTGAACCACAGTGCTGCAAAAGCTAATTGCTTCTCACTGTAGGCTTCCCAAAGCTGTAGCTGCCAACAGGCAGCTGTGCCATTTACAGCCAGCAATGGCTTTGCAATTAATTCGTGGTGTCTAAATATTTAATTAGGTTTCGTTTTAAACCTATCTTTATTCTTATAAACACATGCAAGTGAAACCTCAAAAGACTTGTGTCAATTTGAAGCGGATATTTGCACTGAAAAAACAAACACAAAAGTATCTATGTCTTTCCCCTCAATATATGGTACATGTGTATCGCTTGATCAAATGTACAGCATGGAGCACGTGGAACAGGAAACATGGAAAAGCAATCAGTACACTTTACACTTGCAATCTGACAAATACTCAGATGGATTTACACTAGAATTTTCAGTTTGTTATTTTTGGCCACAGGAATTCTGTAATGAGGGAACAGGGCTAAATTGCTTGCTCTTAAACTGCTCTGTGTTACATTACCTCTTCATTTTACCCTGAGAGAGAACTTTATGGCAACTGTTACTCAAAGAAGCGAAGACACCAGGATTGTTCAAGATTTACAGTACAATATATTACTTTTTCATATCTGTCAAAACCTCTGTATATACATGCAAATGTATAGCTATATACAAAGACGACCTTCGGCCTGTGGTTGATCATAAACCAGTCACCAACCGTGGCCAGTGACGAAGGCAAGACCTGTATACTTTTGTGGGACCATTCCATCATCTAGGTGCTTTTTGGTGCTAGGCACTCAGTAGGACCTCTGGTCATCAGATAAGATTTATCACAAACCCATCTGTAGGGGTTGTGGGAGGTATCAGCTGAACTAGATAGGACTGCTCTGGATTGTATGGTAGTAGTAAGTCCGGAGAATGTTTCTTTTGTTGTTATTCTCCAAGAAGGATGAGAGTCCATCAAGGATGCCAGAGAGATGTATCTCTCACCATACTCGGCAGATTATATGTCATTATGAGTAGCACCTGATGACTTTAACAGACAGCTTCATTCCTTTGCATAACCAATGGATGTTTATTGCCTGCCCGATTTTTTAATCCCCTTGTCACTACAGACTAAATGCCGCAAGGGTTTCTATTAGTAACTGAGCCAGGGGAGTTACTGTAGTTGAGAAGTATCAGTGGAAGAAATTTGGAATTGTTTTGAATTGGGCCAAGAGGCCCCAAGGGCAGGAGGTTGGGCAGGAGGTGGGGGGGGGGGGTACGTGGTGGGGGTGAGTCCAGACAGAGCAGAGCAGAGCAGAAAGAGAGTCTGAGGGCAGCTGGATCTCTCTCTGCTGCTCAGGTTAATCCACAGCAGTGGTGTGTGCACAGGCAGGGATGAGGGAGCGAGAGGAGCTGAAGAAAGCCATTGAGCAGACGGACCGGCTGCTTTCCCGCGTTCGCCAGCTGGAGGGGGAGAACGCAGAGCTGTGCAAGGAAAAGAATGAGGTGTTCGTCAGGATGCGTGCTGTAAGTCCAGTGGGATTTCTTACAATGGAATTTGTGGGTATTTGGTGTTCATGCGCTTCTTGCAAGGCAGTGTTATGGCAGATGGGGTCTTTCATAGTGTGGGCTGCAGATCTGTCACTTTACTCTCTGAGAGGACAGCTCCCAGTGTACCTTCATCATGAGAGCCGTTCAGCAAATGTTGATGGTCCAGTGGTGACCGGGAAATGATGGATTTGTACGGTCCAATGACATAATTCAAACTTTAGTGATGACAGAACTTGTTCCTGAAGCCATGTTACTGAAGGAAATAGGATTGACTGTGTTCTCACTACACTAAATTAAAGGTGTCAAGAAGGGTTCTTTGGGGTGAAGCCATAGAAGAACCACTTTTGGCCCCTGTTTCATATTTGAAATTCCATTTTAATATTTTCCAAACAATTTGTGCACCGTAAATGCTCAGCTACGAATGAGGATTACCCTCAAGGGACTTCCGAGTAAAAATTAAGGTTGATTGATTTATCGATTGATTGAGTGAAAGAGCCTTACAGTAGCTGGTTCTTCAAGGGACTTTGAATGAGAAGTGTGAGTGCCAAGAAACTTCTTTAAAGTTTGAGGAACTTCCACTTAATGTAAAGGATTTTCACAGATCCATGAATTTCAAAAGACCATGCAACCGAGCCAAGAACCATGTAGGAACCCTTGATATTACGAGTGAATGGCAGTCCCGTCTGAACACCACGTTGTCTTTTCTCGTAGGGCTAAGCTACGGAGGGAAGATGAGCAGCCACTCTCTGCTGGAACTCAGCACTGAATTATTGCTCTTGCCTCGCCTCATTGGGCTAAAATATGGCAGGCAGGGATGGAGAAAGGGGGTCTGTGTGTGGGAGAGAGGCAGACAGAGCAGCCATCCTGCCAGCTTTTAGTAGGAATGGCACGGCAGAGTTAGGCCAATACAGTTGATTATTTTTGCTGCTGATTGCATTAGCAGATCCTCCAGGCTAACTCTCGGTCCCATTTCCATTCAGCTGGGCTTTCTGCTTGCTCTTCGTTTTTCCCTGGGTCATTTTACCAGAGCCCTAGTTTATTTACAAGTTTATTACGTTGCACTCTACTGATAGCAATGCTTAGTGTTGGCTTTAAAGACAGAATTCAGAAAAAAAAAAGGAAAGAAAACAGCTCCTGGAACTCATATCCTAGAACAGGGCTCAGTTTCATTCCATTTTCCTGGATCCCTGTGAAATATGAATACAAATAAATCCCTAAACATTCAGCCCTAAGCTGCAGATACATGGACCAGTTGCTGTTTCTTTCTCGTGGAGTGGAGAAGAGCTGAGGTCTGAAATCTCTCTTCCCAAATTTATTATACCTTTTATAGACAGTCGTTAGATTTTATACGAAACTGTGGGTGACTGTGGACTTCTTCTTCTTCTGCCTCCTTTGGCGATGGAAGCATGTGAGAGAAAAATGCCATCATTCATTTCCTCAAGTTTATAGTGACTTGAGCAACTTTAGCATCTGGCATATGCTGATGGAGCACAATCAAGGGTAGATCTTGTTTAAAAACGTCATTAACTCAACCGTTTGCCCACTTTTATTGGACGATGGTCAGGAGATGCTTCCTCTGTGCCCTACAGTTGTCATGCTGCAGCTTTGTTTGACGGAGGCCAGTGAGGAACAGTTGATAGTAATGTGTATGAAGCGTTTTATGACTGAGGCAAAGCGTTTGACTTAATGTCAGGTTCCGCTGGCTGATTTTAATTCTTTTTTCCATTGTGCCTGGAAAAAGATCCGCTCTTCCCAGTCTTCTTCTTCTTTCCTCTTCATTATGCTCAGTTTTTCTCAGTTGTTTCCTGGATAAAGCCCTCCATTGAGTCATTAAGGGGATCAGTGCCTAGAGCTTAACTGGCCATGGTTCATTAACCCCACTGCTAGGTCAGTGTGCAGCAGAGGAAGATGCTTGCTTATTAGTCTGCCCGTATAAATGGGCAACATGCTCAGTAGTGGGCTAGTCATGACACTTGGCCAGTTATTGAAGTGTATTTACATGGCACATTTCATTTGAGCACGTTTCAATAACTAGTCATGAGACTTGGCCAGCTATGGTAGTGTATTTATATGGTACATTTTGTTTAAGGACATTTCTGATCCATTCTTAAGAGAGAAACATGAATCCATTCTTAAGAGAGTGACATAAAATTTGAGAATAATGTAGAATTTTAGAATATCTTACTAAAATGACAACAGAACAGTCCAACACCACGCATGGCAAGCTCCCCTGCAGGATTACAAAATAGCAGGCTCCTCTAATGGGGTAGCGCAGAGAAAGCTCTGTTTACCCTCCAATAACTGACAATGTGAAGTAAATGTGAAACCCTTTTCCACAACCAGATGCCCTACTTAAGCATGTGGAAAAACTTTAAGGTCTGGGCTGTCTTTAGAGTTGCTGGAGCCCAAGGCGAGATTTGCGAATAAGGCCCACCTCCCCTTTCAGATTCAATAGAAAAGATGTGGGTTATACACAGCATGTCTCCTGTACGCTTCTACAGCCATGTTTTTATTAGGCCGTAAACGCTCATTATCAGCCATCAAGCAAGAACTTGTAGGCCAAGAACCCATTAACATTAATGAACTAATTGAAAGCAGAATAATCGATCCTATCATCCTAATAAGTTCTTTAAAAGTAGAACATAAAAGGTTCCTAATAAATGCACCCTGAAGCACGCTTTTAATAAATCAGTACAATTCACCACATATTCAAAAAAAAAATTGAGGAGTCAGTTACTTGCCAAAGGACACCACGAATAGTATTGTATCAAAAATATTGCATTCATGTAAAAATGCGCTCACTCATGTTCTGTAACTGCTTAATTTTCACTAGGGTCGCGGGTACCCGGAGCCTATCCCGGGGTCAATGGGCGTGAGGCAGGAACTCACCCTGTGCGGGGCGCCAGCCCAATGCAGGGCGTAAAAATGCAACCATGCTGCGCTGTCACTATTTCCATCATAATTGGGTTTCCTCAAACACACAAACTGGTAACAAAGGAACATTTGGTAAACTTTGTCTGTTCACATTTCAACCACAATTTAAAACAATTCTAACATTTTTAGAATGAGAATAATGACTTTTAGGATCTCTCAATTGTAATTACTATATGCATCCCTATCACTATATGCATCCCTATCATCCCTATTCATTTTCTATCAGTAAATGAATAGAACATCCACCTAACATCTCAAACAAAAAGTCCCAGTTAGCACCATACACTTCTGCAACTATTCACGTATGAGTTAAAAATGAAAATAATAAAGGAGGAGCCATGTGATTGCTTTGATGTTTGTTCTTGACACAACTCAAAGGACAACTGAATTTAATCAAAGTTCTAGACTTTGCACGGATGAAGCTTTTGTCTGGGCTTGATTGTCTTCACACTCATCGCACAGTTTTGTCTGCCAGTGCCACTTTGATTTTTGAGATGTTTCAGAATCAGAAGAACCAGAATCAGAAAACTTTATTTATCCCGGAGGAAATTGTTCTCACGCATTGGAAACAGAAAATGGTGTTTAAAATCTTTATTTTTGACATGTTCAGTAGATCTTTAAATTAAGCAGTGTAACCATCCATCCATGTGTTTTTCAGTCAAACAAATGTGAACTGATCACAACAAAACATGTACCTTATGCTTCATTGGCCTCCATAATGCATGTGGCATTGACTTGCTATCCATGACTGAAGTAAATTACATGAATTACACATAAACCAAATGTCTTGGTCCATTATAGACCATCAATAAAACTGCACAATAAAATGACCTGATAAATTGCATTGCCAGAGGTAGAAGGAAAGTTTAATTGTCTTGTTCTTTTAGGTTTTATGACTGTGCCATGCTCGGCAGTATTTGACTATGAGGTTTGCTTAGAGAGACTTGTTTTCATAGTATCTCCTACTGGTTCGAACATACAGGATTATAGACTGTAAAAGGCAGCAGCGGGATAGAATCATTTTAAAAGCAGCTTGATTTCACTACAGGGGCAAATGACACCTGCATAACCCCAGAAGGGAGAGTACATAGGCGCACCTCAGGAAATGTGAAGGGGAAATTAAGTGTGCCTATACATGTTTGTGTTTGAAAGTTCAAGTGGTGAGCCACAGACTTCTGCCCTACGAGGTCTAAAACAACCCTAAATCAGTTCTCTTTGATTCTGTAAAAAAGGAAAAACAAAACATCTGAGGGCCTCTGATGAACCTCTAACCTTTGCCTCTTAGCTATGATATTTCCTAAAAGCGAGGGGAAACTATACCTAATCTAATTTCATCTTACCTTCTACTCTCAAAACAGAACAAGGTGCCCCAAAGGGTTCAATGCCCTTTAAGGATCACTATAGTTCCAGAAAGAAGAGCCATGTTTGTAACGGAGCTGTGGGAGTGTGATGAACCACTAAAGTGAGAAAGAACCTTGTTGATGTCGATGTTCTTTAAACCTTAAGCAAGAAAAAGGTTCGTCACAAATACACCGTATCTGGTTTACAAACCTGGTTCCTTAAAGAACCGATTAAAGGACCAATTCTGCCACTTTCTTTTTAAGAGTCTACACCATTTGTCAGCACCTCACCAACTCACTAATGGTTGAATAAGACATGCGTTCTGGAGACGTGCCATGATTCTGTGATCTTCCTCTCTCTGTCCCATTCCCTTGTCTATGAGTGGAAAGTGACCATATTGCACTGGGGCTCATGTTAGAAAATGATCATTTAAAAGAATCTAAACGTGACAGAGGAAACATACAAAGTAGAACGGTCAAACTGATGAGAAAAAGATGTGATTGTTCATGTCCATCAGCCACAACAAAAATACCAGAGGTTGAAGGGCATTATTTGGGTTGCCAATGAGTGGTCACTGTCTGAGCCTGTCTTTGTTGTCTGCGTAGGGTATGTGGGTGTGATACTCTGTTTCATGAGGAGCTCCCTACATTATTGAAGAGGAGAATAAAATAGAGGGCATTGTTGGATGTGAAGCACTCAAAAGATGGTCTTACGCCATTGTTTATAGCGTGGGTTTTATGACATGGATTATTTTGCCCTGTATGATATGGCTCAGTTCCTGGTATGGTTCACTAGAACGGAGTCGGGTTACAGTTGAGGGGGCACATACCTGGATGCTTTATCGCCTGCCTTGATTTTATCAGCTTTGCTCTGTGCAGTAGGCCTACTTTTTTGGGTCACAAAACCCATTGATGTTAACTGGGTAAAGAGATTCAAGCATGGTATGTTTTGTCTGGTAATTGAGACAAGAGCTCACATTCAAAAATGACGCTCAATATCCTTTTTGTTCTGAAGGCAGGGATTTTCAGTCTGACGTAGACTCATACTGCAAGCTTTTTAATGAGAAAGAGATTTTTTGTTCATACAGACCATATTTTTCTTCTTCGTTGGGCTGTCTGACCACTCTGTTATGGATTGTAAAGTGCTGAACACCTCCTAGAACAAGCTGTCACCTTGCATCATGACGCCTGGGTTGGGGATAAAGGAAGAGAAGACACCTGTTTCTCAGCTGCGTTTGGTATATTAGTTCTCCTGCGGCAGCAGAACAGCTGGAATAGTCGACGTCAGCAGCTCGATTTAAGGAACTTTTTCACACTTTGCTCTAAGTGAAGGTGTGGACAGCTAGGCACCACGTAAAAGAGAATGACAGCGAGACATTGTTTGTTGTTTTAGAAGAACTCAAGAGGGGAGGGCTTAGGAAGAGTGAAGAATGCTAACAAAAGGTGCATGAAAATACCTCAACGCGGTGCCCACGGACTAACCCTGCATCAAGACGAGAAGTGCTGAAGGCCACAGCTGAAGTTCCGGTACCCGGTTGTTTTTGTGTGGGAATGGAAGCTGATTGTGAGAGCCAGACGGAGGTTTTGTGTGTAAGCCGCCGGAGGTGCCACTGCCACTCCCTCTCCGATGACTCGGAGGAGGCCTGTGAAGAGGAACTGGACTGGGATAACTTTAGTACAGCAATGCAACATCGCCAGGTGTGTGTAGTGTGTGTGTGTGTGAGTGAGAATGGGGGGTGTGTGGAGGGGTTGAGTTGATGAGTGGGAGAAAGTCAGTGTCACACTGAAAAAAACTGAGTTTACTCTATTTAATTCCATATATTGTGTTCACAATAATAAATAGCCAACAGCAACACAATTATTAGTGAAAGTAAAGAGAGACAAAACCGTATTGATATATAAAGTGTACACATGTGAATTAAGTTTTGTATGTGTCCGTGTGCATGTGTGCGACAGCTCCAAATTATGTAACACTGCCCATTCATGATTTTTTTAAGCTGTTAGGTCATGTTTGAGTAAGGCAGCTTTACCAAGGAATGGAAAATGGCCAAGAATGGACAGGGACAGGCGTCAGTGCAGAACATGCACATTAAAGGAGAAATGGTAAATTGGTCAGATGACAAGTTTGCAAGTGCCCCCTGCCCACATATTTGAGAGATGATGACAGCTGCTTAAATACAGCCTCATAACGTTTTTAGGCAGCAATTTGAAGCTTGTGGTGCCTGAAGAAAGTGCCGGGATCTGCGTCTGGTTTGACTAGAGTATCTGCTTCTCCGTAAAATTGGCTTAAGTTGAATTGTGCTAGGTCTGCCTGTGTCCTCATGTGTTACTGCTTTATAACTGCAAGTGGGGACACAGCACTGCATGTTTTTTGGACCCGGTCTTTTGGGATTATTTGTTTTAGTTTTTTTTTTTCTGTGATCGAGTTACAGGGTTTTTTTCATCAGCATTAACTCTGTGAAGTGCCTGGATGTGCGCCAGATTTGACTTTTCGGTTAAACTGCTTTAAATTTATTGTGCCCTTCTGTCCCCTTGTGTCCTCACCTACTACGGCTTCATGACTGTGAGTGGGGGCTCAAAACACTGCTTTGGATTTTGGTTTTTGTGTTTTGGGGTTTCTTTTCTTTTTTTTTTATTTCCCTCTGGAGCACTGACTCGCCTCTCTCTCCTCCTCCTCTGGTTCCCCCTCTCTCTGGCAGGAGCAGGAGAGCCTGCAGCAGGCGGAGCAGCGGTGTGTGCAGCTGGCTCAGGCCAGACAGGAGCTGGAGGTGCAGGTGGCCGGGCTGGAGGATCGTCTGGAACAGGAGGAGGGAGCCAACGCCCAGCTGGCCTCCCAGCGGCAAAGACTAGAGACTGAGTGCTGCGACCTACGCCGTGACCTGGAGGAGCTGGAGAACACACTGAGCGCTGTGGAGAGAGACAAACAGGTCAGGGAGAAGTACATTCATAAACACACACACTCACACTATGTCTTTGGACATTAGCAATCTCAAGGTCAGCCAGGAGAGTACTGTGTCCTTTTTAACATAATTTGCAAACTGAAAAAAAAATGCATTAAACAAGCATGAAATAATGCGTTACACTCAATTGGTGCTTGAATAGATTGTATTTTGTCAGCACAATTATTGCCAAAATGTAGGAAACTAATAGACAAAGCTTTGTGATGGACACTTTTGAATACATTTTTATGGTACTGTTTTACCTTTTGTAAAATGTACAGTTTGATATTATACGGTGGTGTCTTAATTGGGCTGTCGTAATTACTCATTTATTTATTAAAGGGCACATATTATACCTCTTTTTAAACAAGTTATAATAGGTCTATGGGCTATAAAACATGTTCATGAATTTCTTTGCACATCCCATGCTTACGCAGCGCGTTTACCACACGTGAAAAGGGCAGAAAACAGAGGCGCTATTCAGCCCTATATGTTGGACCCGAGTTATAATATATAATATGTCCCCTTTAAAATGTATGCTCTCAGTGAATCAGGTGGTGAAAAAGGGAGTGCATGGGTCATTTTAAAGGTGTGCTCTGCAGTCTGCACAACATCCACAGTGGGGAGCTACTAGCACTCAAGTTGCTTTTCACTTGCAGACTTCAAGATCAAATAATCAGTCTTTTAAAATCCTTCTTTCCTGAAATGAATTGAAAAAAAATGGAAATGAATTAAATCGATTCAAAGGGAATACACAAATCCCATTCAGTACTGATGGCTTGGTAAAGTAATTAATGTTTAATAGTTTGTATTGATTTTTAGAGATATTTCAAAAGCTATATGAAAAAAGCTCCTTTATTCTCATCCTCTCAGCTACACTGACCAAACAGGCAAGCAAGTGAGAAACAAATGAACTTGTATTTTCCATTTCTTTTTGTGTAAACACTGGCCTTGCCTTAGTCTTTCAGAGAAATATGCTGCATGGAGAGAGCTCTGCAAGTTTTAACTGCATGTGTTTGATGACGATTATTGAAGCCTAGTAGACAATTAAGGACATAATGTTACGCATAATCATTTGCTTTTGACAGTTTATTTATGTTCTGGATTTTTCTTTTCCAAGAATTCTCGTTTTTCCCCTGTTAAAGCATTCTATGTATATTCAACTTTTAATTTCATCAACAGCTGCTATTACAATTTAATTATGCATTTTTCCATTTTCTGGTCTCACAGCTGTGTACTGATTTCTATTCCTTGGTGATTTTACTTGGCACTCACTTTTGAAATAAAATAAATCTTTATTGTTATTTTCCCTTGTTTTATAATAATAAAAAAAAACTTTGTTAACAGTGACCAATTAGCCCCTAAAAACTGTGTGAAAAGCACCTGGAATCATAAAGTGTTTTGGAGTTCTGTTGAAGGATTAAATACGCAGATTTAAAATCCGTTCATAACGTAATACGTTGTAATGTTCCTGGTCAGTGGCCGCTAGAGGCCGCCATTGTTTCAGTTTGCTAAATCTGGGACTTTTAATTTGACATGTGTACTCTGGCCGGGCAAGGGGACACCGCCGGCCGGTGGTTTAAGTTAAAGAGTGTGGACTGTGGTTGGTCCTGGGTTTAGGGGATTTTTGTATTTCAATGCCTTTGTTTTGGGAACGTGTGTCGGTCCACCGTCTTTGTCTTTGAATCCTTTGTTTGGTTGTAGGCCCTCGTGCCTTTTTGTTTATGTTTATTTGTGATTAAAAAAATAAAAGTGTGTACTCCTGCACATGCGCCTCATTCCTGTGATCCCCCAACTTGACACCAGTATATCTGATAGTGACAGGCCGAGTTTTGATCTGATAGTTTTGAATACAGCAAACATAAGGAGTGCCTGAATATGTACTTTGTTTTTATATGTTGATGTTTGGATAATGTACATGCCTGCACACTAGGGATGTACAGTGGAGGAAATAATTATTTGATCCCCTGCTGAATTTGTAAGTTTGCTGACTTACAAAAAAAAACCGAACAATCTCTAATTTATGAGGTAGTTGCATTTTTTATGGAGAGAGACAGAATATCAATCAAAAATTAAGAAAAAAACATGTTGCATAAAAGTTATGAATTGATTTGCATTTCACTGAGTGAAATAAGTATTTGATACCCAAGCAAAACACGACTTAGTGCTGGGTGGAGAAGCCCTTGTTGGCAAGCACAGCAGTGACGTTTCTTGTAGTCGTTCACCAGGTTTGCACACATCTCAGGAGGGACTTTGGCCCACTCCTCTCTACAGAAACTCTAAATCCTTTAGGTTTCTTGGCTGCTGCTTGGCAACTCGAAGCTTCAGCTCCTCCACAGATTTTCTATAGACTGGCTGGGCCACTCCAGGACCTTAATGTGCTTCTTCTTTAGCCACTCCTTTGCTACCTTGACAGTATGTTTTGGGTCATTGTCATGCTGGAAGACCCACAACCCATCTTCAGTGTTCTGGCTGAGGGAATGAGGTTCTCGTCCATGATTTTACGGTACATGGCCCCATCAATTGGTCCCTCAATGCGGTGAAGTCATCTTGTACCTTCAGAAGAAAAACACCCCCAAGCAGACTGTTTCCACCTCCATGCTTGACTGTGGGATGGTGTTCTTCGGGTCATACTCAGCATTTCTCTTCCTCCTAACACGGTGGTTCGAGTTGATGCTCGATTTTGGTCTCATCTAACCACAGCACTTTCTTCCAAGCCTTCTCTGAATCATTTAGATGTTCACTGGCAAACGTAAGATTGGCTGTACGTGTGTCTTCTTGAACAGGGGGACCTTGTGGACACTGCGAAATTTCAATCCATTATGATCATTAACAAGCTCCCCCTGTGCAGTTCTGGGCTGATCCCTCACCTTTCTCATGATCGTCCTCACACCATGAGGCAAGATACTGCATGACTCCAGACTGAGGGCAGTTGATGGTCATTTTATATTTCTTCCATTTCCGAATAAT
>JBBIGA010000106.1:32006423-32024634 GCA_037576975.1 Alestes dentex | reverse complement strand
ATGTAACATGTTTTTCTTGATTTTTGGTTGATATTCTGTCTCTCTCCATAAAAATGAAACTACCTCATAAATTAGAGACCATTCATTTTTTGTAGGTCAGCAAACTTACACATTCAGCAGAGGATCAAATAATGACTTCCCCCACTGTAGTTATGCACGTATTTTTATGATTGTTGCACTTTTCAGTGCCAAGGTCAAAACTGATTACTTACTACAAAGACTCAGATTAATAAAAATGATCAAATAATACATGATCAGCACGTGCTAGCAAAAGAAACCCCCAAACCCACAATAATTACCCCTAGGATATATAACTGATTTATGAAAAGTGGATTTGAATGTGGATTAGTGCATAACTTGAGCTTCCCCCAACCACAACTTTACTTTGATAGACGCCTAAATTTGATCATTCAAATTGTTTTCCATGAAACAAATTCACGCTACAGTTTTAAATTTTGATATGCTTTGGATGTAAAATTTGATTATTTAATGGAAATTGTTAAATTCTTACGGATAAATAAGACTTTAAATCAGTAACCGATTAAAAGTCCTGGAGTTTAAGTGGCTACTATTTTTGGTTTAATGAGAAATGTGGGAACAGAAAGCTTTGTCCAAATAAAATAAATGCACTACACATCGACATTTTTTTTTCTCTACTCATTGAGAGGTTTTTTTTCGCCACCCAGATCAGATTTCAATTCTAGCGCTTTTTAATCCACGTTTTCAGCTGAGGCTTAGTTACTTTTAATGCTGTTTCATCCTCAGATCTACATTCTTGCCGTTGTCATCCACTTATTCATTTCTTTGTATTGCAGGGAGTGACTGGATTACTTAGTTTGCTTTATCCTATTTCTGTTACCTTTTTTTTCATGAGGCTCTTAAAGTCAAACTCTCAAGTGTTTAAGCACTGGCTGCTTTCAGTAAGTCATTGACTGCCTTGGTTAGACTACCGTCAGAAACACAGACATCCAGAATCGTTGAGAGGTATTATCTCTGCAGGATTTGACAGTAAGCTGAACACAAGACCAGACATGTAAAGTGGATTTGTTTATTCACATTTTAAGCTGGCTCTGTTTGGAGTCCTCCTGTTGCCATAGCAAGGCTGCGAGAGACATCAGTTTGACACCATGTAGAGCAAAATTGGATTTTGGGTCTCTAGAGCAAATTGTTCTTCTTCAGATTTTGTTTCTCAAGTGCATCACCTAAACATCTTTAGCTTTGTTTCTCAAATGCATCCCCTAAACATCACCTCAAGGACCTTAACACCTTTGAGCTCCACTCTGAAGTAGGTATACTTACAAGACCCTCGTACTTTTGGACTGTTTTGCTTCAGTACAGCTAAATTGTTCCCTTAACTGCACCTGCAAACCCCCCCTTTTTTGAAACATGGCTTCACTGCCTGCCAATTATGCTTTACACACTTTCTTTATGATAACTTTCTTTTTTTGTCTCTTCTCGAATCAATTTACTTAAATACAGATGGTTACCAAATATTTGTCTGGTTACACACTGCAGCGATGATAAGTTTGGCCTATAAAAGCTGGAAAATGCTTTGAGGTCAGAGGGGATTGAAATGACAGTAGTGATTTTAGGATGAAAGTACTCCTGAAGCCTCTCCACCCATCCATAAGCACTTCTGGTTTACATCTGTTTTTTAAAGGCTCGACAGGTCCACACACCTTCCCACACACACACACATATACACACACATCCACACACATACACTCAAGTTTGTTTTTATACATTGCCAGGATGTGTGGTCAACAAAATATCTCATACATGTTGATATATGTATAGGTTTTATATATGTAGGTGTATACACTGTATGTAATCTAACCTTTAGTCTAACCGTAGTAGCAAGAAATGAATGCCTTGTAGGCATATGCACAAATACAACTACAACTAAATATATGTATTTATATATGTGCGTATGTATATGTACGTCTTTCAAGGGAGAAAACATAACGGTTATCAGTTGTGAAGATGCCTTACATTTGCTGTATGCAGTTCGTGCATTTGTATACTGTTATTCCTTGACTTGTATTAATATTATTCTGGTATTTCTCTCTCCCTCTCTGTCTCTGTCTCTCCCTCTCTCTCTCTCTCTCTCTCTCTCTCTCTTTCGCTCTCTAGTCATCAGACTGTTCAGTCAGGAATCTTTCGGAAGAGCTCTCCCAGAAGGAGGAGCTGGTGCAGAAGTTCCAGAAGGAGAAGGAGCACTTGGTGGAACTCAGCCAGGTGAGAGGACACACACTCTGATTAATTGATTGTACATGGATTTGAAATGACAAGTGCTGTTAACGATTATGTTAACGATGTTATGAAATTGTAATTTTAGGCTTCAGTAGAGATATTTCTGTTGCTACTAATGTAACTACACAACTGTCTGCACAGTTATTGATTAACTCTTAAACTGTTCTGTCTCCAAACCAAGACTTAACTTCAGTAACTCAGTAACTTGGCCTGTTCTGATAACCAATACAAATGCTGTTTAAGTTTAAGTCAAGTGGTCTTGACTGCCATTCCTCAATATCACAGTGGTATGTATTGGAATGATATTGAGGAATGGGCTACATAAAGTGCAGATACACAACAGCATGAAGTGAATGCAGGATAAAAGAAATCCAATATACAATAAATACACCAGATAGTAAATCCTCACTATGCTAATGAGACAAGACGACAAGAAACAATATATGGATGGAATCATCAAAATGAATGTATAGCTGAGCATCAAAGCAGCATAACCACAAGAGGGATGGGAGCCTAGGTGCCCTAGGTGATACAGTGCTGGTAGTAGCTGGGGTCAACAGTGGATTAAAAGACCCCAACTGTCCTAAAAGACCTCATCTGTCCTAACAATCCATTGTGGGCTCCAATACTAGACAGTGAGACAGCTGGTCATGACCCTCTATTGTTCCCTTATAAAAAGTAGTAAGAATGTAGGTGGGAAGGTTTACTCTCCTCCTTTTTCTCAGCTAGTAAAATTTCTGCTGAGCTTCTTGGCTTTGCAGGTGGTGTTCAAGTGAACCTCAGTGATTGCTCACAAAGAAACTTGAAGCTTTTTACTCTCTCTCTAGTTAAAGCATTGAATAGTGGAGAGTAATCATCGCAGATCTCTCTGAAGTCAACAGTCTTCTCTTTAATTATCAAGAGATAAGCTGACTCAGTATGGTTACTGATGAGAGCCACCGCTGTAGTACTTTCAGCAAATGCAATGACTGGTCTATGTTTTTGTAGCAGTATGAAAAGCAGGGGTCTAGAGGCCCTGAACGTCCTGGTAGTACTAAAGGTGATGTGGCCAATTCTGGCAGACTGAAGTCTGATTTTTTGCATAATGTATTTATTATTGATATGCCTTACCTCAGAAATTTGTTTTTGCACATTTTGCACATCTTTTTGCACATTTAGTTATGTTGCTATTTTACAACTGCACTGTGTGCTGTCCTGTACTATTGTGTTGTCTGCTCCTGTGGTTTAAGCCTTGTGCTTTCTCTGTTGCAGTCTGCACTGTCCACACTTGTAGAGTCTTGTGTTATCTTGGTCCTGGAGCAATTGTTTTTTTGTTTCACTGTGTAGATGGTTGAACTTGACTTGACTTGAATGTTGACTTAAAGTCTGTAAACAGCATGCTTACATAATGGTCCTTTCTGTCCAGGTAGGTCAACGAGAGGTAAAAGGCAGAGGATTTGGTGTCTTCTGGAGACCTGTTGGGGCAATATGTGAACTTAAATGGATTAAGGGTGGAAGGAAGTTTGCGTTTATGTATTTTATGACCAATCGCTTGAAGCATTTTATGATGATCACAGGGAGAGTCGTCATTGAAGCAGAATACAAATGATTTCTTTGTCATTGTGAAGTACTTTAGGACAACTGCCTGGCTCAGGGAAAGCACTTAAGATGTCTGTTAGGACATTTACAAGCTGGTCAGCACATCCCCTGAGCATCTGGTCAGGTATGTTGTCAGGACCAGCAGTCTTCCGGGGGTCAACTCTGGAAAGAGCTGTCTTGAAATCTGCTAGGAAAAGTCCAAGTACTTGGCCGGGGCAAAAAACAATCTGTTGTTCTGCGCTTCAAACCTTTATGTAGAAATCATTTATTGCACAATGGCTCACCTCAAAGCCACATGTGATGCCACTTTGTGGTCAGTAATGGCCTTAAAGCCCTGCAAACATGTCTGTAGTGTTAAGAAAGTGGTTTTTTTTTACACATAGTTGCACTTTGTTTCCCTGACATCCTGGGACAGGTAAACACTTGCTTGACTGAGGGCTGCCTTGGCAACACACACAATTCTGCTGTCATCCATAGCTCCTCATCAGAACATGTGGCCATGGTCTTGACGTAATGATGCTGTATATTCCTATCTCAACACTTGAACCCTGCTACATTACTTTATTTACAAGCCTCGTTTTCACTGCTATTATTAGCTATGATTGAGAAATCAGTCTCAAATAACAGTGTGATGGTTATCACCAATGATAAATACCAAGCTGTTGCCACATATTTTATGGTGTGAGAGACATTGTAGAGCTGTATGGTCTGTATGTGTTTCCACTCTTCACTGCCTCTTTTATATCTACATTATTTCTAATATTGATCATATTATAGATACCTAAATAACATGCCTGCCATTTGCGGAGTTATTACATTATTTGCTCAGTAACGTGCCTAAATGTTGCATGTAACATGAACTGACGCATTCATGATATAGCATGAATATCAGATAGGTTAAAATATATATTCTTCAAGCCTCGGTACTCAATTTAATCCCTGGTTTCTGCTGTAAGTGTTTGTTTCCGATTTTTTTTGTAATGCCCAGAGCAGTAGCATACACTCTGGCCTCTAGCTGGATGCAGAGACACATGCAGCTCCAGTGGGATGGTAAATATCCTAGCGATTTACAGCCTGTTGTGTTGCACACACCAAGCCCATCTGGAAGACCAGTTGAAGGTTGTTAAGGTTTAACATTGAATGCCTTTGGCAGAAAACTAGCTATATTTTGTTTTCTGGAGAGGAACTGTGGAGGGCCCAGGCCACTGACTTCATTGTGTCTTTAAAGCTGAGAAAAACTGGTGTAAAACCGTTTACAGTGGTTGGGTGACCTGCAGCCTTGACATTGAGAAGGGGTTCATATCCTGAGGAGCTATACTTTATGTTTTGTAAAATACAAAATATCATCAACCCATCCCCCTAGAAATGACCTGAATGGCCTCACCTGCTAATCAGTGTTTTTTTAAGAGGGCCTTTATCCGCTCTGTGCTTTGTTGGAGCTGTGCTAAGCAGACAGCTAGAACTCCAAGAGGAGGCTTGGTTTATAACGCATTATAATCAAACTGTCACTGTTATTTCTTCCACTGTTTACTGATAATGGAAAGCAATACTGGACTGGGCCATGAATACTCTGCCCTTACTGTGAGGGAACCTGTTCTGTCAGGCTGTGGAAATCCCAAATCCTTGGTCTCTGTGCTCTCAGTAAACCCAAATCCTTGGTCCTTGCTCTCTATGTAAAATCTTCTCATGTGCCCACTTTGTTTCTCATTGGTGCCCTGTAAAGAACTGCAAGTGCGTCGTAGAGTAATGCATTCCAGATGCCGAACAGTAGCGGCCCCGTTTGCCAGGTAATCTCCGCCTGTAATTTAGGATCTGTGGTATTACTTTTTCTGCTGATTGAGTGTGCTGTAAAGTAATAGACCCCTTATTGCTATGACAAAGCGAATGCAGTCATCTCTAAAGAAATATCAAGGTTTTGGGTATCTTATAAAAACGCATTATCCAAGTTGTAATTTACGTGGTGTGCGGCTATATCTCGGTGTTTCATGTGGGTCAGATGGTTCGAATAAAAGTCGGAATTTGCATCGGAGGATTGCATTTGATTAAGCCATCAAGCTGCAGACGTCCTCTGACAAACTCTACGGTCGAGGTAAATGAACACGTCCCAGCTGTGGATCAAAGGAGTCCTCTTTGAGTCACAGCTGGAAATTTAGGCTGTTTCTGTTCTCCAGGCCCACAAGCTGTATTTTATCATTGCAGCAAGCCATTGAGGACTTACAGTGTGAGGAGGAGAAGGTGAACCTCCTGACCAAAGAGAAGGCCAAGCTGCAGGTGCATGTGGAGGAGGTAATTACTGCACTGTTATGAGCCCTTCGGCAAAACATGTTACCATTATAATGACACATTATAACAATATCATCTAGAACAACAAACAACTTGACGTATCATAAAAATACAGGGTAGGACCCATTTTAGAGAGCATATAAACATCAACATCCAGTGTCTGATAACTTCATAAACTGCATAGTAACAAGTACATTATTGTATGTTGTCTTTATCCCATTATGTCATATGATTGATTTATTTTAGCAAATATTTGATATTTTTCGCTTGTTTTAGCCTGTAGCCATAGTTTTTTTCCACAGCCTTTTTTTCTTCTAATTTGTTCACAAACCACAGAAAAACAAAATACCAGGGACACGCTGATGTGGGAATGTGTTGCCAGTATTCAGTGTTTTTCTGTTGCTTGTCCAACAATTCTGATACATAAACACTTATAAAATGTAGAAATTGGGACTTAATCTGCCTGCAGTAACAGAATATTTTAATAGGGTTACAAACGCAAAAATGATTAAACTGCAGACATTTAACACTCAGTGGCCGGTTCTACTCTTCCAGAATGCAACCAATTGAGTCATCAAAATATAATCTGTCAAATCGAAATGTTTGTCTGACTGCCCCAAGTTTTTAAGCAGTTATCTTCAGGTACTGATATGATTCAGACATCATTGTCCATCTCTCCTGCATATCATGATAAATCATTATAAAAATGAAGAAAATATTGTGACAATACTCCATATTATTCACTCTAAGCTTTGCCATTGTACTTTCAGATCAAACATGTGTGACCCTTCTGTCCGCCCGCCCCGTTCAATTGTTGAGATGCCGTAATGAGCGAATGAGTCACTGGTCTCTCACAGCAGCGTCTGAAATATCATGTCTCACTGCTAATGATCACAAACAATTGTGTCATTCTACCCAGCCTCAGAGCCTGTATCGTGTGTTATTGCATTGTGAGTGCGGAGGGGCCTAAACGTATGCAGGAGGTCCATAAAACTCATCTGAGCTCCTTGTGTTGATGTGTGGCCCTGTGGTGTGCCTTAGTTGGAGTACCAGCTGGAGCAGGAGAAGAAGCAGCGCAGTGAGCTGGAGAGGAGCAGGAGGAAGCTGGAAGGAGACAGTAAGAACACCATGGAGAACCTGACCGAGCTTGGCAAGATGAGAGCCAGTCTGGAGGAGCTCATTAAGAAGTGAGTTACTGAACAGCCAGTTTCTTGCCTAGACTTTGACAACATGACATCAGAATGTGGATATTGCAAGCATGATGTTTCAGAAGGGGCCGTAGTAGATTCTTGTAGTTTTTTGTTGTTAATTGTTCTCGCAATACTGGCTTTTACAGAGATGGTATCACAGTAGGCTGCGCAATGCGAATAAGCCCACTTACCAATCACTGTGTGTTATGAACATCTCGACCAATCATATTTTAGCTGAGCATTTCTGTGGGTGTTTGGATGAATCATTAAAAGTAGTAAAGTGGCTATTTTTGTCATGCGTGAACACACCACAGGACGTACTGCCTTTAATCCATTCACCCAGTGAAGCAGTGAGCAGCCGGCGACACAGCTCCTTGGAAGCAGTGCGTGGGGATGGTACCTTCAATGGTACCTCAGTGGGGGTCCTGGGATTCAAACCCACGACCTTCCGATTGTAGGGGCAATTCCCTAAGCACTAGGCTACCAGATGCCCCCAAAATGAATCAGTGAAACAAACGCAAATGATTTTTGTCATGTTAATGATCGATCAGTGCATTTTATCAGTGCATTTTTTTTAGTTTTGTCCCCAATGTTATCTCATTCAACTCCACCTACTAACTAGTTCTCTCCCTAGTGCACAGTGCTACCAAGCTGATAGGGTGAGGACTATCATATACTTCTTCCAAGACCAGTGAAGTGTCACAGCGACTCAGCGCACTTGGAGAACGCTAATTGTCAATTGTGTTACTTCAGCTGGAAAAAAATCTGCACTGGCTAAAATCGCACTAATTTATAGTGGGAATCATGCTCTCTTAGACTCCTGGCCACAGCTGACCATCAGTGCAATCTTATCGTTAATGTAATGGAATTCATATCACAGTTCTGCAATAAAATCACAAGCCTAGTCATTTGTCCATAACGTCCAGCCCAGCTCTTAAACCCTAACATTAATCCTAAATCCAAACCTTAAACTGGCTCTACATTGTCAAAAATAATGGTTCTATAAAGAACCATGTTTGTATAGGAGATGTTTAAAAGAATTTTTTCTTCCTAGAACCTTAACACTATGTGGTGGTTCTTTACGCTTTTAAAAGTTTCTTCACACTCACATATCCCACCTACAAAATGGTCCTTGTAAGAGCCACCTTTTTAAAGTTTCCTTAGCAAAGCAGAAATCGTTCTTCTATGACATCAAGCAAAAGACCCCATGAAAACACAACTGACTTCACCCTCTCTGGATGACTTTCCACCCTCCCCTCATCACTCAGCGTGATGCTAGCCAGTGCTGCCGTGTGTTAGCTGAAAAAGCGTCGTCAGTAAGCGTTCTCCTCTGTTGAGAAAGTGCTTTTAGCTGCCTGATGACATTGCGTTAGTGGCAGCTCAAAAAGATGGATGGCGCTTCACTTGAAGCACGTGCTAGTCTTTACCCTCCCAGTGTTGGTAGTGTGATGTGATTTGGAGTGAAATTAGATACAAGAAACACTGGACAAATACAAATAACTAAACACATAAAAATAACAATGTTGTAACATAAGATTGATTATAAACAGCTGAAATTCACCGGAATTGTTTGTTTGTTAATATCAGCTTGACACTATCCAAATGAGGAAGAACCTGTTTTTAATAGCTGTAACTTAAACAGCGTGTTTACCAGTTCAAGCAGAAGAATGGCCTTGAGGATCAGTGAGGTTTCCTAAAGTTTAGAGAAGATTTTCGTGTGTAAACAGATGGTGGATGTAGATGTCCCGGCTCTGCAGGAAAACAGATGTTTGGGTGCCTTGTGGAGGCTATAACATGATATCTACTCGGAGCGCTGTTATCTTAGCTTTGATGTGTAAACGGCCTCCAGGCTCTCAGGGCTGTTCAGACTTGTTAGTATGCACCTACCATCGTGGACCTACCAACTCGTGCAATACCCAGAAGATACCCAGAACGAATAAAACTTCCTTAAGCATGCTACTGCCTACTGGAAGAACAATTATATATTCTGACAGAGAATTCTCCTTTCAGCATTCTGATACAAGGGTATATACAGGTAATATTTTAAAAAGCCTTGGCAGAAGTTGCAGTGTAACAGAAGCTTGAGAAAATGTTTTGTACGTGAATAAATCTTGCATTGACATGCAGCATTTGACTGACGTTTTAATAACCTTGGGGGTCTCTTTCTCAGACATGGCGTGCAAATCATATCCAGCACATCTGCTAAATTAGCCCTGTCACATATCTTTCTCTCTCCTTCTCTCTCTCTCTCTCTCTCTGTCTCTCTCTGTCTCTCTCTCTCCCTCTCTATCTCTCACTCTCTCTCTCACTCTCTCTCTCCCTGTGCTCTGTCAGGAAAGATGTAGAGATTAGTGCCACCAGCAGCCGGCTGGAGGCCGAGGAGGCACTGAGTGCAGGGCTGCAAAAGAAGAATAAAGAGTTGCAGGTGAGGCCCGTGGGGAGAAGAGGGAGCATTCCTGTCTTTCAGCACTGCTGGGGTCCTGAACCCTGATTTGTGAGTCTGCTCCGAGATGGCAAAAACATCCCAGAACATGAGAACTGATAACGATTTCTCTGATGTAAAGCCTCAAATTGGAACGTAAGATATTGTTGCCGTCCAAGGAAAACCATGTAGATCCCTTATTTTAAACCAAGCTGCCTTCCTTTACTTTGTAAACCTTTTCATTGGTGAACGAACCATTGAAAATGCTCCAAAATAAAATGTTTTATATAAACGTGCAATGTTTTTGCCCTCTGCTGTACAGTTGCAATTTTGGAGACTTTTTTTTTTGGGACTGTACCTTTCTGGGTGCAGGCCTTGGAAAATAGACAGAAAATAGCAAGATTTATTTCACAAGCAGAAAAAAGGTAGAAGATCATACCTCAGGTATGTAAAAAGTGTTAAAGGCAATGTTAGTTTAACCTCTGTCACTCATGCTGTGTGCTGTGAGGGTGTGACACACTACTTTTTTTTTTTTTTTTTTGCAGATCCTGGGCCTTCTCTTTCCTTCCAGAATGATGTCATAGAGTAAACAGGCCCATGTGTTTTCTTTTTGATTTTGACATGTTTTAGTTGGGCTTGAATGAAGTTTCTAATAAATCTAGTTGGGTACTGTCAGGATAAGAACGCCAGTCATAGCGTTAGATATGATAGGAGCGTCAGTATACATGCATTCACAGACAGGCCTTGATTAAGCCCTTACAAGGTACTAGAGTGAGTAACATGCTTTTGAAGTTATGATGTCAGATAAATGTAATGTTTCTTAATCCTGGAGGCCCACAACCCTTTACATTTTTTGTGCTTTACATGCTGTGACACACCCACCTGTTAATGAACTGATTAGTTGTATCAGGCATGCTAGGAGCAGGAAAACACTGGACAAGGACATCCAGGGACTGAAAACACTGAGTTAGAATGTTTAGCATTGTATGATGTATTTTAATGCTAATATAATGCTATTGAAGCTGAGCTATTTTTGTTCATTGATGATTAGTTCCTATGGTGTTGTTTGTTTGACAGTCTAGTGCTTGTCAGAATAATTTGAGTATTCATGTGTTATGTTCATATTTAAGCCCATGTTAAATGAAAGCATTGTAATTTTTTTCAAGCCACAAAATGTATATCCTAGAATCCATTATATTAGCAAATGCATTAGCAAATCCAGTTCTATAGTAGGTGTATAGAAAAAGTTAAAAATAATAAATTGTAGCTGAACTACTTTCAGCACCTGGGTGCTAAAAACTGTGAGAGAGCCTCTACCAATGCATGAGCAACTAACTAAAATGAACTAAAACTAAAACCTTTATGGTGATAGATTTACAGATAGTTGTTATGTGTTGCATCCATCTACGTGGCTCAAACACAAGAGCTGTGCATGAGTGAGAGGCTACAATCACAGCTTCTACAGCAACATACAGCGCACAAGTGAATGCAAATTACTATTAATGCACTGCTGCCCCCGCAGGATTATTTGGGGTTTTGTTAAAGGACGATCTTGAGAATGAGTGTGGAAAAACCACTGGATTCCTAGTGTCTTCTGAAGTTTGAGTCATACCAAAGAGAGAAAGAATGAGGGACAGTTTGCAGAAGGATGCAGTACAGTACCCCCTCATCATAAAGCTTTTCGAGACCCAGGAGCCTTGCCTTTAAGGTTGTGCAGAGAGCACAGAGGCTCTTTGTGTATGGAGCTGCAAGGGGATCCGAGTGAATCCCAAAGGTGAAGCAAAGGTGAATGTTTTTTCACGCTTAGTTGGGGCACCTATATTACACAATGCCAACTTTATGGACCACTCTCCATTAGTCACAGCTTAGGTGGACACACAACCTAAGCAGGTTTGACAGGAGCCCCACCGTCTTGTTGTTTTAGTGGCTCAACCTGTTCAGTTGGAGGCTTTTTGTTTGAGTGACACCAAGATTAATTGCAATTGTGATCGAAGTGTCCCGGGTAAAACATTGACTGACACCACCCCAAAGTCAAGCTGGCAGTGTTGTAGTATTACAACTGCTTGGTTCAAAATACTGAATTCATCCACAGTGATATTAACTGAATTGAAAATCTGTCAGTCGGTTGCTCATGAATAAACTGTTATATCACAATCGTTGTCTTTCATTTGACTTTTTTTGGCAAGTATTGCTTTGATTTAAAACGGTATATTCACATGCAACTGACTGGCACATTGGATTCACATATGTTCAAGGCATTTTTTGAATATTGATATATTGCGTGTAGTTATTATAATGACATTACTAAACAGAGTATTGGAGTAATCCTTGATCAAAATATCTTTTCTCATTTTTGTACTTTTCACATTGTCTACGGCTGAAATTCCATCCATGGAAGGCTTTGTCTGAACAGTGTCTAGGAAATTTTAATATATGTCCAATTTCCTACCATTTTGGACTTTTCCCGATTGGGGGAACAATCCTCTGTCATCAGGCACTAAAAGTTACAGCTTGTGCAAGAGCCCTGGTCCTGTGCACCACATGCAGGCACTTTCTTGATGGTTTTGAGTACAAAGAAAGCAAGAGGAGGGTTTTGGGGGGCCATAAGGTACTATAGGGTCAAAACCAATGAAGATTGATGGCGCTGCATGAATGAAACACGTTCGATGCAGGCTCAGATCTGACTTGTCTTGCAGCCAAATGTGTTTGTAATCTGATGGTTTCGCTGTTTTTTTTTTCCCCCCTCACTTTAACGCAGAGCTCTTAATACGCTATTGAATATCCCTTGCACACACTGGGCAGTTCCACATATGCTCTCGATTTATAGCCCATGATGATGGTTACGAGTGCACTGAAACTGCTGAGATGTTAAAACCATAAGAATGTGTAATTATGTCGAGCTAGGCAGGAACGTTCAGAACAATTGATTAATTATAGCCCTTTAATTCATGCCATGGTGGCTTCGTTTCCTACACAACAGTGAACGTTAACATGAAGGGGATTTAGATTTAGTACCTGCCATCAGTCCTATAGAAACGTTGAGTTTATCCTTCACTTCTTCAGAACTGCAGTTGTGTGCTGTGAGCTGCTTTGCTCAGGAGCGTAAAAGGGGGTGTGGAGATTCTTGCAGGAGAAGTGTGTGTGTGTCTCTGAGTGTGTGTCAGTTTGACTCTGTCTGACTGCTGCTTGGCCATGGCTGTGCTCTCTGCTGAGGTCCTGCGCTGGCATGTGAGTGTCTGTCCTGCTTACCTCTTTAAAGGTGCATTCTCTTTAAAGGTGCAGAAAAATGTGTTCTGTTTTGAATGAGCTCAGGCTCGGTGCGGCAGCACGCTGAAGGATACGTCTTTCCATGGAATTCCAGTCATTTAAAACTACTCTGGCTCTAGCCCATTGAGATATATATTGCTGGGAGTGAGTCAGGCCTTTCTGGAGTGCAGAGTGCCTGGATCACTTGATTTTGGGTTTTGTATTTATACAAGTGTTTGTGTACGTAGATGTGTGTTGACATGCGTGTGTGTCCGGGAGAGAAAGACTTTTATCACACTTCTGAAGCTGTCAGGATGCTTGTTCTGGAACATCCTCCAGCGAAATGGCTTGTCAGAGATATTTCCTGCACAGACACAACATGATACTACAGGAGATAGTGGTGCCTCAAGACATAACACAGAAAGCTAATTCCTACCCATCCTATCATAAATTTTAATCATGGGCCTGCTTTTATCGTGGAAGTGTCTCAAACACTGAAAGCTTTATTGTACACACTGTTGCACCAGCTCTGTTTAAAGGGGTGTTCCAATGAATTCCCAAAACAGTGAAATAATTAATGTAAGATTTGTAAATCTTTCCGAACAAAGTCTTTCACAGTGGTTTGATGTGAAATGCTCTCTTTGCAGTGGTGGTCACTGGAACCAGGTTACTGCAGAGTCATTGCATTATGATAAGAGGTTTTTTTTGCCATAATGGTCTTTAAAAAGTACATTTGTGGCGGAGAGATCCATGCAGGGCACTGAACGGCAAAATTACCCCCAAAGAAAATTTACGTTCTCAGATTTGCCACAATTTTCCTATTATCAGTGTTACATGTAGAAGCTCAGAAGATGCATGTAGGTTCACTGGTCATTCTGGATAGTAAATAAAATGCGCTGTAGACGTCGCTACCCCTAGTTTATATCACCACCACTATAAAGCAATCTGATATGGCCTGTTTTTCTACAGTGAGCCATTTCACTTTAAAACACTCAATATTCTCAGTACTTAATAGCACGACATATACTCAAATGTCCGTAAGCAGATGAACGTTGTAGCTTGTTCGGATGGGTAACTTGGTTAACAGTAGTATGCACCAGTACATATGTATAATACATGTATCCTACATACTGTATATACTCATCTTAACTCATGCATAGCTTCTGTAATCAGCCCCAGCTGAATTATAGGATAAAAGGTCAACTTTTAACAAAGATCAGCTCAGTAGAATAGTGACGTATGCTGCAAAATGCAGCGTCTGCTCTGTGGGTTTGGCTTTAAAAGGACAGAGCCAGGCCAGGAACCTTAGAGACCTGACCCTGTGCATTTACTTTGTGATATTTTCACAAGAACTGCAGCGTTTCATCTGGTCGCTCTGCTCTCTCTTCCTCTGTGGTTATACACTGTATGATTATGCTGCCATTCAGGCTCGCGACCTTATCTTACAACTGGATACAATTACCACGGAAATGGAGTGAAACGAAAGCTTTCTTTTCACTTAGAATAAAAAGAACAGAGGAAAAATGGAGAAGGCCGGGACTGGATCCATAAAACAAACAAACAAACAAACAAACAAACCACAAAACAAAAACAGCATCGTGCCTGAAGGCGAATGGAACAGTTTTAATGTGGTCCAATAAACATGAAAATGCTATTTAATATGATGACCCATGAGGAGGTGTTGACTCTGGGTCATGATATAGATAATAACAGTGGGCGAACAAATTCCTCCTCCAAATTGCAACCTGGGTTAAAAGCCACCGGCATGCAGGACTAAAAGCAGGAACAATTCCTCACCGCAGCAGTTCTGCCTCTATATAGCAAACCATTGAAAACGCTTTTAGAGACAATGCGCGGCTGCTGCTCTTGGCAAAGCCTATAAATGGTTTTTGATTTTGAGCTGGCCGAGCAACAGAAACTGATTTCCTGACCGGAGTTCTATTCTAAATTAGAGCAAGCTGAAGCATACGGAGTACATTCGAGCCTGAAATGACATAATATGTTCATCCGAGTTTATTTGTGATTACAAATTGGAACGGTCAGTGCTGCACTGGATTCATCTGTGGCTCTCTCAGACAAAAGTAAACTGAGCATCTGTGAGTATGAGAGTCCTGTATTAAGTGTGCATTTGCTTCGCTTTTCCAATCTGTAGGTCCGCATCGAGGAACTGGAGGAGGAACTGGAGGCAGAGAGAAACATGCGGGCGAAGGTAATTTCCTCTACTCCGTAACAGCAGTTCCACTTCTATGCATTTATAGTTCACTTCTGATTTTCTTCTTTTAGCTACTTGCCTTTGCTTTTCATTCAGTCTGTAGTAGGACTATAACTCCTCATCATGATCATGTGGGTTCTGTGATTCCCCCCAAAGGCTATAAAAGCAAAACCCAGCTCTCTTGGAACGTCACCTTCGACCTCACCTAGGAGTGATTGATTACATGTACGTCCGTTTTTGAAAGTACCTGCAAGTAATTACAAAGTAATCCAAACCCCGCTCCGTTAGACCAGAAATCATTTACAGTATTCTTATCCTGAGCTGCACCAAAACAGCTGCAATGTGTAGAAAGCAGACCTAGCATGACAAGTAATACAGGGGTGTTTTCTGTAAAATGTGACACATAATAAAAACTTGAAGTCAGATTTGATAAAAAGATGACCGTTCCGTATATGCTGGCCGAATGTCCCTAATCCGTAGCAGATTTGAGCGTATCGGGTGTCACTGGGGCGGTTATGGAGGACAGGTTGTGTCAGATGCTGGGCGGAAGAAGTCTGGCATGAGTTTGGACTCTACTCTGAACTGTGGGGCTGGGCATTCTGACGGGAGGTCAGTGGTAGAGAGAGTTCCTAATGATTAGCACCTGGAATAACAAAGCCGGAGTGTTTTAGATCAGTGGTCAAGACCTCCTCGAGCTAACCCACTTCATGTCAATCAGAATTTCCCCCAAAGCTTTCTGAGTGCCACTTAGCCCCAAGTCTCTACTACAGCTGAGCAAGGCCTGGAAGGAGGAAAAAGTCAGGATTTATCTGTTTTCAGAAGGTATTTTCTCTGATACCAGAGATAAATATTTGGCTAATTTTGTCCAGGTGAAAAATTGCATAATAAAAATCACTGTTCTTTTATTTTATTTTTTTTTTTTTTACAAAAGCTTGGTTTAAGTACAATTTAATGAGTTTGAAGTTTGAAGCGTCACTAAATTGACCTATGTATATTCGTCACCAGATTTAGATCTTTATACTAGTATGTTTTAGATCGTTTCTAAGTTTTGAAGACAGTTTAAACATATTTACCAAAGAATTTAGCTGCTTTATATTTAGACTCATTTCAGATGAGTCTTAAGAGTATACAGCTGTTTCTTACAGAAAGTGAGTAAATGAGTGCACTTCCTTTGGACACCCTGGACGCTGCTATTTCAGTTTACTTATTTTTACGTTACTGAGACCATGTGTGCATATTTGGAAGTGATTCACATGTTCTGGTTTGCTTCCATTATATGTAGATTTTGTAAATTACAGTTTTTTGGCATCTTGTTGCAATATGACCCTGTCAAAAAAAGGTATTTCTATTACGTACATACACATACTTTTAATGAAGTGTCACAAGAGTTTTACAAGCGCGTTACTGTACGTTACTGTCCTTGTAGCTGTAAGTGGGACACAGCATGATATTGTTTAAGAGCGTGATGTGCCTCTGGGCTGTTTGAGTGTGTCTCCATGCTGGGTGGTATTCTTAATGGAACGCTGCTCTCTGGCTAATCCAGAGCGGAGTGTGAAGAGTCAAGCACATACATGCACACCTTTATCTCCTCACACCTTAACACTGCCTCAACACACACACTTTCCACTCTCTCAGAACCTAACCAAGCACATCTCAGCCACACACAGACCTGCCGTTGTTCTCCGCCCACAGAGAGAATCATGAGGGGCAGAAACCATTATAGTCTAGACGTCTTCCAAGAAGATTCAGGCAAATCCTTGCGTCCCATGACCTGCAGTGAGGTTCCGCAGGGCGATAGAACCTAAACACTTGCACCCTGCACCCGTTTGTAGAAGCTGCTGTGATATATTGTTAGCATGATCATTTATGTCATCATAAGCTTCTTAAGTGTTCGTTCAGTGGTGGAAAAATAACATGAACACGAGCGAAATGTATTTGATTTAAAGCTCAGCAGGACTTGAACGTAATGCCCACTAGTTCTGCCTCCTCTTACCTCTTTTCAGAAACCTCTCTGTGTGATGTGGTGAGTAATCAGCAGTACTGGTTCTTGCACAGTGATCAGCTGGAATAGTCATGGCTTGTTTCCTTTTACAGAAATATGATTTTTAAGCAAAAATGCACAAGAGCCTAATGTTCAGGAGCAAATGAGAGAAAAACAAGGTGCCAGCAAGGCAGTTTCCGTGATGCCACAAAGGAACCACTTTTGGCAATACTGGCCAAAGAGGTTTATGAAGGAAAATAACGCTTTAAAGGATTTAAGGAACTTCACATAATAAAAATGTTTCTTAACTGTTTCGTTCTAAATGGTTTAATAATGTTTGTTGGCGAAAATCCATCCGTTAAAAGGTTCTTCAGGGAACCAAAAGCGGTTCTTCTATGGTTTTGCACAAAGAACCCTTTCTTGCACCTTTATTTTCAGGTGCGTGGGCCTAAATGAAAAGGTTTCACCCTGAAAGACGGTGAGTTTCCTGACATTGCTGAGAGTCTAAGGGAGCAAAAATATTCCGGCCTAATTGAATGGTGTGATACACCGTTTTTGATAGCACTTTTGGATGTAGCACTACTAGGTCGTTCTGTCTATTCCGACCGATGAAATCTCGGAAAACGAAATATTAAATGTGTATTATGTACTACCTTTTTTTAATTCATAGCCATCTACTCCTAACACTTTTTAACTCACTTTTTGAAATGGGTGGATGTCAAAGAACCTCACCCTTTTCTTGACCAGGACTACTTGGCGAAGGAGAAATTGATTGACAGGCGAGTAAACTGAAGGGACTGTTGACACAGTGATGCCCTGGTGCACTGTGGTAGTAATAGGGGAAGCTTATGACCCTTCAGAGGTCAAGGGTTGTGAATAGGCATTGTTCTTGTCCGGGCCTGCAGAATGAATCCCCTCTTGGGTGTCAACTGAAACTCAGCCAAGCTGTTTTCACTTTATCAGCGCCGGTTTAAGACCCAGAGGATGTGCGGGTCATGGCACCAGGCAGTGTGTTCGTGTTTGGGGGGGGGGGAGGGAGGAGGGGG
>JBBIGA010000106.1:31954368-31965435 GCA_037576975.1 Alestes dentex | reverse complement strand
TATATATCACAAATCTACCAAATTTGATTTCTGACAGTTCCATGACAAACATTAACTGCTCGTTCTACACACTTGTTTTTCATTAGTTTTCTTAGTTTTCTATCCTGACTCTTTGACGTATGTTTTCTATTCACAATTTCTCATTTTAATTTATATTTTTTTTACACATTTTAGATGCAGCTGACTGAGCACACCCATCATCTCTTCCCACATTCTGTGTTGTTTTCTTCTCGGAGGAGTTTTTTTTTTTAATTCTTTCTTTTGTTTGACCACTCTCTTCTTGGGGCCATGCTTCCTTTCTATCAGCCAAATCCGACAGTTCATTAAAGTCTGCAAGCACTTTTCCTTTAACTGCGCACTGCTTTGCATAATTTGCACTGGGGGTCCAATGCGGTTCAAAATCCCATTAATTTTCAAGAAATACTCCAATTCTGAGTTTTAAAAAGATATTTACGAACAGAAAGAACATGACTTCAAGTACACGCTGGGTTTAGACAGAGGCTTTATAGATCCTGAGGCCTCATGCTGGATGACAGGCAGGTTTTTCTTCTTTCCTCATCTCCCACGGTTCGGTTCCTCAGTATCTGTTTAGGAGCGCTCCGGAGCCTGACGTTTTACGTGCTCTTGCGAGGGCTCCTCCGTGGGAATCTGTTCCTTTCGTATGGCTGTGTTTTGAGGCAAAAACTGGGTCACTCAAAGCAACAGTCTCGGTAAAGCACTCGGGGATCGAAAGCTTGCCACTGATCTGTTGCTGACAACCCAGTGTATGTAACTAAATGGCACTCGGGGGAGACTATTGGCGCCCGCTCGAATTCAAAGATTTGGATGACATCACTGAAAATGCGCAGACCTATTTTCTACTCCTTGAAAAGCCGCTTGGGGACAGGAATTAATCTACCTTAGAATAATATATAGATAAATGCACTGGGTCATCTGTCAAATACCTTTGAACACCACATTACAATTTAATTACCCTGCTCTGCCAACGACCCCGGTGACCCCTGGAATACTGTGCTGCCATGCATGAAATTAGCACGGAAAGCGCTACGTTTCGCGCTCTGCTAGCACTTCCCGTCTCCACTGTTACCACGGCAACAGCAGATGCGGTGCCCTGTCAGGAAGTCATATGGATAATCTTACATCCAACCCTACGCTTCATTTATGTAATGTGAATGGATCCCTTGGCTTTGGAAACGGATAAAGTAATAACTTTACGTATGCAAGGTAGATCAAAACAGTGCGTCTACAAAAGTGAACACAGTGCTTCTGCACCACGGCGTGATCCATTTTGTCCATGCACACTCAGTATGCCGCTACCATGCCAGTTTCCGTTCTGTGCTGAGAATGATCCTCCAACCAGGTTATACCTGCCCGCTGGGGGTCCTGATCATCGATGAATGGGGTAAAGAAGAACAAATGATGCAGAGGACTGTAAAGTACGTTTGTACGGCCAGGAGAGCTGATGAAACGGACAGGGAGCGTAGATACAAGGTAAATGTCTTATCAGCGTATGTACTCTTCCTGATGGGTGGTTCTTTAGGTATTCAAACGTTTTTTTCTGCCCCAACCTCGACCTTTTTCATTAGATAACTGTCAAGCCCTTGAGGTGCTGCAGCCTCTCTGCAATCTGAACCGCTTCCTTCCTCACAATCACACCACATACACACACGTAACTGTTCTGCTGTAAACAAGAAAAAAAACATTACTCTAAAGCTGACACTGTAAATACCCTATTTATTTACGTCCTGTACATTGTTTTAAAACCTGTTGCCACTACTTGCTACCTTGCACAATTATTCGTTGCTGTCTCCCTCAGTCTTTGCATTGCTTTGAATTTTTTGCACACTTAATGACTCTGCTGCTAGAATACAGTATGTCATCCTGTATTCACACGCATTCGCTCCTGGCAGCTGCCCTGTATGTTGTCTTGTCCAGTAAATTACTGTAATGTTTTACGTTTTTTTTTTCCCTGAGCTGAGATCTACTGATCTAGGTTTCAGTGAACTGGTCTGATTAAGAGTATTCCTATCCTGCACATTTCAGTATTTTTCCTGCTACACCCCGTCACACTCACTCCAACTCAGGAAAAGCCTGTTCAACAGCTGACGAGTTAAATCGGATATGTCGAAACAGGGTTAACACTAAAATGTGCAGGACAAAGAAGTACTTCATGCCAGTTTTTTAGGTAGATTTCAACACATTTTATGGAATGAGGAAAGGTTTGGCTGTTTTAATTCCTGATAACAGTTATGCTCATACAACGGAGAGCAGTGCATGTGAGGAGACTGATAGAAAGTTGATCAGTCATGAAATTAATAAAAGTACAAATATAATTTTGTCAGTTAAAAAAAAACAACACATTTTAAAGAGGTTTACAGTCAATGTAAGAAACAGACCTTGAAAAGTATGATGAAGGTTTTGATGAGGAATGTAGTCTTTTGTAAATATAGTCTTATATTTACAAATGACTCGACCACAAGTCAAACACCATATATCACAAACTGTTTTGTGAATCTATTTGTCATTTTGTAGAGCTTATTTCACAATGTGGTCCATAGAGAGATAAGCGAAGTGAAACGAATCTATCATACAGATTAAGGTAGCCCTGCCGTAATGTATAGTATATATGGAAGTATGAAGAGCAAAACGCGGTTGAATACCTTAAAACTGCAACAGTGGTTAGTAATATAGGGCCACTGTCATAGCAATGCAAATACAACTGCAGCTGTTGAACGGCATGCTCAGTTTAGCAATCAGACATTTATTTTTCAGTTTTTCTTTAGGTTGAATGGGCTTTTGTCAACGTTCTCTAAAGTTTGTCTGTCTTGGTTCCAGTTTCTTTAAAGAATGCACAGACAGGTCAATGAACTGTGTTTTTCCAGACAGTCAAATCCTCTCACAGGAAGACTTCCACAAAGATCAGGCAGATCAGGAAGATCAACATCAGTAAATTCCTTAAAGACAAGATAAGTTGCTATGACTCAGCGTGTTCTGCCGCCTTGCACAAAGTGAGCTCAGCCCAAAACGCACCTCAGCATACGTGCGCACTCAGAGCCACTCTGCCCATGTCAGCGTGTGTCTGTGTTCTGTGTGGTGTGGGAGTGTGCTGCAGGGATCCAGCTGCTGCTGCTCTGTGTGGCTGTGGAATACTCACGGTCAGGGAGGTCTCGCGCTCCTGCCTCCTCGGCAGAGTGGACCCGGGGCTCTGAAGTGGGACAAAATCAGAATCAGAATCAGAAAACTTTATTTATCCCGGAGGAAATTGTTTAATAATTGTCATCAAAACCCCCCTCCACTACAGACACTATAGTACATTATTCTAGATTTCTTGTCAAGTTTGACAAGGTTTTATCTCCCCAAAATGGATTAAAAACAGACTATTTTTGCAGTTCAGCTCCCATACATGGTCCCTATGGACTGGGAGGTAAATGACGTGTTATAGATCTATGTGCAAAATGCTGGGAAACGTATAACAGCTGGGTCTTTACTGCTGCTACTGTTGTGGTTTTGTATACAGCGCTGTCATGGTTTCTGCAGAGGAGATGGTAGTGGCAGGTGTGAAAGTGCCCTGTTAAGTTGCTATGATGGCAAAACTGTCATTTCCATCTTGAAGTAAACACGAGAGTGAGCAAGGGGCCGGGGGGGAGAAAGAGAAGGGCAGAACTGAAAGAGCTCCATCATTCTTCAATCCTGCCTCTACATTACACCGAGCTGAAAACTGAAGGATAACTGAAGTACAGTACAGATTTAGAGGGGGTTTGTAATAAGTTGTACATGGTTTCTGTGCTCATTCTAAACAAAGACTGCATGGGTGGAAGGAGCAGGCGGTTCATTCTACACTTTAATATGTTTTCCAGCGCTCTGAACATGCCTGCTTTATCCAAGTGAACAGGTAAGCTACATTCCTCCACAAGTACAAGCCAAATGGATTTTACATTGAAAATGAGTAAATACATGTAGCCTGGTGCACCTGATTACAATATGCAAGACTTCAGGAGCATGTGAATGTGAGAATCAGGTGAATATGATAAGAGCTGCAGTAGAATTACCAGCAGAACCAAGTAAGAACGAGTTAACTGTACACAACTGCAGCAGACATTTAATCAAACTCTGTTTTAATGTTGAAAAATACATTGATGTTCATTATCACTTGAAAACATTATCATGTTCATTTGAATGACATTAGTTTGGTTCCTGAACTTTTGGCCTATAGTGTAAAGTATAGTGATCATTCTGTCACACGTGAACACAGGGGCACCTCCCTAACCACTAGGTCACCAGTTGTAGTGTGTGTACATCAGGGGCATCACTGGGTCCAGGGCACTGGGACACAAGCCCCACTAAAATGTAGCTATTCCCCACTATATTTAGGGAAAACTTTCCTGTTTTAAACTACACGATACAGCCATTACGATCATGCTAATACACTACAGGCACATTACCCATAATGCCCCAGCATTGGCATTACAAAGTCTGCAGTAGGCAGACATGGGGATACCCAAGTACTTAACAGCACAGCTGTATGAATGTTAGTCAGTCTACATTTGACAGCAAATTAGCAATTAGCCCGCCGAATCAAAAGCATTAGCTACATTAGCAACTCAGACGGTGTGACTGAATTTAGTCCACCAGTAATACTGCATTTCATTTTCAAACTACAAAGGGGGCAGCTGGTGATCTAGTGGTTAGGGAGTTCGCCCTGAGATCAGAAGGTCATGGGTTCAAATCCCTGGATTGCTAGTGGCACCACTGAGGGACCCTTGAGTGAGGTACCGTCCCCACACACTGCTCCACGGGTGCCCCCCATTGGCAGCAGCCCCCTGCTTCACTTGGTGAAGAAGTTCTCACTGTGTACTGTGGTGTGTTCATGTGCGACTGTAAGGGGCCACTTTACTTTATATTGTTCAGTTAACTTCTCTGTCTTCTTTCTCTTTCGGCTTTACCCTTCAGGGGTCGCCACAGCGAACCATCTGTCTCCATTTAGTCCTATCTGCTGCATCCTCAACTCTCCCACCAACTAACTTCATGTCCTTGTTCAGTTAACTTCTCTGTATTGTTATCTAACTGGCATGAACAGATTCAAAAACACAACTTTCACATTTTTTTTCATGTCTACTGTGTATTTTTGTGCCCAATCAATTATGTCACATGCATTTGATTTTTTTAAAAATGAAAGTGTAAACAGAGCAGTGAGAAGACTTAGGAGACACAGACATTAGGGCTGTTATGATTAAAAATATACATTAAAAACGTGCAATTTGAATGAATATTCTGGTCCACAAGGAACTATAAGACCTCTAATAAACAAATAATAATCATTTAAAAAAGAAATAGAGGAACCCCACAAAAGTGGGATTTCACTAATGCACCTGTGTTTATAACAAAAAGCTTCATGTATTGGAAGCAAAATTAAATGTTTGCTCGATCAGTCACCTTAAGAATCACTAGATTACTCGATTATAAATACAGTTTATAGTGCCGGTTCTAAAAGACACATGTCTAACAGAAAATGAGAGTGTCTCAGTATTCATATCAGTACTCTGACACAAAAGAGCTTTGAATCGTGCCTGGTTGGAGATTTTTCCTAGGTAGAGTGAAAGGGTTTAAAAAATAGTTTGCTTTCTGTTTTCAATGAAGTCTGTCCTGTTCTGTAAAGAGGTTGTGATGCCCCCCTACACATCCCCCAATTCAGTGTCTGCCCCAGCACAAAGAGAAAAGATAAGATCAGTCCCACTAGTGGGAGCAGTCTAGAAGTGACCCCGATGTATATCCAAGCTATAATAGAGACGTTACTTCACAATATTTCTGAGGGCTGAGGAAAGACCATTTGCAAAAGGGCTGGATTAATGAAAGTCAGAGCTGACTTAGCTTTGTGTTCCCAGTGAAATGAACCGAGGCGGACATGCTGTGGATCAGTCGTACCTGTTGATCTGTGCTAGGCTTCCGCTGGAGCACATGGGACTGCTCCATCTGATGCAACGGGCTACTACTGCCATGAAATCCGTTCACTGTAAAGACATAAGGAAGACAGTTTCAGCTTTAAGAAGGATCTCTGAACAATGAAGCTGATCACATCCGACCTCAGTGACAAGAGGAAGCCGTGGCAAGAACTCCTGATAGAAATATGTCCGAAAAAGTGAAAATCTTGCGTTTTTGGTCATATGAGCATGAACCTCATCTAAGCAATGACAAAAGCAACAAAGCACGCCAACAAACCAAAGGAAGTGTTTCAGGAGGTACTTCCCAGTTTTTTTTCAGGCTATGGTATCTTTTCTTCCTCAGCAAGTTCATGGCACCTCCCTGCGTTGGGTCTAATTTTAATCCCCTTGCCCGTATTTTTAGAGCTGTAAGAAAGGAGCGCGTTCTGATCGTCTGCACTTGATAACATGCTTGATTCTATTCTAACACAGGGTGGGCCGGGCTCAGTCCCTGCCTGACGACGGCTTTATTTAAACTTTAAAACCTCAAGAGAGAACAATGTAAACACAGTGAATAATGCAGCTCTGGATCAAGTGAAATCAACTGAAAAAAAAAAATGAGAGAAACATGATCAAACGGCATTGTTTCAACCGTCGGTCAAAATAATCTACAAGCACCACAGCGCATTTTGGACGCAGCTTTATTCTTTCATGGTCAGCTGCTTGGCCGAGGCTCAGTGTGCAGAAAAGACCATTTTCCCTCATGACCTTGCATGTTTCCCTCCCTCGCACTCTTGCGTGTCATTAAAGTCAAACACACAAATCCACGCTCTTGAGTGTCGGAGCCCCTAGTGAGATGGAACTAAGTCGAGATGTCCTCATCCTGAACACATTCACAGTTTCCTTCCTCAATTTATAAGCGATGACACTGATCTCTCCCTGGCTGTGCCATAATTTCATTTGGTTTTTTTTTTTAACGGAGCGGGTTCAACATTGTGAATCACTCCTAAATTCCATTATCTCTCCAACGCATCACGAGAACAATCCCTCTCCCCTACTTGTCTACTCAGTGTCCCTGTATGAGTGAGTGCACCAGTGAAGAGCTAAGCTTACAGGACCAGAAGCGACGAATTACCATTAGAAGCACACACAAGGACATGCATATTTTCTACAGTAACAATCCTTCTTTTAACATAACCACAGTCATTTTGCTTTCACTTGATGTTATCTCTAGCTAACTATTCGACTTAGCTGTTTTGATTTTTAATAAGTAATAAATCAACTTTTCACAACTTTGAATTTCAGAAAGCAAATAGCTATACGACTTTTATTTGGACTATTTTCTATTATTAGAAATAATAGACATGACAGCTCTTTATTAGACCTGTTCAAACTGTTGCTTATACACTCAGCTACATAACTGCTGGCATCCTTGGTAAAGCTGGTCAAAAAAAAAAAGGTGATGAAAAATGGCGCTGTGGTCTATTGGCTGTACATTTTGTCAAAGAAAACAAAAACCTTTATTAAAAGCCTTACCATAGATTATTATTATAGCCACCCCAAGAGATTCTTACTCTTAAAATGCCACAAAAGCATGTTTCCATTTCTATTTCACATTTTGTGAGTGTTCAGGTACTCTTAAGCAGGCATCCATAAATTCCCTTCATTCATCAACAGGGGATGATTAGAGAATCCATAAATGGGGCAAAAAGTGTGTGGACCTTCATAAATTAGACAGTGGCTATAAAAAGGCCGACACACTTGAAAGTGCTCACTTCCGCTGTTAGGACAATAAATGTGAAAAAAAAAAAAAAAAAACGGTCCAGAAGAGAGTGCCCATGGGAAAGGACTATTTGAGAGACAAATGTTTCTCCACAGATCACAGCTGGAGATGTGCAGTAGATCCAGGTTTCTCAACCACTGGGCCGGGGACCACTGATGGGCCGCGAAGGCTTTTGATTGGGCCGTGAATCTAAAATCGAGACAGGCCATTGGTCCGCAATTGGTTATTTAATATCATCTCATGGGGCCAAGTGGGCCTTGGCAACATGCTGGGATAGACAGGTGGGCCTTAATGTTGAAAAGGTTGAGAACCATTGCAGTAGATGACGGCATTGTAGAGCCACTAAGTCTACAAAAAAAAAAACTGACACCACTTCTATGCCAACAAAGCATTTGGAAACAGACACTTAAGACAGGTTTGGCATACAAATAAGGACAGTTATACAGAAAAAAGAGAAAAGAACCTCATTCAATCCCCACCCCATTCAAACCTGGGAGGCGGTAGATGATTTCTTATGTTTTTTTTAATGTTGTTTTTATTCCAAAGGCCCTGAGGAACCTGGGTTATCTTAGGTAGCCAATACTCCCAGTGAAACCTGGAGTGTTTATCTTGATTTATCTATTTGCATTTAATTACTACAGGAGCAGTACTTGAAAATGACTCTTTAGCACTTTGAATCAGACTGGACAGGGTTGACTACAGTGTGGACTGTGGGAGGCTGTGAATTGGAGTGGGAATGACTCCCGAAAGAAGTCGGTGAAGAAACAGTGCAAGAGGATTATTTTGACCACACCTGTTTACACCCTTGAGAAAAAAAAAAAAACACATAAAACAGAGTGTGTATGTTGACTCAGTAGATGTAGTGCTGTTCCCTTTCTGATGGTAAAAGATAGATTTATGACATCTGTCTGAGGTCCAGAGAAAGCGACCAGGTGAACATCTCACAAGCTCCGACTTAACAGGCTTGATGTAGCCTCAGTTGTCTTCAGGGATACAGAGTGTGGACAAGCATGCTTGTGAGGGGGTGGTGAATATTAAGGATACATACTGAGACCATAAATAGAAACAGGAAACATGACATTATGCACAAATATGTAAAAATATTCCCTTCCCAACACTCTTAACATTCAAAATTCCTCAAGTGATATACATCACAGAGCACAAGTCGAGACGTGCTGTTGTTGATCAGGCAGTAGATGTCTCGGTAATCTCGGCTGCAACGGATTCACACGAACTATACAAGTGGCTTTCGTGTACTAAACCACAGATAAAATTAACACACAGGAAATGTATAATCAGAGGCCCTCTGTGGAACACATTACACCCTACAGCGAAGATAGAGAAGCTCCAGTCCACAGCATAGTCTAACCGAATGCTTTTCATTCCCATCAGATTAACCATTAAGTTTAGGGCTGCACGACTATCATTTTCATTATTGCTACACTGGCCCTCGCAATACTGACGCTGCTGAAGTTCACAACATGCACGTATGCAGCCCTTACTAGCTTCAGCAAATGCATTATAGGGGACATATTATGCAAAACTCACTTTCTGCATCCTTTTGTATTTCCATTTGGGTCTCTACTGCTCCTATACACACTCCAAGCATGAAAAAAAACATCCATCCGTTTTCTGTGAGTCAGTTGAAAGATTTTGGTGTCAGGAATCATATGCTTCTATGAGCCATTTGGACGGCTCCCCTATTGTGATGTCAGGAAATTTGCATAGAACCACCTATCGAGCCCCACCCACTAGATTAGCTGAAGATCCGCCATTTTGGTCTGCTGGTTTTACCAGTACACATAAGACGCCGAGCGCTACGGCTACAGGCGAAGGCGAGTCACTCTTGAAGTGTTGTGTTCATCTCGCTCTGGGTCCGACTCGGGGTCCAACACATAGGGCTGGATAGCGCCTGTCTTGAATAGAGCTGGTGAGATCTCTTTATGTGAGAGCGATTTTGTGCAAAGAACTTTATGAACATGTTTTATAACTTGTTTAAAAAGAGGTACAAAATGTCATTGCCCTGCATTATTGTTTTAATCCAAATAATTTAGGTTTGGATTACGCGAATGCCACGATTCGTTCAAACACCCAAAGGACATCTGTGATTAGTCACGATGCTCAGAGTTCACAAAATGACTTTCAGTGATTGGCGGCCCTAACCTGAATATTTAACTACTGCCTTCATTTCCCTTCTAAATTCACCCTTTCCACTGCTTAAGTGCAAACCTAAAAAACCATAAAATATTGCATTGTGGATTGTCTCCACACTCGTTCAGTCCTACTTCTGTGTCACACTGAGCCATACTGAGATTTTTTTACACATTTCATTCCATGTTTCTTACTTGCATAACTTTCTGGAAGAGTCATGATGTTATCTTCATGAATTTCAATGAGCTCCAGCTATATTCCTCCATGATGCAACTTCTTTTAATTCAGGGATTCAAATGAATGTCCGACTAGTGAATGTGGGAAATCAAGGCATTTGGGTGCTAAAGTCTGAAACATGAAAGGAGTTTTTGAGAAGAGGAGAAGACTTACCCGCAGGTAAGGAGTTCTTGTGTCGCAGTGACATTTTGGGGGTCCCAGGGACACTGGATGGTCTCTCCCATGTAGTCTCTGCAACAGAGGGCCACATGAAATCATTACTAGTGAATTACATCATCTGAGCAGGGCTCTGTGATGGGCCTGGAATGATAAGCTTGCGCAGGAACACTGCGGCTGACACAAACCCTCATAAAAGTGGTTTGCAGTGCATCCAGCTCCAGTCCTAGAAGGGCTTATGCCTGCAAAGTTCGGAAACTTCCCTGCTGGTTTAGTAGGTGTGACTGAGCAGTAAGGGACCCTAAACTGTGCCAAATCTAGGGCTGGACATTAAACCACCAGCGGCACGGACCCGTGCTGAAAGAGCAACAAATGGAAAATTGTCATCATATGGCAAAACCAGCTCCTTACATGGAAGTTCCCCTGTTTTGTGTTGATGCTCGGATGTCAGACGTCATGCTGAGCTTTGTTTGGTGTTCCTATGTCACGCAGAAGTTATTGTCATTTTAAAAAATAATAATGACCACTACTGGGGTTTTTAAAAAAGCATCACACGCAAATGAACATAAAGAACAGAAATAAACACGATCTTTGAACTCAGGAGTAGGCCTACTTCTTGGAACAGTTTTCACCTACAAGTGGGTGGGGAAAACACATCGGGGGGTGGGGGATTAGGTTGGGGCAAACGACAAGCATGTAGGAGAGAACACACCGCTTTTACACTTGTTTCATTTGTTGAAATCAGATTTTACTAATACGGTCTGAGTTCTAAGGGTTAAGGCTAAACTGATATAAATATACTTTGTGAACAATATAACACAG
>JBBIGA010000106.1:31927729-31954268 GCA_037576975.1 Alestes dentex | reverse complement strand
TAATCAATAATTCAGTCGTAATAATTCAGCAACAGCAGATTTGAATCACTTTAGTTAAACTATGATTCACTGACCGATATGAACGTCAGAATTCAACTGCGAATTACATTTCAAGGGATGTCAGTGGTTCTACATTAGTGTGATGAGTCTGCTAGTATAACCAAGCTTTGGTCATGTAATAAGCACAGCTCAACTGTCTCAGTATGAATAAAGTCTTAATCAGCCCACACTTAGTGTTATTGAAGCATGAGGTCCAGTTTGATACTGTCTGGGCAGCGGAGATATGATGTTAAAATGAAATTTTTTTTTCCACTGACTCACACACACACAGTTCCTAGGATATTGTGCGGCTTTTCAGTAATACCACATTACGTCTCGAACATTAGATCATTAGATATTTAAGCAAAATGAGAAAAGGGATCACAGATATTTTAGACTGTTGCGTGCATAAACGGAGCTATAAATGGTCTGGCCTTTTTTATACAGCTCTTGTAAACATCTTGGTTCAGTCCACTGTCATAGATTAAACCGTGCGCCTGTAGACATGCTCTCTGTTTTAGTCATTTTCTGAAAATTAGCTTGTTTTCTCATTTTTCGTTCGTTCTTATGATGTCGAGATTCTTTTCTGGTGCCCTCATTTTAAAGGTTAGGTGAATGTATTTTAGATGCTTTAACTATTTAACTATAATGGTGTTTTATGCTGGAAACGACCAGGTTCTGTCACATAAAGCAGGATTTCTCAGGCAGCTAATTTCATTCAGCTCACCCTGAATTAACTCTGATCACATTTTGAATGGGCTACATCACAACTTAATGCCTAACCTACTCTAGGGCAGGTTAAGTTCAGAACTTCAGATCACAAACAGCTCTTGGAGCAATCAGGGCACAGTTTCTGATGGACACTGGTCACATGTTCCCCTCTGTCACATATGTGGCGTCTATCACATTAACAATGGTGTTTTTTTTTAGCAGAGGAAACCAAATGATGCTAGACAGATTTGAGCAATATAAAGCAAGTATTAAGGCAATTCGGTGTCAACAGCACTGCTTTTAATCATTACAAGTGCTTCACTTTCAACATATTTTAATTTCTAACCTCCATCTGGGCTAAAAGGGAAAGTGTTCAACCGATTATGTAATAGTCGGTAGAGTTAACCTACAATGTATTTGTTACATTTTGTGAAGCAGAGGCTTGATCAGGAACCCTGAAGTTAAACACGCTTCATTACCAGTTCAATCAGTGTTGCTGAACAGATGTGAGCTTATATGAGATTAACACAGTTCATTTCAAATAAGACAGTGTTTCAAATGTCCAATGTCTTTTTGCTGTTACAGGGGGTCCTCGGCTAACGACAGTCTCGACATGCGAAGTTTCGAGTTTACAACACTCACTAATTTGGTCGTGCGCAACGGAGGACTACGCAGAACACGCAGTAACGCGGTGTCAGAGTGAGGGAGTTGCCGTCCCCCAGTATGCTTACTTACGCCATGTTGGACTGTTACAAGCATAAGTGTTTTTATACTAATTTTTTGTCATTTTTTCTGTTACTACAGTACAGTGAACAAGTACATTATACTGATGTCCTTTTCCTTTTTCTGTGGCTTAGTTGTGTTTTTATATTCTAGATTATGATTTTACAACTGTGTTAGGATCGGCAAGCGACTTAGGCCAGGGTGTGTTTCGACCAAAATTCGACATCACTGTCGTAGGAACGGATCTGTGTCGTAACACGAGGATCCCTGTACTGATAAATCCACAGCACTCCTGTTCTGGCCAGTGTTATTGGTCAACCAGTTTATATCAGTCAGGACTGAAAGCTAGACAAGCTGGCTGCCCCAAATGTGACCCAAATTCCCCAAAAGCATGATGCAGGTGAGATAAAGCTGGAGTACACGAATAACAGGACTACACCAACACTGACAAGGTTATCTATATCCATTTCACTTATTTCCATGTGGCTATGTGTCATAATTCCAGAGGGTCTGAAATAGCCACATGTGGCACAGGCCTGTATTATTTTCCTGTGCAAACCCTTGGCTCGGCTGTCTCTCGGTGCTTACCAGTGAAGAAAGCACAGCCTGAACCATCAGTTCAGCTCCAGTGACACGCATGGAAAAGAGATTTGGCAGCAAGAGATCAGAATCCTTTCAGAAGTGATCTACAGTGCCATCAAAGGCCATTCATTACCAGACTCTTCCTCTCCGGTCCTTTCAGTGCGTTTCTAATGAGGCTATCAATACTGTGAAAGAAATCGACTGAACTGGTGGCGATAACGTAATTGCGCTCGGTCTGCCAATGCAGAGGAGATACGTTTTCTTCTCATAAATGTCAATAAGATTGCGTAACTGTAATTAGTATGTCACTGATGCAGTTCTGATTAGGTTTATTCTGTTTTCTAGCGCAGAACCGGTACCTCTTCATCCTTCCTGTCACTCATCTACATCTGACATGAATATAGACGGGCCGCATTACATACTGGGAGTACTCGTTCCTCAAAAAGGCCAGGCATCTCGGCATGAAAGACGAAAACCTGTAGAGAAAACCTGGATACCTAAGGAAAGACTGGGAGGGGAAAAAAAAAAAAAAAAAGCCTGTGGATCTTTTTACGAAGATGCGACTCTGAACTGGAACAGTTGGTTACTAGGCAACAAGCACCTGAGCGAACATATTAGTCTAATTACTGCATTCAGACCGGCGTCAGCAACAGGGCGGCAGGGCCCCGTTTTCACGTCCTGGCTATTGTGCCACTTTGTGTTACTAGAGATTGATTTTTCTGTGAAAACACAGCGAGGATATCATGTGCTTCTGATCTGTAATGAATATGAGTACCCGCCGCCTTGTAAGTAATGAATATTGGCCTAGTTATGTCTCATGAAGTCCATCTTTTATTTATCACCATCTGTAATGGCATCCGCTGCGGTGTCGGCTGTTCCTGCAGGACAATTTGTGCAAAGTCGAGCCATTACAAACGTTCATTTTTTACTCTGATTGCAGGCAATTTTGCCACCTAACATTACTAAAATGCTACATTTATTCCACATTTTAATCACATCAGAGCGCCTCCCAGTACTTGTCATGCACCAGTGTAATTTAGTTGTCTGTGTGTGCACTGAACGTAGGTCTACAAGCTCTTTGTTCTACTCGGCGCTGTCACTTGCGGTGACATTTTCTGATGTTTAAAGGATGAAAAGGACTGCCTTCATATTCAAGTGCCCTAGAAGACATTTCCTCACCATGTTGCTTCACATAGTCCATGCCAGGGAGATGTTTTTATTGGACAAAATACGGCTTGTTGATTGGCTTTATTTTAGGACATTCCTGTTCCTTTTTTTTTTGTTTTGTTTTATTCTCTCCTTCACATACACACGCATACTTCTTCCCTGAAGAACCCTCAAGAAAAAAGTTCCCAGAAGAACCTTTTCGTTTGGGTTTTTTTTTCTTGGGTTTTGTTTTTTTTTCTTTTTTAATGGGAACACAATTCTATATTGTTCTTGTATTTTTTCTAATCCCCTGTGGCCTTCTTATGACTCTTGCATAGTTATATCAAAAAACGTTAATTATTAGTTTTTACATTACTATATGCAAACCTCCCTTTACAGTTTGCAAACCTGTCTTCGCATTACACAGGCTGTTTTGTTACTGTACCTTTAGGACCAATAAATGGACATGATTTGATTGGCTGTCCATATTGTCTTTTATTCAAAAAAAAAAAACAAAAAACACTCCTCATAACTTAAGCGCGAATGAAGCTGAATAGTAAGCACGACAATGAAATAGTAATCAATCGACATGTAGATGGTAACTGTGTAACATTAACACAATTACGAGTTTTTGTTTTACTTATCACCTTCGGGGTTAAAGTTCTTGTTCTTTTTGGTTTTCTGCTTTTATCTCATCCACTGTGAAAACCCAACAAACAGTTCTGAGAATCTGAAGCTCTGAATTTCAGGTTTTAGCGTCGTCCTCCTCACCCTAGGCTATTATTAAAATCTCGTATTATAAATTTTGCATTGGTGACTGAATATTTTGCCTTGATTCTTGAATGTTTGTGAACTTATTTGACCTTTCTTCATTTTTACAGAAACCTGACTGAAAATCAGATCTCAATGTCTCTTCAGACCTTCTGAGAGAATCTGTATCTAAGCTGCAACAGTAAATGAAGCAATATAGCAATTTTTTTTCCCCCTTTATTAAACTAAGTGATCATACATTGAATGTATTTGTTGGCAAAAGTATGTGAACCTCTAGAATGATCAGTTTGGTGTAGGGGATATTTAAAGTCAGGGGGTTCGGCCAGTCGGATGACAATTATTTTATCCAAAAATTCATCAACTTGGGTCTTCATGGAGTGGAACAGAAGCAGGGAAAAAGCAAATACTCTCCGAGAAGAACATCACTGTAGCTTTAAATTCGTCTTAGGGCCACTCGAATGGGCCAGAAAACTGCTGAAAGAATATTAAGTGGACTTAATAGACCCTTTTGGTTTGAAGGAGATATGTTTGGTGAAAACTGAAGACTGCATTCCAACGTAACAACTTCATCCCAGCAATAAAACACAATAGTTCCATGATCGCAGTTAAGAACTGACTTACTGCCATTGGACTAGGACAGCTTGTCATTCTGCATTGTATCAGCAAATTCTACACAAAGCTGTAATGGCTCCCATCTGTGACCTGAGCTCAACAGAAGATGGGTCTTACAGCAAGACAACAAGACTAAAACACCATTCACTCTATCAAAAAATAAGTGAAGCAGAAAAACGTTGCTATTAGGAATGTGTCAGGACCTGAAGAGTGGAGCATTCCTACAAGAAAGCCCACCATCACCACTGAGCTAAATCAGCTATGAAAGGGACAAAAGTCCCTCAAGTCAATCTCTGAGACTGAGGTATTAGGTACAAGGAACATTTGGTCATTGCTTGAGGGAAGTCACAACAGTTACTTAAAGCAAAGGTTGACATACTTTTGCCAACAAAACATTCGGTGCTCACATTGTTCAATAAATCATTAGTGTTACTTATTTTTTTGGATTATCCTTATCTAATGGAATGAGTTTGATGAAGATCTGAACACATTTCAGGTCAGATGTACATGCAAATTCAGGGTTCAGAAACTTTCAAGCACTGCTTCATATATATAGCTCCACACCACTAACTATATAACACTTTTTTTTTAAGCATGGCACAGTTCAGGACAGAAATATTGCAGCTTGAAAAAAAATACTAAAAGCTTTTTAAATACTAACTATAGAATCAAATACTAATTTTACGAATGAATACTCAAGTATTCCAACGATTTACACCAGCCCTCACATCAGTATTTCAAAAAAAGAAAAAAAAGAAAAAGGTAAGCAAACATCACTGAAGGTCATTTTTAAGCAACATCTAATGAACCAAGATGAATTGTTTAATGAAGCAAGAGTGGTTCTTCTATGACATTTTCTACGTGTGGCTCTTCTATGGTTCCAAAAACACCCTACACTTTGTTGCCCGAGAAGAGGTTTTCCAACCCTAGAGGTATTTCTGAGGTATGATGGGTACAAACCAGCAGACCTGGATGGCAGAGAGCCACTAAACCACAAGGTTTCTGCACAAAACAGGAAGGAAACCACACAGCCCTCGCTGCCCCCCCCACACACACACACACTCACACATACACACTAGGCTGTCATGTCACTATGGCAATCAAACAACACAACACTATAATCAGTGACATCTTTTCCAATCTGACAAGAGGCCTTTTAATACCATGAAAAGCTCCAAACCTAAGTTCTTCAGAGGACATTTGTAGTTCGCTGCGCAAAGACCAGCTTCTGGGTGGTTCGCTGTGTGTCGAAACCGAGAATCCAAGCCCAATCAAAATCCTTTTAACAGTCATCTCTTAAGACACTTATGGAACACCTTAGACTAAACAGACTAGACGATTTATAGTGGGCACATTCCAAGCGTGAGTCACTGTGAAGGATTATTGTAAGTGACTGGTCAGGGCCTTCATATGTTTTCTTGTTTTCACATTAACAGCTCCACCAAGCATGGTGGAATTATCTTTAAAAGGAACAGCTGCCTCTATTACTGGCAGATGTGAAGGTGGAGCACGGGCTATTTTTAGCTGTCAGGACCACTGAAACCAACGCCAGGTCAAAGTAATAGGAACCAAAATGTCTCTAACTTTCATAAGCTAAGTGCAACTGGTGTAGGAGGCGTTCATTACTGGGAGTCCTGAGTCATAATAACCAGTCCATAAATCCTCGTAAGCTGTTATTACAGCAACTATTTATGGCGGCTGCATAGGTTTATTTGTCCATTTGACTCGTGCATATGAGCGCCATCCTTACAAAGCTCTTATTGCCGTACTCCCACCTGATGTAGGGATTTAAATACTTGCTCATGAGGCGAAAGACTAACATGTAATGTCATTTCTAAATGCCACTGAGAAAGATCTCCAGATCTTGGTGTGGTGGAGAATTTTACTGGAAACCTCATCTACAGTAAATACTAGAAAAGTGAAATCATGGCATCAGTAATTATTTTCTGAGTCCAGATCCTCATACAGTCATCTGGGGAATACACAGATGGACGTCTTGTGGGCGGAGAGAGAAAGAGTACATAGCGCGGTACTCTAAGGAGCAGCTTTGGCTAGACACAATGCTAATTGTTTAGAGACAACGCGAGGAGAGCAGGGGATAACTGCAGCAAGCCATGCTGTACCAGCCAAGCACGCTCACACTGCACTGCATGCTGGGACACTGGCAATGGAAGCGGGCTCATCGTTAATTATGCCTTCTGTATTCTGTCTGACTTCAAAATAACAAATCAGAATCTGGGAGAAATGGCAAATTTAAAAGAAAACATACCTGGAAAAACTTGTCAAATGCATGTCAAATGACTCTGTATTAACCTTATTACTGTTGTTACTATAGTAGCTTAATAATCATCAAAAAGGGGGAAAAAAACTACGTATTAAACATAGCTTTCAAAGTAAACTGAAGCTTCACATTTTCAAACAAAAATGTAAAACAAAAGTTAAAAATAACTTTAAATAGAACCAAAATGACACTTTCACTATCAAATGAAAGTTACCCCCCCACAAAAAAAAGACAGAAAAAAGAAAAAAAGTGTTTCTTAAAATCTTATTGTGGATGTCAAGGGAATTTTCTTGCCATGAGGGCTCTAAACAAATCTGACCACTTCTATTTTCCTTCATTTCGTTTTTGGCCTCTTTTCACCCAGAAGCTGCATTGTGGAAAAAAAATATATATATGTTCAGATGTGCTCACCATTGCTTACAGTGTTGACGTAGTATTTCCGCCCCTGTGGCGACATGTAGCTCTTCCAGTCTTTAGGCAGGGGGCTCTGGGTCGGCTCCTCGCAGGGCAGCACACTCATGGAGGCAGACTTCTGGATTAACAGGAAAACAGAAGATCATCCGTCTTATCAGCACTACAAAACAGCCGTGCTGTAACTCAATATTTTCTCACTCAGCTCAGTTAAACAAGTGGAGAAATTTGATTGAGGCCGTAGACTATAAACTTTCATTTGATTTGGGACTTAACTGTTGAACTTGCAATTAAACATACAATTACAGAACTACGTTTGAATATCGTGTCAAAAGCAGAAGTGGTAACTGCTGATGTCACGCACATGTTACGCACATCTGACCGTCCCAACAATATTCTGAGTTTTCAGAATGTCCCAAGAGAGCTACTTATAAGAAATCAACACAAAACCAGCCTGGAATTTCCTCACTGTAGGTATCAGCTGCTTGAAACTGGGCCCCTGCCCACCTCACTGCATTTTAGCTGTGGTCGAAGGCAATATTTTTCTAAAGCTTAGCCCATAGAGGTTTCCCCATCCATAATTTTCTCCAGTTGAGAATGCTGAAAATGTCTGAGGAATGCCAGACTCTTCACTCTCCTTCCAAAGGCACTAAATTATACCTTCAGCATCTATACGGAAAAGTGTGCATGATGAGGCCTATGATATCCTGCAGAGATATTCTATATACTGTATACGAGGGTGTGAAAACGATGCTGAAGTATCACTGTCTCATATTATAATGTTCTACTTTTCCACATTACCTCAAAATGAAACAGTTTTATGACATTTTGCTTTCTTTTTGTTGAAGGAACAAAGGAACAACAATGGCACAAAGGTCAAAGTCACGGTGGCTTGAGCCCAAGCCCATTTCCCTCGAGTGTCTTTGCAAACAAAGGCACATTGATAAGACAGTTCAATACTCCCAGTGAGGAAGGACATTCCAGCTGTTAAGCCAGGGAGTGGATTCTGTTTATCATGATCTAAGCCGTGTGCCATGTTACTATTTTATCCTGGAGTAATATCACGAATGCTTTTCCCCAAATAAAGAAGGTGCTTTATATTAGCATAACATCGCTAATGGATTTCTCTGGGGGTGTGAAGATTCATAATTTGGTCTGATACGGTACAATTGTGTCTGTATTTGATACTATTTTTAACACAAAAATAAGGAGCACCTGTACGTCTGCCTTGTGTTAATAAGTCAATGTTTCCATTTTCACTTTATTAGAACGGTTAACAGTATAAAAGTGCAGTATTTTACAATAATGCACCCCAAGCTAATATGTTAGCTCCAAACAAATGTACACTTATGCGGCGTGTGCTTGTGATTTTGAGATAAAGACATGATCAGATTATATATGCAGAAGAAGGAGGGTCTGCCCTCATTATAGACTTTATGTTTATAACCCTTTATGCATATTAAACTCCAGTCGGTTCAATGCAGAGATGCACTACTGTTATTTATGCAAATCCACAGTCCCTTATTATTCTGGCATTCCCCACCACTTTTAATAATAGCCATATTTTAAAAGAGAAGTCAAGTACTTTGATTACGCAGTCCATTAAAAACAGAACTGGACCATATATGGGAAAGCTTACGGCACGTCCGCGCAACCACACACTTCTCTGGGCACGGCAAAACCAGTGTTAAATGCTGTTTCCAGTTTGAATTCTCTCATACACCTCAAACTCTTGTGCTTAGATCTTCAATCACCAGACACTGGTACTATATATGAGTCAAATATTACAGTTTGGTAAATATTAGAGTCATGATTATGATGATGCAAGAACCAAGTCTCAGGCGGGAATAGTGGGCTGCTAGCCTAAAGGCTAAACCTTAGCTAAAATCTATCATCATCCCAATACGCCCTTCCATTAATCTTTCTAATGTTCACTTCCACAGCCTGGTCTTACATTAAGTCTGATTGCGACTGACTACACACCAGGGGACATGGAGAGTTAAAAAAAAAAAAAAGTACCTCAGCCATTCAGCTGAAAGGGCTAATGTTAGGATGTGCTAAACTGTTTGTATGTTTGTGTTGCCTTGCATGCGTCACCTAAATATACAGCTATGGAAAAAAAGAGACCACTGCTATTTATTTTTAAATCAGCAACTCTATGAGTATGACAACCATTCCAGTGTCGGTTAAATTCCTACACAAGCACCGCATTCTGCTTTATGAGGTACTGACTTGATGATCATCTGAATCAAATTTTATTTAATGAGGAAAAGTATAAAAAAAACACTGCTGTAGTCAACAATCTCTTCTTGCAATGTGATTGGATGGTGAAACGCTACTAGAAGTATGTAAAAGGTCATTATCACCATTTTGTTTAAGAGTGAACAAGAGATTTGTTTTCTTTGAATTATTCAAATTCAGCAAACACTGCGTCATTTCTCTTATTTTGAAGAACCGTATTTTTTGATTTGGAAATGAGGAGAAATACTGTCAGCAGTTCTTCAAAGCTGTTCAGTTCAATACTCGCACCTACAGAGGATAAAAACTGAGAAACGGAACATTTTTGCAGTGGTCTCTTACTTTTTCCGGAGCTGTATATATCACTGCATTTATTAAATACAGACTGAACATACTGTTGTTGTATGTATTGAATTGAGGCTTGTCCTGATTCAATATGTTGTTACTAGCGGTGCACTGATATAGGAATTGTTGCCAACATCCAATGTTTCACTAAATTCATTTCATTATTCATTCGATTTATCTCTAGACAGATACATATGCATTAAAATCAATCCACATACTTCAGCACAGTACTCCAGCGGCATCTGAACATTCTCCTGCACGTTGATAAGCATGTTATTAAGTATCACTTTAAAATATCAGTCAAATCTAATGATTCTAAATGATTTTCTCTGAACATCCATCGCCTCATAGTGGAACAACATCACTAACGGCTTTCACAAAGTGACCGATTAGGCCATTAACAGGGTACAAAAATTAGACAGATATAAAAACTTTCCCACATTTTCTCCTCATGAAGTATCACTCATAGTCTCTACTGATTATAAAGATCAAATCACACAAACTGGCCAAAAGTGACTTTGCCAGCCTGTGTTGGCATATGTACTGTTCAATAATGCAATAGCTCCAGATGGCTTACAACTCAGCTTTTGGACGGTCCACGCCGCGTTTTTCAGATCTGCCTCTGGCTGCTTATGTATGTTAAAAGCACAGACTCTGCAGACCTCCCAGAGCCACACGAATCACGGTCATTAAACATCAATCACCGATATTCAGGCGTGAGTTGAGTCATTTAGTCAGCTGCCTCTGCGAGCTCTCCTGCCAACACTTGATACTGATCTTTGAAAATCTGGCAGGACCTTTCAGAATAGACTTGATCCATCAGATTAAATCAGATGGGCTTCTGAGATGGCTGGATGAAAACACAACTTTATCTTACAAAATGTCTTTTAGTCTGCTTCCTGTGAGGATTCAGCGTGGACGTGCAGGACCTGAATGATACTATTTATTACTGACACAAAAGGACACATGGTTCCCATACCCAAGCCTGGTCAGAACGGGAAAAAAACGATCGCTTTCCTGGCCTGCTGCTGGCATCTTGCCTGGAAAGTCAGCAATACCCTGTCAAACTCCCAAGAAAAGAATTCTTCAAATACCTGAACTTGTGGATTAGGTCCATAGGTTCTTACAAATCTCTAAGCTTTGATCTCTATGTTTTTGGGCATGGTTACCCAATGCTCTTCCATTTCCAAAGAAACTAAATGCACTATTTCAGCAGTCAGTAAAAGGGAAGTGGTCGCCGCAATCAAACAACAAAACGCTCAACAGTTTTCATCCTGACATACAAGAAGCTGCTTAATAAGACAATCATGGTGTGGGCCTAAAATAGCACCTTAAATTAGACTGATTTTCTTTGCCGTTGATGTTGTTTAAATGTAGTCCCATTAACCTAGAAAAGCACAAAAAGTTGTACTGTTTATTTCATTTTACAGTTCCACAGTCAAGTAATAACAGATAGTGAGTCAGTGGTTAATCCCATTACAATACCTATTCTGATAGAATTGCCGTTTTTAGGAAAAGCTGCCTGTTCAGCTAAATGTGACCATGAGTCACTATTTGTGTCTGTAATCCAGAGTTGCACTAAACCAAATCAAACTTTCAACAGGCAATTATGAGAAAGCTCGTTGTCCAGGATGCTAGCCTTGCTCATGGCTGTGTGAGTCAGTCTTTCCTGTGCAACTCAGTCAGAAATAAGTGACCTGTGCGCACATGAACTCCCATGACCCTGACTCCCAACATCTGGACAGAAATCTGGCCAGCGTCCACCAGGATCAGAGTCCCAGCATTATATCTGTACAAGGCTAAATATGGAGACTATCATTTTTTATGACAAACAACAGTCTAATTTTTCACATGTGTCCACTGCAGAAAATTATTCTCAACCTCAGAGATCAAGAGTTAATGTGTTTTTCTGGGTTACTCAAATGTAACTGCAAAATGACACATTGAACTACAGAGTGATTTACGTCGTACTTAAATTAGCATTACAACATTTTCCACGTGTGGTTGAAACCTTGAGTATCTATACCAGTGGTCACCAACACAGGTCCTGGAGATCAACGTTGCTGAGATTGTCCAGTTCCAGTCACAATCCGAAACACCTGCTTTGGCTGCTTTACTTCTTCAGAAGTCCCTGATTGGCTAAAGTATTATGTGAGAGGGAGGAGCCGCATGTTAAATGCACGTTGAACTTTGCTGGATCGGATCAGATTCTTTTTCTCTTTTCTTCCATTATTTCTGTTGATATCGGCCCGATATAGAAATTTGGTCCCGGGTGGGGTCCACCTCTTAGAACTATGTGACAATCATTGCATATTGAACCGCCTCACCAGTCCTGTAGTACTAACAGTCCTGTGACGAATTGCATCAGCTTATGACACGTGATGCTTTTCCGAGCATTATGATATCATCTGTACAGGCGCATGTTTCTTTACAAAGAGAGCATAACTAGTCATTCTGGATTTTGCTTTCACTTCAAATTCTTTTGTATTCAGAGTTTTTGAGAGTATTTCTTAATTGGGGCCTTACTGGCTGTTTTCATTCATTTCAATTTATCAAGTGAATATGTGAAAATATCATGTATCACGAAACTTTTTACATGTTTGCCATATTGCCCACCCTTAGCTTCAGGCGCCTTGCAGAAAGCTTGACTAACCGTCACCCTCTCAGTGTTGGTGGCATCGTGTGATGGGCCCAGCTAGCTAGTCAGCGGGAATTGCCAATGAGTAAAATGTGATTACATTTGAATAATAAAGCAAAACAAAAGTAATATGTCACTTTCTCTGAAACTCCAGGCCTTCATTCACAATATTTCCAATTTGCACTGTGACTAAACTCGGTAGTGTCACTGTGGCTGTGGAACCACCTGTGCCATCCTCTAACCACAGCCTCACAAAGTTCCCCTATTAAAACACAGCACGGTGATTTCATGTGTAACTGGTAGAAAGAAGCTACTGTGGTTTGGCCCTCTGATTCGGCTCGAGCGGTTTGCTAAAAACAGAATTTCCACAGGCTGCCACTACTCACAGGACCATGTTAAGCACTAGCCTTGCAGATTCAGGGCAGCAAGGAGTCAATTACCAGCCTCTTGCAATCACTGTGTGTTTGCAGAGCCCTGTGCGGCAGTGAGTGTGGGGGGATGTGGGGATATTTCTCATACATGATAGAGAATTCATTACCACAGCACCCATGACTCATTTTTAAGGTAATGGAGAGACTGAGAGGTGTGAGTTTCCAAGCCAGGCCCAAGACGCACAGCGAGGCAAATCAACAGCCTAAGAAAAACATGTGGCAGTGTAACACTGAATAGCTTTATTTGGTGTCACTGTTTGGATTTTGCCAGATGTGAAGCTCTGGGACTCGTTGCCAGATGCTGAGAAACGAGCCCACCACGACAAGCAACACATGTGAGAAATTCCCACTTCCTCAGAGTTCTCCTTCAACTTTCAGTCACATTTTATTGTACGTCATATAAATACATCGCAGTACATACTGCGGCACACAGTATCGACCTTATGTATGATCTAATTAACAACATAATGCGTGGACCCTAGAAGGGGGCCATATGACAAAAGCATATCACATTTTTCACATTTTGACATCCATCACAATATTTCATGCTTCTAGGGATGCACAAGGATACTGGAATCATATCAGTATCATCAGAGAATTGTTTCAAAACATTATCAGCACAGAAGAGAGATTTATTGGACAGATTTGACTGATTTCATGATTTACTGCTAACATTTGTTTTTCCCTCAAACTCAACTAATTGGTAGAAACTCCACTAAAGAATGTCATATTTAAGCGTGCTGACTGAAGAGCAGGTATACTATATGCTGTTCTATATGCTGCCTGTTGCTTCTAGGCTCCTAGTTGGTCTAAAATTTGGTAGAAATTCGGTGGATGCAGCATATGATACCCATGACAAGTGTTTCACAACAGTACAATAGTAATTTCACTTGTTCTGATTGACAAATGTCTGGACATAACTTTCTGTACTTGATGTACAACATAAAACAGATTTTTAGTTTTAGCTTCCAAAACTGATTTACAGTGTGTTCCACGAAATGGCATGGTTCCAAGCACTCATGCGACTGTTGTTGCAGTAGATTTGTTTGTTAACTCAGATTATTAGCCAGTTAGCATCATGGCCACACCAAGATCGTCTTTTTTTATTGGGATGGACCCCAGAATACATCTATTTCTGACTCATTAAGGCTACAGAAGGACTTTAAATCACTGCACCATTTCATATCAGAGATACACATGTAGTCTTCCTTTTATCTTTATGCAAAAGTGGTAGACTTTCTGAAAAACACCAGGTGTATCTGTGGTGACAGCAACGACCCACAAACACACAACAAGCACTCTCACACTGGTGTACTCAGTGTGTGTTTTCACCATGAAACCAGTGAACTCTTTGCAAGCCTTTTCCATGATTGACCAATAGACAGGGCATGATGCAAAAGTGGAGAGCATTATGTGCAACATGCATTTAGCTCCATCGACTGAAAATTCGAGGGTTGAGTCATTCAGAGAAGGGATGGCTTATTGTTTCCGTTTTGGTTCCTCTTCCAAATTGTGTTACAGTGTTCGGTTCAGCGGAACGACTATGAATGGAGCGCTTCTTCTGCGTAAAGCAGTTGGCATCCAGTTTCCCTCAGCCAAGACAAGATCATTCCACTGATACTGTTTTACTATGAACGCCGCTAATTCTCATTCCAAACTCCAATTGTGAAACTTCTTCAGAATGCCAGAAGGCCCATTGAGTCGTGGATTAATTCCCCTCCTAGATGCACAGTTTACATCATGATGCTTTCTGTGATCTTGAGCCAAACACTACTTGTTGAAGATCACATGAGGGAATATAAGTACAGTGTCCATTTGTCATATGTGAACACACCACAGCACACAGTGTGAAACTGTTCTCTGTATTTAACCCATTCACCCAAGTAAAGCGGTGGGCACCCAAAAGCAGTGAGTGGGGATGGTATCTTGCTCAAGGGTACCTCAGTGGTGCCACTAGAAGTCCTGAGATTCAAAACCACAACCTTTCGATAGCAAGGGCAACTCCCTAACCACTAGGCCACCAGCTGCCCCCTCTTTTTTCCTGCATGACCATGTGGGTTTCAGTAAATACAAGCAGTGCTACACTCTGTCTCGACCTGACTGGTCCAGCTGGCCGCGTTACCTCAACCTTCAGGAAAGAGATGGACACTCTCAGTGGTTTATGAGTAACACATTATGCAACACAGTAGACAGGGAACCTGACCTGGCAGACAGGATAGCCGAGGAATGTGGAAGTCTTGACAGAGCGTGGAGACTGTTGGAGATCATCAGATACGACAGACAAATCCACCAGAGAATTCGCCTGGGCCTCATTCCTAACTGCCCTGACCAGATGAGTGGCTGGGTGGTTCAGTTGGGTGAACTTGAGCCTGTGTGTTCTTCGCACTAAGTTGTAACAAGCTGAATGCCTGAATAAAAAACAGCTGTAAACAACTCACTCATATTTTCCACACTTTTCTGAGGAGCTGACCAGGCTGCTGAATCTTAGTCGAGTTGTCAACAGGATTCTTTTTACGACTCGATAAAGTAAAGTGGCCTCTTATAGTCCGGCGTAAACACACCACACAGCGTGAACTTCTTTCTCTGCATTTAACCCATTCACCAAGTGAAGCAGGGGACTGCCACCAATGAGGAGCACCTTGAGAGCAGTGTGTGGGGACGGTACCTTGCTCAAGGGTCCCTCAGTGGTGCCACCAGCAGTCAAACTCACAACCTTCTGATCACAGGGGGAACAACCTAACCGCTAGACCACCAGAGGCTTAAGTGAAACTTAATCTAAGTTTTTAGAGGGCTCTTAAGTGGATGAGACAAATCTCAGGACCTACCTCCACCACCTGAACATAACTGGAAGGAAACCATCCTCTCACTCCATCCTTCTCTCCTTCCCACCATCCTCCGGGCAGAGCCTGGATTAGTTTGATGACTTCTCCTGCCTCGAACTTCAGCCCCTGCTGATGCTGCTCCCCACTGAAGGCGTACAAACTTTTACAGAAAGATCCAGACATGGCCAACTTTTCCATGAAAAAAAACCCTAATTCGTCTTCTTCTCACACGCTCGCATGTATCACTTCGCCACTTCGGTACAAATCCACTGACAGCCTGGTGACGAGAAGTTTAAACGTGCTCCTGCTGAGAAACAGAAGAGCAGCCCTGTAGCGTCACTTCTCTCCTCCGTGACCCAGCGACTCTACAGGCATGGGTGGCACAGACAGGAGAATTTCGCTCTTCAAGTCCCCACCCGTTTTCAGACAAGCTACGCCCTGCCTGCCACGTGATTGGACAGCGGACCACTCTATCAAACCCTCCTCCCATTGAGAGAATGGTGAGTAGTAGCCAATCACAGAACAGAAGGGCGGGGCTTGTCGGAATACGGGTAGGAAATAGCATGCACACACCCCTTTTTGATGCCTTGCTGCGTGCTGCTCCCACTGCCGTGTGACCTGTTTGTTTATCACATTTAAAGGGGCAATTTCTATTCTTTGTTTAAATAGCAAGTTTTTAAAAAGTGTTTAATGCAATCAAATGTACAATAATAACAAATAGACTCCTTAATATTAAATTTACAGATTTATATTTTATTTCCAGTATTGTTGAGTATGTCACTGAGGCTGCATGCAGATCATTTTTGCACATTTTAGAGAATACTATTTTTTATATATTTATGGAGAATGCAGAAAGTATTTCACATATGCATGTGAGGGAATAAGGCTCATCTGGCCACTAGATGGCAGTAGTTCGCCACTCTAGTTTTGGCCCTATTCAGCCAAAATACGGAGCTGCCGGGAAAGTGACTCAACCTACATTTCTTGTGCACTTTTGCGTTTTTCCCTGATGTCCACTTATGCCTTTTGTGTGCTTTTGTTCAGCAAAAAAATAGTCAGTTCATTTTTAACATGACAATTTTCCTACCTCTCTTTATACCTTACACGTAAGCAGTTTGCTTTTGTACTTTTATATCTGATAAATATAACACTGCTGCATGTTGAGTTGGTGCATCTATGTAAATGCTGCATTTTTTTTTTTTTTTATATACACTACATGGACAAAAGTACAGGGAGTCGCCTCACCTCAATCTTAATGCTTCACCACATCAAGATATTTTGGACAACACCTTGCTTCCAACTTTGTGGACACGGTTTGGTGAAGGCCCTGTTCTGTTCCAGCATGACTGTGCCACAGCACAAAAACCATGGTTGGATGGTTAGATGCGTTCGGTGTGGAGGAACTTGACTGGCCCACACATAGCTCTGACCTCAACCACATCCAACACCTTTGGGATGAACTGGAACGGAGATTCTGAGCCAGGTCTATTGTTGTAGTTTCATTACTCATAATGACCATATAGCTAAGCAGCATAGTCAGCATCCCAATACTTTTGGCCAGTATATCTGGATGTATGTAAAAACAGGTAATTCGAAACAGGTAATTTGCTGCTAAATTTGCATACATAGAACATACAGCCTGGGAGTGGGTAAATGGTGTTTACATACTACATCAATCAAAAAGTTTTTTTTATATGTGTGTAATTATAGTAAAATATAAAAATCAATTAGTCTTCAATTGGTAGACTCTATCTACCCAAAAGCTCCTTGTGAGTGAACATATGTTGACTGTTGAACGATGGGTTTTAACTGATAGTTGGCACCCAGAAGTTGCACCAGTGTTGGAGGAGTAAATCTACAGTGAGATATTTACGCAGTTTTAGATTTTTTAAAAGGTAAACGTCCGGCCCATTTTGTACTGTTAGCTTTGGGGAAAAAAGACTCACAGACAGTACAAGCTTGCTTACATTTTAATGAGTTATTGATTAAGTGATCTACCTCAGCTATTCATGCATAGGAAGGAAGTGATTATCTCTTCGAGGTCTTCTACTCAGATTCAGCGGTCTGTGAAACAAATTTGAGATAAAAGAGGATGAACGTTTCAGTCTATTTTGAGCAATGATTTTGATCATCTGAATAGATGAAAAAAATCACCTTTCCAACATCACGGTTCTTGGCTCTCAGCTTGTTGACCTGCGACTCCGCAGTGTCGGCCCGCTCCTCAGCCTCCTCCAGCTCTTGCTGCAGCTTCCTCAGCTTGGACAGGTGAGCACTGGCCTGCTCTTCCTATGGACGTATCCAGAACAGCCTTACAGATGATCTAAATCCATTTCGTGTTCCATCCTGTGCTTAAATGATGTTTTCTGGACTATTGTTTCACTGAAACACTTACGGCTTCTTCTGCCTGACGCTTGTAGGCCTTCACTTTCATCTGAAGTTTATCAACAAGATCTTGGAGTCGCAAGCCATTCTTTCCATCTTCTTCAGTCTGGTAACAAAAATATTGGCACATATGACGTACAGTTCTTCAACACAGGTCACAACCTACAATAAATACCACATTAATAATACTAATTGTCATTTTAAGAATCTCTGCAGAAATATAGGACACTGAAAGGATTCTTTGGAGCAAATTCATAGAGGAACGATTTCAGGTTCCTAAAAGGCCCTTTCCATTGATCATCCTTTAAAGAACCATTTGCATAAATGTTTCTCTACATAATATACAGGTTCCAAAAAAAACCTTTCAGCTGCTAAGACTCCATGGACGGGGTTTTGGGATGGCTGTACTTAAACTGTGGGGAAAGAATTGCACCACTCCCAGGCTGAGATGCAAAGGAAGTTCCGTGCCATTACTTTAAATACAGCGCGGTTCGTGTATACGTATGAAAAAATGCTTCAAGAGAGCATTTTGGCTCTCTCTGGATGAATAGGATGGCCCCACTCTCCCCCATCAGTTCTGTGCTATTGCCCGTCCACTAGATGAGCCAGTTGTTGGTTGGTGTTTTCCTACAAGCGTGTTAAGCTGTCTAATAATGTCTCAAGGCAGTGGCTGGTTTTTACGTGATTTGGAGGAAGCAGGCGTTCACAACACCCTCCCAGAGTCGCTGGTATAGCGGGATGGGGAGTCCTAGCTAGTGGGTGCAACTGGATACGACTAATGTGGGTAGAAAATCCTCAAAAAAATGCACGGTATATCCGAACAGTGTTTAAGAAGAGTGTGTTTTCTTCAGAGTGTGATTTCTTCAAATTCTCGTCTAACCTGATAGGTGAGCTCTTTAATTCTCCGCTCGTATTTGCGAACACTTTTAACAGCGTCTGTCCCACGCTTTTGTTCAGCATCAAGTTCATTCTCCAGCTCACGGACCTAGAAACAAAGAATGGGAGGGAAAAAGGCTTCTGTAACTTAACCGGCGTGCTTTTGTAGCGATGTGAAAACACCTAGCTCTCCTGTGCCCTTCTTAAAGAGCAGAGCTTTGTACCCTGGCCTCCAGTTTCTGAAGCTGTTTCTTTCCTCCCTTCATGGCCAGGCTTTCAGCCTCATCCAGGCGGTGCTGTAGGTCCTTAACCGAAGCCTCCAGGTTCTTCTTCATCCTCTCCAGGTGACCGCTGGTGTCCTGCTCTTTCTTCAGCTCCTCCGCCATCATAGCAGCCTGCGTTTACGTATGGAAATAATGTTTGACAAGAACAGTATGAGTGTTGAAGACCTGCATGCAAAAGAGGTTCTTTAAGGGGTCCAGAGCAAAGGCAATTGTCACACATCAAACAATCAAAGGATCTGTTTCAATAGCTCTTTGCCTGGTCTAATGATGAACTCCGGCTGTATATGGTTCTTTAACAAACCCTTTAAAATGGTTCTGTATGGCAAGAAAAAGGGTTCCACTATACAGCCATGGAAAAAAAAAATAAGAGACCACTTTTCACTTTTTTGTCTCTTCACTGTTTGTATAATAAGTGTGTGTGTATGTGTGTAAAATGCACAGGTTGGTATTCTTTTATGAACTATTGCAGAGTGAGTTGTGTAAAAAAAATAAGAAACGCCTCCATCCGTGTTGTGAGTGCAGTAGTGTTTGTACAGCAGCTTTTCTATGTGCTGTATTCCAGCAGCTTCACTCCTGATTCAGTTTCTTGATGGGATGAAACAGAGCTCACACAGGCACACACTATGCTCTTAATACTACTATTTTAATTGTTGCAATTGAAAAATAATGTAAGAGTGTTGTATAGTTTAACAATTCCAAAGTATAATAAATTATTTAGACTGTATGTATTATTGTAAATACATATTATTTAAAATTTTTCTCCAAACTTTTTTTTTGTGTGGAATTTTGAATCAAGTGTGGTCAATAGTGAATAAAACAATAGTGACATGCACATTTTACACAGACACACTCCCACAAATTGCAAAAGCAATAACCAGGAAAAAAAAAACCAACCCTTTACTACATGAACCCCTTTGTTAAGAGTTGTTTTCTGTACAATTGGCCTCACCAGTGTGCTAATATATTGTAAGATACACTCTTGAAAGTAAATACACCTAGCCTTGGTAGCATCATTACTTGAAAAAGAAATATAAGAACACAAACTTTGACCTAAAGTGACTCTTCTATGGCATCACTAACAACAAACCTATTCAACACATTTGTTTTCAGACTCTATATCACAATCACATAGTATGTTCTCACATAATCGCAATAGGATCTTCTGTCTTGGAGAGGCCTAGAATACAGTAAAGCAATAGTTTGAAGGTTTCTAGATGGCGACTATTGGTGCCTGTTTGTAAGCTTGATTGCGTGCTGTGTGAGAAGAAGGATTCAGTGCATTCTTCCTGGAGTCTGGTGAGTTTTAATCAATCTGTAGCTCTTTTTCTCTCCAAGCTGTTGGCCTGCCAGAGTTTTTGCGCGGCACTGGCCACGGGAGTTAGTCATTAGGGGCAGCAGACTGATCAGGCTTTACTTTGAAATGATCAGCCAGCTTCCATAATGCCTCCAGCCCTGCTGCTCGTTTGGCCAAGAGATGCTGAGCAACAGAGCCGTATCTCCTTCACACGCACAATAAAAATGAGTGGTTTCATTGTTAATTATATTGTAATGAGTGCAGAATAAAAAAAACCTTTAAAAAAAAAATGTTTAAACAGAGAAAAAGGAGAGAGAGCGTGTGAAAACCTGAAAAGATAGCGCGAGGAAACAAAAGTTGGACGGTGGGAAAACAAGAGGGGGGAAAGAAAGAAAACGCTTTGGGGGAAAATAAAGTGAGAACAAATACTCCAGATTAAAAAAAATAGCCCACAATAAAACAGCGCGTCAAGAGAGAACAAAATGTTTGGATAGCGCGGAAAGAATGAGGGGATATACGAAAAGGATTTAGTCCTCTTCCTTGTTTTTGTTCGCTCGGAGTCGGATCTCTTGACAATGATTTTCCTTCTGTCTCGGACCTGCTGTTTTTGGCAGCTCCTTCAAGAAAATTCTTACCAGATCTGATTCCCAAGCCACACATTTGTTGTGTTAAGCCTCTAAAAGCACACAAGGTCAAACGCCGTCGTTGAGTAATTTAAAGAAGTTGGATAGCTCGAGAGAAATATATAGGAACTCACGTCAGTGATAGCCTTCTTTGCTTTTTCTTCGGCGTTCCGCGCCTCTTGGATGGCGTCTTCAGCCTCTCCTTGGAGCTGATTTACATCGCATTCTAGCTTCTTTTTGGCATTGAGGAGACTGGTGTTCTAAAGTGTGGCGATAATTTTTTATTAACAAAGAATAAAAAACAGCTGTGTGGAATGATTAGTCATACAGCACTGGCCTCAGTAAGGTGAAAGAAGAGAGAGAAGATAAAGTGAAGGATCTCGACTGTTAATATTGTGGCTGACTTGAGACTTCTACGCTGGCCTGAACTCCGCTTGAACAGGTTTTTGAGTAGTGGTTACCCTATGCCTGAAGATTTCATGTATGTACATATCATGACTGAATTTTTTTACTACTGGATTCTCTACTAAGTGCAGTAACTTACTCCAAACGTATCTATGGTTTTTACATCCAGCATTTCTGCATGTAGCATAGCGCTGAGTTTCTTTTTTCTACAAAGTTTTTTTTTTTCCGATTTTATTTAGACCTAGATATTTTTTTTATTGTTCTTGTCTCTGTGTCTCTGCGTCTTGCAATCCTTACATAGGCAATTTCCTCCGGGATCAATAAAATTCTGATTCTGAAAAGAAATCTATCCTGACCTGGGAGTGCAGGAGGCCCACACGCTCACTGGCGTCCACCAGCTCCTGCTCGGCCACTTTGCGACCTCTCTCTGCCTGCTCCAGAGCAGCCCTGAGCTCTTCCATCTCAGCCTGGATCAGAGCATTCTTCCTCTCCACCATCCCCACCTGCTCCTTCAGGTCCTCCTGAGTCCTGATGGCCTCATCCAAGTGAACGGTTGTATCCTAGAGCAAAACATCAAACAAGAAATCCTACGTTTGAAACCGAGGGTTTGATAATGGTGCAGGGAATGCAAACGAAAGACAAATACATGTAGGACACAGCAAACTGTAATCTGAAAACAACAACAAAAACCGCTGAAATCAGAGGTGAGTACAGAATCCGAAAAGGGAAAGAGTCCTCTAGCCAGCTGGTCACCGGCAAGAATGAAGCAAAAGAATGATCGATCACGTTCCTCTGCTTTAGCTTGTTGTACATATGGCTGGAAACAAATGGGAACAAATCAGTCACTGTACAAACGTTTCCTTTTTCATTCCATAACCCTTGCACATTAATCAGCGGATTAAAATGGCGTAAAACTGTCTAAAACCGGTCTTTGCTCTCCAATATGTTCGACATTTGCTGTGCTTTTGCTCGGGCCCCCTTTTCTCTGTGGGTTTTGTCCACCCTCTTGTGGGTGGAAACTATCCTGAAAGTTCTCCCAAGTTCAAATATCTTGGTTTTTGGTTGTTTTTAAGGCCTAAAAGAAAAGAAATCTGGGCATTTTTGTTGTTTGTGGGCATTTGTGTGTGATGCCATTTTTAAAAGCGCAGTAGTGGCTTTTATTATCACATGTTTTTAAATGACAATAACCTTGGCTCTGTGTGACACAGGAACACCAAACAAAGCTCAGCATTATGTCTTGACACCTCAAGCATCAACACAAACCAGGGGAACTATAAACAATTGTTTTGCCGTATGATGACGACTCACCAGTTGTTGCGCTTTTGGCACAGATCCATGCCGCTCATGTCCTAAGTGTTAACATTTTCTAGCCTCCTGCCTACAAATTATGGTATAAGGCCTTATGACCTTTCGTGACCTCTTTAGCTCTACCTTCAAATGGCCCTGAACATTTCTCAGTTGTTTCTGGGCCTCGGCAGCCTGTCGGTTTGCGTGACTCAGTTGAACCTCCATTTCGTTGAGATCTCCCTCCATCTTCTTTTTAACTCTCAGGGCGTCGTTCCTGCTTCTGACCTCAGCCTCCAGCGTCGACTGCATGGATTCGATCAGGCGCTGGTTGTTCCGTTTGATCTGCTCCGTCTCCTCGTCTTTCTCAGCAAGCTTTCTGTCCACCTCAGACTTCACTTGGGTTAGTTCGAGCTGAATACGAAGAATCTTCGATTCCTCGTGCTCCAAAGAGGCCTGTGGAGGAAAAGGTTTTTTTTTTAAAAAAAAGAACACACATCTTAGTTTTGTGCAACAACAAGATTACGAACGCATCGACATTCATATGTCTCACCTCAGCTTCCTCTAGGGCAGTCTGAGTTTCCGATTTTTCCATGTCCACTTGCTTTTTTGCTTTCTCCAGTTCATGGATCACTTTACCGTTTTCCCCAAGGTGCTCGGTCAGATCAGATATTTCCTCTAGGACCACACAGGTGTGTATTACAGACTGGAAAATAAGGCTGAACACGTGAGCCGCTGAATCAGAAGAACTTACGCTGCAGGTTCTTGTTCTCCCGTCTGAACGTCTCCAGCTGGTCCAGCACCTCTTCGTAAGAATTTTTCAATTTGAAAACCTCTGTGCTGAGTGCACGAGACTCTTTCAGGGCTCCCTCTAACTCAGTTTGACCCTCTTCGTGCTTTTGCTTCCACTCAGCTAAGACCTGAAATCATTGCTTTTGCTGAAAAAAAGTCTCTGCTTCTGAAGTGTACTGTTCAGTGCTCATGTTCTCACAGTGCTTTACCTTGTCGAAGGTTCTTTGCTTTTTATCAAGGTTGGCCGCTTGTGCGTTTGCTCTCTCCAAATCCACCATCAAATCCTCGACCTCACCTTGCAGCCTCTGCTTGGTCTTCTCAAGGGAGGAACACTTTGCATTCACGGCCTCAGTGGATTCCTCTGCGTCTTGCAAGCGCTGGGCAAGTTTTTTCCTAATAGCAAAATAAATGTAAGTACTTTATGTACAGCAGTGTGTGTATCTTACTGCATCGCTAGAATGACTTTTCCATGGATGCCGCTCTGTACTTGGCCTCCTCCAGCTCCTCAGTGCGCTGGATGGCATCCGTCTCGTATTTGGTTCTCCACTGAGCCACTTCACTGTTGGCTTTTGACATTCCTCTCTGAAGTTCAGACCTGGCCTCCTGCTCCTCCTCAAACTGCTCTCGGAGCAGCTCGCCATCGTGGCGAGAGGACTGCAGGGCATGCGCCAGAGCATTTTTTGCCTTGAGGATGAACAACAATACAAATTAAAATAACAACAAATAGCATGTGAAGTATGATGATAAAACTTAAGAAGAACAGTAGTGTGCTATGTATAATGCTTTTGTGTAGTACTTTCCTTCGATTACCATTCAAAGTGTTCTACAAAAAAAGTCCATTCAAAAATGACTGAAAGCAGAGGTTCTTGAGCGTGTGACGAGATGGAGATGGAGAGAGAAGTAGCGCAGCACATTTTTCTACAACTCAGACTTTTATGCAAAAAGAGCAAAATTCCGAACTAGTCCATTTTATGGCTGGGTTTTATAAACACCACATTCACTGGGCAGTGGAACTGAATGAAAATAAAATTAAACAGAAATGCTTAACCGTCTGAATTTTGTTGATGTACCGCTAACCTCACTGGGGATGCACCATAGGGTTTGCATACCACAGTTTGGTCACCACAAATAGTATCAACCACTCTGTTGCGCTTATAATGCTTTTCCTTCTAATTTTCTCCCCAGTTTTTTCCCCCATAAACCATTACTACCCACAGGCTAGGCTCCGAGATACTTGAAGCACCATCACGTCTTTTGGAACTGACTCTAACTCAACATTATTATATAACTCAACATGCTAGGAAGAGAACACTAAATGTCCATTCTGTGAATAGACGCCTGCATTAGTCAGCATCACACTGAGTGATACAGGTAGAGAAATGGCCATTCTATCCTCCCAGGAAGAGCAAGGCTAATAAATGCTTTTACAACATTCAAGGAAGGCCACAAATAGGCCGTTGCATCCTTGATTCTGATTTTCTAATTGTTATAGCAGCCTATTTTAAGCAGTACCTTCGTTTCCTCTTCCACTTGTCTTTTGAGGTCTTCAATCTGCTGAGTAAAAGCCAGCTTGGCTCTGGCCATCTGAGAGATCAGGGCCTCTTTCTCCTCCAGCTGACGAGAAAATTCTCCTGTTAGGGCAGAGTAATATACAGTTTTGAAATGAACCCATGAGTGAATTGTTGTAGGATAGTAAACTGGCTCAACATGTACCATTCTCAGTTTGAAGTCTCGCTCTTTGGGCACTCATGTCATTTAGCTGACGACTGTTCTCCTCATGCTTGTCCTTGTACTCGGCGAGTTGATCTTCCAGGGCACGGCACATTTTCTCGTAGTTGGCCTACAAAGGACCGGCACCAGTGTCATGTACTGTTTCAGTATTTGTCATTATTAGTACATAGAGTAAACCCCCGAAATTCGCGGGGGTTACGTTCCAAGAGCATCCGCAAATTGTGAAAAAATTTGTGATGGGGTAAAAATGCCTATGTACATAGTGTAAACACTAAATTTGCCCCCCAAATATGCTCCCAAAACACTTTAATTTCACTTTAAACTCAGCTTTATATATTACCCTTAAAAAAAAAAAGTAAAGGTAAACCCTTATCCGTACTGTATAGTTTACACTGAACTGCTGTGTCACGCAGTGCTAGAATCATCAGAACCACCAACTCCCAGATGGACCCGCTGCAATTTGCATATCGCACAGACAGAGATGTTGACGATGCAAAATCATTCATCATAGACACCATGCACTGCACAAACACCTGGAACTACCGAACTCTTCAGTCAGACTCTTATTTGCTGACTTCTCTTCTGCTTTCAACACTTTGCACTCCACATCCTGGCTACCAAACTTTCCTCCAGCTTTCATCTGGAAAACCAGCTAATCCTGTGGATATTGGACTTTCTGACCAACAGATCACAGAGAGTACTGGTTAACAACATTCTCTCTGAACTCCGGTACACCCCGACTGGGTCTCCCCAAGCCTGCGTGCTGTCTCCTCTGCTCTTCATCTTATACACGGATGACTGCAGAGCCACACAGCCCAACTGTCGTCTAGTGAAGTACGCTGACGACACAGTCCTCCTGTCTCTGCTGTCAGGCCCCTCACACAACCATGGTCAGGTTTGTGGACTGGGGTGACACATCATGTCTGGAACTGAATGTCAGCAAAACCAAGGAGATGGTGGTGACATTCACCAACAAGCAGAGGGACCTGGCTACAGCAGTTACCACCTTCATCCACGGGAAGCCGGTGGAGCTAGTAGAGGAGTATAAATATCTGGGCACCATTTTCGATCACCTGCTGAAATTCTCCTCCAACACAGAGGAGATTCTCAGGAAGTGT
>JBBIGA010000106.1:31861818-31875138 GCA_037576975.1 Alestes dentex | reverse complement strand
TCTCTCTCTCTCTCTCTCTCTCTCTCTCTCTCTCTCTCTCTCTCTCTCTCTCTCTCTCTCTATATATATATATATATTGCAGATTGTTTTTTTCCTCACAAGGGCTATTACATGCTGTATTTTCTGCTGTCTTTAGGAGAAAAAAAATAGAAGAACGACTTTGAGGAGAGTCAGACAGTAGTAGGGCTACTTATCTTTTCTACAAAAGTAGGAGAGCTTTGAGTCAGACAGTACTTAGTTTTTTTGTGAAGGCACGTTCCAGTGGGACGTAAGACACAATTCATCAGCTGTAAAGGACACTTTGAGTGGATTCTGAATGGTTTGGAAAGATGGAGTGAAGTAACACTGATGAACAAGGCCAGACACATGCTAGTGTCCGTCCTGCTAGCTCCTCCCCGGCCACACGCCAAACGGCCCTCAGAGGCCTGCCTGCAGCTTTCAAGTGCCTAATAAACACCAGATGTTCCAGAGGAAATGTATACACAGGGCATACATGCTGGCCATCCTGCACCCAGACAAAAGAAGAAAGACTGAAATATTCTCTCCGTAAAAGAATGTAACAGATTGCATAATTCCTCGCCTCGCGCGGCCCTTTGAAACACAAGGTGCACTTTGACAGAGAGGGGCTAGATAGCACAGGAACTTGAATCAGCGCTGGGTTCGGACAGACGCTGCTGTAGAGCAGCCTCAGGCCCTCATAAATAAAACAAACAAGAGGACAAAAGAAACAAAAGCACTCAAAATGTAAGAAGGGGATTTTTCAATGAGGAGCTGTCCTGGACCAACGTCACACAGAGGCTCCTCAGCCAGATGTGGAGACTGGAACGGTTGCAAACATTATACATCTGTCACTAATGAAGTTAGTGCTGTCGTAACGCCATCCAGAAGCACTGGTCTACAAAGCACAAGAGCACAAGAAAAGATCTCCCGGTAACTGAAAGCATCCTACATGTATGCAGTATATCTCATGTTTTTCGTTATGAAGCTACTGAAAGACTGCGAGATTTTTAAAGCCAGACAATTTCTGTATGTTTCTATAGGTAATGTCTTATGTGATTGCGTCACTTGGGTCACTTCAGGTGAAAATGTCTAGACATGTATTTAGCAGTCTTACGACGGGAAATATCAGATATTTTTCCTACGTTAAAGATGTCACCACTTGCCCAGAGACCCTAGCTATGGCTGTGTACCTGCTGAAGGCTAATGAAAGCCAGCTCTTTTCAACCTTATAGACCTCTATATCTAATACTGTCCACCCCTCGTCTGCAATCAATAGATAAACAGCCATTGAAAATTCTTTTAAAGGGATTCAGACTGGCCAATCCTGTTTTTGGGGTCCGTTATCTTTGGCAGACCCTCAGAGATTGATAGGACTGGACAGACTTCTGGATTCTTTTCCTCTGTTCACACCAGTTATTATCTGACCGCTGCTGCTTTTCTGCTGGAAGACCAGCTATTACCAGTATAGCAGGCTATTTAACAGCAATGAATGTACTTAGTCACAAGCAAAATACACTGTGGTAGTCCTCTAATATGGTGCTGCATCTAGCATTCTGTGTGTGTGTGTGTGTGTGTGTGTGTGTGTGTGTGTGTGTGTGTGTGTGTGTGTGTGTGTGTGTGTGGTTCTACTGAGCAGGACGTTGAGTGCGACTGCAGAAATGGGATATGCTTCAGCCGCTCATTTGGCCAGGGCTGTATTTTCTTTAATTACTTTACTTGTCTAGTTGGGGTCATCCTGGCCCTGTCAATATCCTTCCATGTTAAAAACACCTGAATACCTTCTGTGAAAAGACAATCACAGACAAATTTAATCACCCTGTATGGAACGACTGACTGTTTTGCCAGGCCAGAGATTGATTTCATCGCTGTTTGCTTATTCAAACATGATATGATGAAACCTATATATTTGACACTTTACAGGAGAATCAAAAATGTTCCTACCTTGCTTTTCCCTTACGACTATAGGCATAGAGATATTTTGTGTCAGGTCATTTTGGAACATAGTAAGTCCCATTTGTCGTGAAACGTTCACATCACTTAAAGAAAAGCTGAAGTTTTCAAATGAGTTGGAAAAGAAATGAGATTCTGTTGTGATAGGGATATGAATGCCTAATGATTAGCAAGACATACATGACCTTTGTGGGCTAGTTTCAACGCATAGGTGGCAGACTGGAGACAGACAATCGCAGTCTTTCAAAGAGTGTGCTGGTGTTGGAGGAGCGTGGTGCAGTTGGCTTGCCCGGGGCCGAGAGCACCTCTTCAGTACAAGAGCATTCCAGCGAGGTCAGCTTGTGTGCTGTCTGACGCTGCCTGACTGAGAACACCAGAGCATGGAGGAGACTGATTTAAAGCAACGTGCTGTGGATCGGCTTTCGCTAGGAGTGTTCCGGACATCAGCAAAAAAGTATTTTACTAGTCGCTTTGTGGCAGATTTTGCTGGGATGCCGAGGACACCCACCCTGTCAGTTCATCTTCCCCTTCACCTGTGGTGAGAAGGAATGACAAAGCTTGACTATGATAGTGAAGGAACTATTTTCTTTCTTTTTTTTTTTTTCTCTCTAACATTTTATGTCCAAGCCAAGAACCATTTACAAAGGTATAAAGTAACTTTTTTTCAATCTGAATAATTGATCATGACAAAACGAATAAATACTTCCATCATCAGGCCAAAACATTTTTAATTCATGGCTGTCACTGACAGTTACTGATGAGTCAATAAGTGATCCAGCCCTGTTGAATCTCCCGTGAGGTATTTCCACACTGGTAACCTACGTTTGGTAACCTGCTTACTAGATCCTCGTCCTCAGTGCTGTACTCCGCAGTCTCAGTAATGCAACCTGTGTCTTATACACGTCTTTGCTTTCCCTGCTTTATCATGGTGTGACTGTTGGGGCCTGCTCTGCTGGACTTGGCAGGTCTGATGCTTCTGGGCAGGCTCATTCTTTTTTCAGTTCTCCACAAGTGACGCATCACTAAAGTGGCACTCGTTGGAATGGTGGGGCGCAGGAAGGGGCATGGTGACGTGTATGAAATGCTAAAGAAAATGAGGCGTTACTCACGAGGCATGATGCCCTGGTCTGCTAACTGCTCTCGTGTCCTCCTCTGCTGGAGCCTCAACTGTAGGACTGCAAGTGGATGAAGGAGAGGGAGAGAGAGAGAGAGAGAGAGAGAGAGAGAGAGAGAAAGAGAGCGACTCATCATAAGTGAAACTAGAGAATGAACAGTAAATCTATGTCTAAGGAGGGAACACATCATCCCCTATCAGAGATAGCAAAACGCCCGTCTTCCGCATGAAGAGCAGAATCACACATGTACACAAACCAGTGCCGACTAACTGACCGGCTCTTGCTTTTATGACCCCCAGCCCCCCTCCACTACCCCCCACGCCCACGAAAGACCACACACTGCAGGGAGATTTGTTTAAAAGCCAGGAGCCGTGTTTATCATAGACCTACATCCTGTTTTAAGAAATATTTGCGGGCCTGTTGCTTTCTTTGTTTTGGGTGGCGTGTCTCTCATCAGAATAGCAATGACGTCCAGCGGTCATCACAGTGTGTACCTCTATGTGGAGAACAACCGGTCACTTCAATGCAAGGCCAGATGAATCATTAGGTCGTTTATTACTGTAGAACGTGCTTATTACTGTAGAATGTGGTTTATGCACATGGCCCACTCCTCGACTGCACTTTCCAGCTCGGAGTTCTTTACTGCACTCTCCAGATGAGGCTTGCTGATTGCAGAGGACACGCAAACAGTGGAAGGTGTCTGCCCTCACACTTTAGATACACAAAAGCAGTCTTCATGCAGCACATCTGCTTCTCCTCAGAAAACACTTGAGGCCAGCAACCTGAACCTGAGTGCCCAGTGCCAAGCATGGAGGCGTGGACTGTTAATGGGTAAATAGGTGGGCAGCACAGCAGATTTTTGGCACCTGGTGGGAAAGCTCTCGCACAAACAGTCCTGGCACCTCTCACAACCCATCATTGCCATTACCTGCAAGTGGGTTTGGACAATTTAGGCACTTATTTTACATGGCTGAAGGAACGGAGACACTGGAGTTGTTCAAGCTGAACTGTATCAAACTCAAACATGTATACTTCGGTGACACTTCTCGGCTTCTTCTAATCAGTCAAAGCTCCCCCCCCCCCCAGACTTTTCCCCAGCCGTTTTAAGAGGTACACATCAAGCATGGGACTATTCCAAGCCCAGCAACAGGTGAATTAATAAAAGCTGAAAGTGGAAAAATGCTTTAAGCATGGACCGGAGCTGGCCTCCTGGCAGCAACGCCACCACTTACCCAAGCTTGTTGGGTGGGGTAGGGAGGGGCGGGGGTGTTGATAAAGAACGCCAAACCCCATGATTGCCCTCAATAATTGCTCTCAATACGAACGATCGCAGCTTCCCAGACACTCTGGATCAAGTAACCCTCCCAGAAATAAGAAACAGATGAGCTGACTTAATGGCCTAAAATAGCTGTACCAGTTGTCTTGGGGGCATATACCTGCAAAAACAGCTTAACCCCTACCCCAGCGGCCTGATCGAGGGCAGTTTTGCATTTCATGGCTTTTGTCAGAGTGTTCATCCACGGGCTTTTGAGTACCATGCTACTCTGAAGAAATAGTTTATGCGTTGCGGACAAATTTGAAATTCATTTCTACAGCCCCGGAACATCGCAGCCTTTTATCAGCAGGAGCACAGGAACAAACAAGCAACTCCAGACTTTGATGTGCAATGCTGCTTCTTGCGAATAGCAATAAGGCAGTAATCTTGACATGGTTCAGCCGGCTGAGAGATATTTGTATCCATATGAACGATCTGCTTCTGTAGAGAGTGATTCATCCCGGCCAAAATGTAAAGTTCATGACTCCAGCAACTGTGAAACTGACTGCAGGCAGACGCAGCTGTTCAGCTTTGTGTCTAATGAGGGTCATTTCTGGAGTCTTGTGCGCCTGTATCCACTCTTATCACTGTTACAGAGAGAGCATGTCTCTACACGCTGTGTGATCAAGATAAAACCCGAGAGGAGACACGGCGTAATAATGTAGTAACTTATCATTAATGCTTTAATAATGAGACATATAATAAAGCAATAAGTCATGAGGGTGTGCATTACAGCGATGTTATCATGGTTATGGACTGCTATGAGGAAGGCCATGAAAGAGTATCAAAGAATGCTAAGCCACACCGAAGTTCAATAAATAATAATGTATTTTCATTAATAATAGTCATCGTAAACAATCCTTGAATAAGGCAAAGTAGTTTGTAAATGCAAAACAGTGGGCTGTAGTTGCCAAGTAACATACTGGCCAAAGATTATTATTAATATTAATAAATTATTCACAAAACAGTGATGTATTTAAGCATTTTGTTACTGCGAACAAACTACAAGCCATATTGTTTTGTGGAAGAAAAGGTTATTATTATTGTTGTTGTTTGGTTATTATTCATTATTTGTTTATTATTATTATTATTATTATAAGTTGATTCCACAGTGCAACATAGTTAACAGTAACAGTAGGCTATGGTTGAGCAGCAACATTACTGTCAAAGATTACTCCATTAACAGCCTAACATATTTTAATAACTGGCAGCTTTAATACAGCATTTAACTGAAGTGTGGTTCAGCTGATCAGATTTAGAACTAAAGTCCCATTTCCATAACTTAATGTAATGCAGTGGTTTGTGTCATTACTGGAGTCATGTTTGTTCATGTGGTCTTCATAACACAGAGTTTCGTTGCTAGTTGGAGGAAAAGATCACAAAGGTAGGACAGAATAAACTCACCCAGACCCAGCAGAGGGCTCACTGTCTTATTAAGCTGTCAGAAATTTGAGACTAGCGGCCACCCTCCCCCCCGCTGTTGAACACGGTGAGCAAACACAGCCGAACACAGAGGTTCTCAGTCCAGTCCTTGGGGACACTCAAACGGTGTGCAACTGTTGTAGCGTTCCAGCTCCTAACACACCTGATCCAAATAATCAGCCCTTGATTACCTGGCTCAGTTCTGCTTGGACCTGGAATTAAACCAGAATGTTGACTGGCCAGGGGTCCACAAGACCAGTTGGCTACCAAATCCCATGTCCATTGGAGTAATTTGAAAGAGAAACCCATAATATAAATCACCCGTTTTTAAAAAAAAAAAAGGTCCATTAATAAAACAGACGTCTTAGTGGAGCTCCGTTTAGAAGGAAGATCAAAGTCCAAATAGAGAAATGCATGTAAATAAAGGTTCTTACATGTCTCTTGGAATGAATTGTATGGTTCTAAGACTCAATTCCAAGACTCGCATTGGAATAGAACCTATAGCACCTGTGTGTTATCACTAGAAAGAAACCCCAAAAGAAAACGGAACGCATCAAGAGTTATAAGAACTTTGTCTCTAGTACTTCGAATCCCCCCCAGAAAAAAGGTATAAATCACTGAGCCGCCTCAGCGACTGCAGAAATTACATGGCTTCAACCGCATAGTATGCCAAAGATCCAGCACGCACCTTTAGTTGTCTAAATGTTTGGTAGCATGGGAGCATAGTTATGTAATCTTTGGGCAGTAGTGGGAGTGAGCCACCCATGCCCTCCAGCCCCTAAAGAAGTTCCTCAATGATTTAAACACGTCCACAGGGGACACACTGGCAGATCCTTATCTGCCTCGCTCTACACACATTCACAGGCAAATAGCCTCAGCCAGCAGCCATACAGAACCAAAATGTGTACATCTATGTGTAAACAGTCCCACATCTGTGCAGTATTAGCGCGCTAATGTGCGCTGGTCAAAACAAGCAGTCTTTTAAGCACTCCTCACTGTACCACTCTCTGGACCAGAGGCGTTACATCTTCCCTTCCTCTGGGTGCAGGGGTCATTTCCCCTTGCATTGCTCCTCTAAACAACAGGAGGGAAAAGCTCAATTTTGCCTGTAATTTCTGGTAAGCGATTAGTCTAGCGAGAAGGGGAGAAAAAAAGGAGTACAAACTAAAAAGAGTACAGTTGGAAAAGCAAATAAATTCTTTGAAAGCAAACTGTAGGGCACATTAAACTCATTTGTTAACTGACAACAGTTTGTCTTAAACAAGGCCAGCCTCTGATGCTTTCATTTCTGCTGTGGGGCAGGCACCTCTGGCTCTGTCAGTAATGCTTCTGTCAGAGAGGTGGCAGTATTGTTCACAATGCATAAATGTCCATACCGCGCTTGAAGAAGGACTGTGAATGTATATCTTTAGGAGAACAGCAAAGAGACTTTTTCCGTAAGAGAGAGGAAAAGAGAGAGAGAGAGAGAGAGAGACGGGAAGTTAGAAAGAGAAATGAGAGCAGAAGATAAGACACTCTGACATAAAGCATGGGTAAATGAAGAGGGTTTTAAACAGCACTCCCGCGGGCACTTGAAACTGGTGAGGTCACAGAAGGAGCAAACGACATAAACACTGCATCCGATAACCTCTGACCTCTCCCCCAAATCAGCTCTGGCCATTAGAGTCAGACGCTTGACTGAGTACCCATGTACACAAAGGAGAACAGGTGCCAAATGCCCAGAGCTCCCAACAGATGAGAGCAATTCCAGAAACAGCATGTACATGGTCAATAAAACTCAGCTTAACTTTGCAGAGCGATACACAGTCCAGGCGAGTTTTCTTTGTCTTCCTCAGTTATTCCGTCCACCTAATATCCAAATAAGTTTGCCATGTATCTTTCATGTGTATTGTAAAAAAAAAAACCCAAACAAACCCATAAACATATGGGTGTGTGGAATATTGACAGCTGTCAAAACTCAAACACAGAAACATTCAGTAGCTTTCTTTACGAAGCAACTTACCTGATCTAAACTTGCTGCGAATCAGTACAGAGTGTTCGGAGCCCAGCAGAGTCATTCTGTTGTAGGGTAAGGTTCCAGTGTCAGCGCATTAACGAAGTGGTCACTTTTAAAGCCCACTCGCTTCAATCCAGCCTGGTGGAGGGAATGTCATGGACAGCGTGGGCCCGAGAGTGATGGCAAAAGCTTATCCCGTTCTGCATCTAAATGCTGGGAGTGAGAGGGTCTCCCTGGGACGAGTCAAACAGAAGAGTCAGCCAGCCTCCTTTCCTTGACTCCTGAGAGAAGCTTTGGTCCCATGTAGCAGTGGGGGCTCCACTCCATGAGAGAGAAACTGATAGGGCTGTGCTGCGGGGTGGGACTTAAAGTGGAGGAGCCGGCGCTGAGCCCTCCCTCCAGCTCACTAGTGAACTCTCCCTCGGCATGGGAGAGGGGCTGCCCCTGCTGTCCGCCTGCACGCGAGCCCACTGCAAACAACACACCCCCACACACACACACCCGCACACACACACATACACAAAGGATCTGCAACTGGGCGCAAGAGTCAAATCCGAGAATTAAGACTCTCTATTTCCCCAACAAATGCCATGGAACGAAGTCTGCCTCCTCAAATCCACATCTGGTCTGCGTGCAGGTTGGTGAGAGGCGCATGCCATCCTCCTGAGCTAGATAAATCTTCACTTCAAGTATGTCCATTTTTCATACTTCACATACGTTCCTTCAGGCATCAGGCAGGGGAGAGAGTAACCTGCAGTGTACTATTTCAAATGATTCGGCCTGCGCGGGTGTGCTATCTTATCTTAAGAGCAGGAATCTCCACTCAGAAACGACAGCCTTTCCTCCAGCTCCCACAGTCCATCACAACAATTGTCGGGAGTGGGATGAGGAGAAGGCTGTGTGTGTGTGGGGGGGGGTTAGCTTTGACTCCTGCTGCAAGACTGCAGTCTTGCGGTCAAAGCACCACTACAGCTGTCCCTGTGGGCCTGCCTGTTTACTCCAAACAAGCCTATTATACACAACAACACCTCCACTCATTGAGTAAAGAAGGAATGCAGCCAGGACCGAAATTCTTAGGAATAAGCAAAGATGCAAGGACTACAAATAGAACAACTACTCAATGCTGCCACTGTTAACACAAAAACTCATTTAAACAATGGGCCTGAATGTGCTCTCATACAAAGTGACAATGGAAGGCATGCTCACATACACCAATCAGCCGCAAAATAGAAAACCGCTGATGAGTGAAGTGAGTGACATTGATTGATTGATCTTGATACAACGGCGCCTGTCAAGAGGTGGGATCTATTAGGCATCAACTGACCATTCTTGTAGTTGATATGTTAGAAACGACTTGGTCCAAACATCTTCAAAACAGCAGGTCTGGTAGGGTGTTCAGAGTAAAAAGGGGTTAGTACCTACCAAATTGGTCCAAGGAAAAATGACCGGAGAACATGCAACAGGCTCATGGGCAGCTGAGGCTCACTGATGCATGTGGGAAACACTGGCTAGCCTGTCTGATTCAGTCCCACACAAGAGTAGCAGTAGCACATACTGGTGAAAACAGTTAATGCGGGATAAAATTAGAAAAATGTTAGAAAACACAGTACATCGCAGCTTGCTTTGGACGGGCCTGCAAAGGTCAGGGTACCCATGCTGATGTCTATCCGCCATCAAAAATATCTGCGATGGAACCGTGAGCATCAGAACTCGACCATGGAGCAATAGAAGAATGTGACCTTGTCTGACGAATCACATTTTCTTGTACATCATGTGAAAGAGGTAGCGTGATGCTCTGGGAAATGTTGTGCTAGGAAAGGCTGGATCCTGGCACTCATGCGGATGTTGCTTTAACATGTACCACCCACCTAAACACTGTTGCAGAACAAGTAGACCCCTTATTAGCAATGGTATGTCCTCATGGCAGCTGCGCCTTTCAGGGTTATGCCGCCTGCCAAATCACCCAAATTATCCAAATCACAACGGTGGTGTGTGCTGGACAAACTAGTCTGAGCCATGGAGGTCCCACTTCCCAACTTACAGGACTTACTGGATCTGCCACAGCACACCTTCACAGGTCTTGTGGAGTCCATGCCTCAGTGGGTCAGAGCTGTTTCAGCAGCACGAAGGGGGCCTATCCAGTATAGTGGTACAGTTGAAGAAGTGCCATGTGTTCACGCTGGAAAAAACGTAACAGGGTGTAGTGGACTGTTAACACCTTTATTAGTATAGAACATACACGTGTACATTTCCTAAATGTAAAAAAAAATTACATTGAATTTAATGCTTTATTCCAACAAAAAACTGTATTAATAAGCAACATTATTTGTGTTAGGGACTTTATGACACACAGCCAAGAATTTCAAAATGTCATGATGGTAAACAAGCTAATGCCGTTACTAAGTGTAGCTAATTGCTAACTTAGGTACAATTCAATTATACAAGGGCTGTGATTTTTAGAGTTCTGCCGTAGAACCAATCTGTAAGAAGTAATCTGTGTAGTATATGAGAACAACTGTACAATTTAAAATTTCCGAACATAAAATGCCAAAATTTAGTCTTGACCTTAGAATAAAAACAATCTCTTGAATCTATTCATCTCTTGAACCTCTATTCACCAAGCACAGAAGTGCTACCCGAGGCAGTAGGGGTTATATGCCTTGCGCAAGGGTAAACAGTGTTCTGGTTGTACCCAACCTAGTAGTAAAAAGACCCAGTCTTTTTACTACTAGGCCCCCAGGAAAATCATAGTGTTTGGTAAGCAAGCATTAGTAAGTAAAGACTAAGACACAGGGCAATATTCAAAAACCATGGTTGGGAATCACTAGCATAGGTGTAACCATTCCAGGACCCTTCCTTCCCTCCTGGGACACCCCTACCACTCTCTGCCTGCCTTTCCAGAGGCTGCGTTGGTGCTTGGTCTCTCGCTTTAAAGCACTTTAGGCGGATTTTAAATGAATCCAAGGACTTAAACTCGCTAATGGCACCAAACAATCTGTCCACTCCCTTCGCCACGCGTAGCAGTCCACGGTCCAATATACAAGCTCAGTCAAATATTTACATTAGGACATCTTGAGTTGCGAGCAGCCCATTTTTCGGGGGAAAAGAGCGCCTGGCCGCACACAGTTCCCCTTGACTGGAGTTTGGAAGGCTTAATTAGCAGGTGAAAGTGCTTAAAGGGAGGTTGTTGCGGCGGCCGAGTCTGACAAGCGAACACAGAGCATCCTTGTGAAATTCCTCAGAGGGTCACTGAGTCCCGTCCTAATCCCTCCCTTTAATTGGACCCTGCGTCTCCAGAGGAGACATGTTTCATCTGAGCAGACTCCGAAGAATAGTGTGACGCCTCAAGACATGAATCACGCCTCTGGGTTAATGATAAACGAGTGTATACAGTCATATAGTACCGAGACGGCTGGACGCACACATGTCCCGCAGTGCAGAGTTCATCTTTAAATGTTATGGTGGAGCTGTACCATAACTTTACAGCCTTTGGAGCTCGAGGAACGTGCCTTTCAGAATCTAGCATGAAACACCATGCTGAATTCATCAGTAATGTTAATATCTTTCAAGATGTGTTTACTGGCATGCTGAAAGGAGGTTTTATTAAAACTTACACTAAAAGAGGACTGTTATCATTCACACTCGAATTTTATCTTAACCGATATTGTGGGGTGTGTATAATCCAGTGCGTTAAGAAATCGAAACTATCATTTCAACAGTTTCCAATGAAAACACTTTTTGAAGTTGAATGAATCTATAAATCTGTTGGTTGTGTTTTTTCATCTGGGGTCCGCTTTAAAGCGTTATTAGACAAGAAGCTTCCAAAACGAAGTGAGTCCACCCGATAAGTCATTCCTGTCTTAGCTTTGTTTCAGTGCACAGCTGGGTTAAAAAAAGGCTGAACGCTGACAGACATGTCGCCCAACGGATCTATACATATCAGCCGCTATTTTTCTATTGTCCGCAGACGGCTGGGTGGAGGGCCGGTCACGAATCAGCACGTTCTCATTGTTTCATGAAGCTGAAGGAGGTGAGTGATCGTTTACGACTACGAACAGACATCCACCTGTTTTATATTCTCCAACGTTTGTGATCAGTGTCATAAGTTGGTATGAGGAGAAACTGTTTTTTTTTTTTATTATTATTATTTAATAAATGATCCATTTTTGTATATCGAAGTAACAATGGAACTTTCTCTGTCACAAGTGTTTTTGGACAGCTTGACAGTCGAAAAAAAAAAAAAAGGAGCAGAGGAGTGGAGCTCGTCATGCTCTTGGCTGTATCTCCGAACACATCAGACAGACAGGGTCTTGCTCGCAGACAGCCAGGGGAGGAGCCGCAGCCTGCCGGGGTCCTGAGTGGAGCCAGTGGGGCTGCAGAGAGGGAGCGAGGGAGAGATAGAGACAGAGAAAGAGACAGAGAGAGACAGAGAGAGAGAGAGACAGAGAGAGAGAGAGAGAGAAAGAGACATGGGACAGAATGCAGGAGCGAAGAGAAAGACATAAAGAACTAGAGTGGGGGATAAAGAGAATGAACCCTTAGAGTTAATAGTGTTAGTAATTCAATACATATAATTAATGTGTGTAAATGACATCATTAATATAATTATATTAATATATAATATAATATAGAGCTGCATAATGGAATAGTTACAGTTAATAGGTAATCGTTAAATAGTTGCATATATTGATATATCCCTTCTCTTCTCCAGAAAGACACGAATGTAGTATCAAATTGAAGTTTGGAATCTATGAAAGCCTTGAAGTCCTCAAGTTCTTCAGTGAACCTGCGAGTGTTGAACAATGAATCAAAATGTACGGAGAGGTATTCTAAGGTGTATTTGTCTTGGGAGACCTCTGAGTGTTAATGGAAGTGAGCGATAGATTGAAGGAGACAGAAGAGATGAGCAAGAGACAGCGTGGTGAAGGCAAGTGATGGCATTTGTTGGCTGCAGCAGAGCCTGTGGGCCTGAAGCAGCAGCAACAGCTGGCTGTTATCTATCTGAAGCCCATTGGTCTCAGTTACAGCACTGCTTTAATGACTGTCCTCTGCTTACTGTCGCTGCTGCCTCTGGCTTCGAGAGATGACCACAGACACAGGTAAACACTCCCAAATGGAGTGCCGCAAGAATCCGTCTCCTGAGAAAAAGCCAAAAGATCAGGAGATTGGTCCACTTTCTAGTGTGCGAGGACCTGATTTTTTTTTTTTTTCTCTTTTTTTCGTCTTGTCTTCGCCTAACCCTAGACTTTTGTTTAGACCCTCGACATTCTTTTGGATTGCTGTTTTTCAAAAAAGTCTTGTCGAGAGCCTTTATCGTTCACGTGATTGGTGAAACCTTTCGAACATTTCTCACAATGAAATGTTGACAGAACAGAAAATCCAGACGCCACTGCATGCGAGCCATTGGTTTTTATCAGCAGAAATCAAATGTTGCCAGAGAAACTAGTGCTTTCTCACACATTGGATCTCCTTCGAAGAACTCATATTTTCCTTTTGGGGGGGGGGGGGGGGGGGGGGCACAA
>JBBIGA010000106.1:31829426-31857398 GCA_037576975.1 Alestes dentex | reverse complement strand
CCCCCCCCCCCCCCCCCCCCCCCCCCCCCCCCCCCCCCCCCCCCCCCCCCCCCCCCCCCCCCCCCCCCCACACACACCATCAGGGCCGCACTGGGATTTCATTAGACGGTGCTGTGGAATAGGTGAAGTTCAAATCAAAAGTGGCAAGAGGAGGCCCCTGGGCCAGAGCCTCCCAAGTTTGAAAAGATGGAGCGGAACGTTTTATTTTGGTGTGAAGGAGTGAGATTTCCTTTGAGCTGGCAGGAGGCAATGGGGCCTGGAATCCAAAACACAACAAGAGCGCTAGAGCAGAGGTTCAGCCGTCCATATTGAATCAGGATCGCGGCTAGGCTCGGCGCAAGCCAGTTGTTTGGTGTGCCTTTGTGCTTGTTTGCCTTTCCTGAATTGACTTTGCCTCCGCTTTCGTCTGTAAAAACTGGATCCTGGCCACCACGAGGAAAGAGAAATATACATGCATGATTACAGCACAAGGGCATGTGGAGCCTCTGCATCACCTCAGCTTAATGCTAACTCCCTGTTATTAACTGAACTTAGGATGGGCTTTCTATGGTATTCTTAAAACCTCAGCAAACTTAAAATTCAATAACCTCTGCAAGACTCAGTTTCACCTAATATGAGGCCATGACTAATACGTAGATAAAAGCACTCTGGTATCAAGAGCAGGTATCAAAAACAACATTTGAAGGACTAGAGCGAGCTCTTTCCCTTCACAGCGGAGGAATAAAATTGATTGGTTTCTGTCAGGTAAACCGGGATCTGTTTTCCTCTTTTGATTTATGTATGGAAAGAAATGTTTGTGTATGTTTTGATCAGATGTCTCTGAACTACACGTAACACTCATCAGTGTTTAGTCTAAGGACTACTGTATATGCTGAGGAGTGTGTTGGGCGTATAAGTCATTGTCATTTTAGTCTCGTGAGCCCCAAGTGATGCACTTCACTCGCAACCTTTTAAGAGCGTCTTATGACATTCTATCCCATGGTCTATGCAGGACATGGAAGTTCAAGTATTGTGAAAATGTCAAAGAGACACTGAACAGTGAAGCAGCAGTCGCAATTTTGGTTTTATTCTACTCAGAAACAATATTCACAGTACCTTGTACAACACAGATGTTGCATAAGTCTGGTTTGAACCCCAGCTGTAGGACACACCTCCTACACTATAGTGCCTCATAAATGGGAAATGAAAATGTATAAAACTTTATAAAAGAGCAAAAAACCAAAAAACAAAACAAAAAACTTAATTTTATTGTACATCAGTATAATGAGAAACTGGACCACGAATTAAAGATACAGGAGTTCTGAGATTTTAGAACAACAGCAGAATCTTTTTTTACCTGAAAAAAAAAACAATACTTTGAAGGACCTACATATAACGCGATGGCGTCTTTTGCTTTGTGTAAAGGTTCTGTAAAAAGGTTCTTCACACTCACTTCTCATTGAGTAAAGCTTCTTTAGAGAATGGTTCTTCTGTGGCATCATGCAAAGAACCTTTTTTAGCACCTTACCTCAAGGGGATCTATCTGTTTTCAACACAATGCACTGGAATGGCATGGGTGATTATAATTTGAAATGAAAAAATTCTGGAACTTGCTTGTGTACACAACTGCTTCATGTCTGCACCATCTGCATTAGATGATACAGACGTGAAACTTGGATGAGTTCTATCATCTCATCCTTCCCCATATGGATATCAGCCAAACGGATCCTCACCTAGAGATAACCTTTTGTAGAGTTCCCTGGGAGGCAGAACAGTAGGAGCAGTCCTACAGTCCTTTGACTTACACACACTGTTCTCCGGCTGAGGGATAGGCAGCTGTGTCAACTTGGAACTACGCGTTTCACCTTTGGCCTTTTGTCTGAGAAGCCATACGGAAGTGTCAGTCTTCTGCCACCTCTTTCCCAACCTACCAGGCAGAGAAGGGGAGGGGCCTCTGTGCTCTCAGTATGCTACCAATGCATCAAATGGGATAGTTTTCGATTTGTGCAAATATTTGCCTTGACGTGTCTCAGACTGAACCAAACACTTTCGAACGGCCTGGCTGAAACGTGCTGTCAAGCAGCACATTTTTCTTCTGGACGGGGAAAGACCAAGTCCGTGTTTTTGTTGGTATAGGCCAGTTCCCATTAGCCCACATGTCATAATGCGCCCCAGGTTTGCCTGAAGGAGATAAATTGGGTACACTGCATCTTATCGGGTTCCTCCCTGGATAATTGGGATTTATCTAAGGGACTGGAAGGTCCCACTTGACCTCACAGAGAAAAACAATTCGAGAGCATTCAGCGTATTTATCAGAAAACGGCAGGTTCTGCCAGTCTGTGTTCAAACTAAACATACACATGTTATCTCCACGGCAGGGACGCCGAGTAAGCTGACAGCCTGTCCGTGTAAATTCATGCCATCGTCACTCCGCGGTGCTGATCCGCTACATTACGTCTGCAGTATTTCTGCAGTGAAAGGTGATTCGATCTGGACAGCCGTGCTTTCTTTACCAACCCGAAACCTGAATAAACACTTTGCGGCAAATGCTTGATATTTAGCACCTATGAGAAAATGACCAGTGAACACAAGCGTGAACACATATGACCCTGATCCTAAACCGCATGCACTGCTTTAGTCTGTTGGTACTCTTTGCCACTCTGTCTGTAATTGTTGATATTACATCTTCACGTTTAGATTTCATTTTATTGGGGTATTATTTTGGGAAGAACCATCCAAGAAGGTCCTGTCTGACCATCTCAAGAGCAGAGGTCTGCAGTGGCAGCAGTTCCAAGTTACTGTTAATGATCTTTGGAGGAACATGCTGTAGTGGAGTGGTCTAGCTCTTGATTCAGTCTGACCTGCCAGCGGAGGTCAGGCTGACTCTCCAGGCCAGTTAAGCACTGACTCACTGCAAGCGCTGGAGTGATAGACTGGATTACATTGACCAGAAGTGTCACTTTTGGATGCATAGGGCTCAAGAGACAGCCTGAAGTTATCCAAGGCTTGAGCACTGAGTCACAGAACAGAAGTGTTTAAATCCCTAAGGGGCCCCAAGCACACGAAGGTTTTTTGCTTGATTCTGGAAACACACCTAAACCAGGTAAGCCAGGCCTGCAGAGTTCTGGCTGTCTGTCTCACATGCCTTTTGGAGCTGGAATGGAAAAAAAAATAGACTGTGCTCTATTCTTAGGTCTGCACAATTTTATATGGGACAAAATCATTTAAAGTAGCCATTACCAAATCTTGCTAGAGACTAACTCAATGTTCAGTGGTTCTTTGGTATCCACAAGTGTAAAGACAGCCACAGATTTTGTGTGTGTCGTCCCTGTATTCTCTCGTCTGGCCAAATTTCCAGCAAACACTGCCATAGGCCAAAATCCATACATTTGCTGTCATGTTTGTAAAATGGGACAGTCACATTCAAGTTAAAATGCCCAGGTATGGTTGACAGTCACACTGGATGTACGCCGTGCCTGAGCCCAACTTAAGCTCACCTCCTCAAGTGTCCCCGGGGACAGCATGCTGTACAGAACGTGAGTAGAGAGCAAACACACTACTCAAATGAACTGAACTTTGGGGGTTTACACATGCTTTTAAATGAAATGCTTGTTTACACTGTAAACATATCATGAAACCAAAGTAGCACTTTGACTTTTCTTTTCACAGTGGAAAGCCAAAAATGTCTGAGGTAAGATGTCTGAGTGGAGCTTGATTTTCTCCTCTCCCTCAAAGAAAAGTGTTGTTTATCTGAAGGTGGCAGTGTTGGTAGTCTACCAGGTATTGTGCGGTTGTTAAGAGTCCCATTTTCTTTCTGTATCCTTTAATAATTTTAATTGCAGTTTTGGAAACTGCAGTTTCACTTATTTTCTTTTGACATTCCTCTTCCTTATATAAGTGGACGATCTTATCTGCTCTCCTCAGAAATATTCCCTTTTACCATATGAGAAAAAAGGTTAGCAAGGCAGCTAAGGTGTGTGTGGGGAGCCGCTCGTGTGAAAGTGTTTCTTTGAAGAGGAAGGCAAGGTCAGGGAGAGCTTTGGGAGCAGCTTTTGTTCGGGGGACACAGCTGTAACTGGTTGGGTTCGAGATTAGGAGGATGGATGAGTTAAAGTGGCACTAGGTGCATGAAAGTAAAGAGTGGGCAACTTAAATCCTGATTGATATTATGCGCTTCGCATTGGAGGTTTTTGTACATAATTGCTAGTTTGAGGGAAAATGAAAACAACTTTGACTTTCTCCCAGTACTGTACAGTGATTCACTTCTTTGCAGTAAAGTATTTATGACTGCCATAAATTACGAATTATATTCTTACACTGTAAATTAATAGATTTCATGTTAGGGTTTAATTGTAAGAATCATGTTGCTATAGGAGATAACAGCCTGAATTTTCTTAAAGTCCAGCACTTCTGAGAATTATGCAGATTGTGGGCTTGGCCCATTGAATACGAATAAGATCGTATTTAGAGTTGTTTATTAAGAGACGTGTTATTACAAGGAGTTATTTCTTAATGGCCTATTTTAGGCTTAATAAGTTTAACCATACCTCCATTCCAGCAAAACAAATAGAACTCAGACTACAAACTATCATATTGCATCTATTCACAAATCCAAATGTTTTGTTTTTTTTTGGGGGGGGGGCCTCTAGATTGGTCCGGGATATGAATATTCTTTCATAGGGCCCAAATGTAATGGACCCAAATATCTAAGCACTGGTTCAAGATGATATGTCTTGGGCAGAAATGGTGGTTTGTGACCACCACAACAAGGCTTGGCTCAGCAATTAGGATGATCACCCGCATGCAATCATTCATATCGTGACTTCCACGGTAGAGTACAAATCACCTTCAGGGCATCCTGAGTGGAATGCTCTGGAAGGAGATGCTTTTGGCAGGCAAAAAGACTCTGGTTGGGAGCCTCTTGTTTTTAATCAGGCAGCCAGGAGGCTATGAATTACAGTGTAATGAAAACATTACTGCGGCACACCTGCCGGTAAGGTACTGAAGTTTTTTGGCAAAGTAATTCCACAAATTACGCTCACTGACTGAGATCTGAGACCAAATCAACGGTCTTCATCGTCTGTCTTTTCAGTTCACTGTACAGGGCTTTAGATACACACATGAAGTCTATAACTTGGACTCAGCTGGAGTCTAGTTGGTGTGTAACAACCTACTTTTAAGTTTAATACGATTCGCGAGTCAGAATTTGAAGTTATTTTCAGTGTTCATTGTGTAAGAAAGAGGTTTCAGTTTTGCAGGGCACTTTTTAATCACCGGTCAAAACAGCCTCTTACAAAATAAACCCCAAAAAACCACTACAATTTACTTCAGGAAAAAATAGCCTAGCCATTTGAGAGTCGGTGTGGATTTGAGAGTGCCTACTTTACTCTGATATAGGACAAACCCAGACCATTTTCATCATTAACATACATTAACCCATGTACAAGTGACAGACACTTTGACAACGCCGGCTTTGCATTTTGATGCACTATTAAATTCGACTCCACCAACCTTAGCTCCTCTGACTGATACGGGGTCACAAAAAGACTTCGCAAAGTCCTAGCTTTTGTGAAATATCAGTTTGAAATTGTTTGTATTTTAGCTGATTCCCACAGAAACCTTTAAAAAAAAAAAAAATGAACCCATCTACAATGTTTAACTTGGCTTTTGGGATGGACAGCTTTCAAAAGAAATCTAGAACAGCGTTTGATTGATTCCCTGTATTAGCATTTAATGAAGAACACATCTAGCGCAGGGTACACAGCAACCTGCTCATCTAATGACTTCATGCTCTGGTTGAGTTTACGGAGATTGCTTTTTGTGCTTCAGCAGTTGGAATGATCCAGAACAACATCCAGTCTTTGCTCAAACAGCTTTAAAGGTGGTGCATATATTCAATCTTGTCCAATTCTGTTATTTTAATCACAATCTGGCAACAGTTTCTGGTTCCCTGGAGCATAACTATAGATTGTAAGAAATTGTGATCATGGTGAGGAATCAGAGACGAGAAGGACTAAAAATAACTACTATAAAAACTTAAACAAGCCATGGCATAAAATATCAGTAAGTGCCTGGTATCTGGTCTCACTAATGCATTATGCCCTTGTACCGCTTTTAGTATGTGATTAATATATTAGGTACTTACTATATTAAAACATATTCAAAAAACTATTACAAATGTCCAGCTGACATGGACTTTGGGGTAGATCATCTTGTTAATTACCTGAAAAGAAGAATAAGGGGCGTGAGACCAAAAACAGTGAATTTTGGCTATGAAAGGTTTGGTTTGAGATCATGGCCATGGAAGGAAAATGGAAACTAGTACTTGGTAATATCTTTGTTAGTCAATTTAACAGTCCTACGCATTTTACATTTTTTTTTTTTTTTTTTTCCTGCTCCAATACACCCACTTCCATCCAGTAAATTCTTCTTACTTAGCTGATTAGCTGAATCAGGTGTTATACATTTTATAAAAGTGATCCTTTATATATGCTCATATTCTAAATATTTATTTGACTGTGATAGATGTAAAGCGAACCCTTCATTAATGAATAAAGTATGTTTCCACTGAACCTGGTTGTAGTGCGTGTATTCTAATTTATCATCATACATATTATGTTGCTGCCACATTCTCCATTAATGTACAGTGTTACTAATAGTTAGGGGATGTTGTCGCGTTATGTGACGCAGATACTCAGAGAGTAATCAGGCATTAATCCGGAATTCCAGTAGCTGCTAGCCCTTAAAAATAGCCTACAGATCAAAATCATTATTTCAGGAATGCGGATCCATATGCTTCACCTGCTTTCAAAACAGAAAATCCTAAGAAGTTCTAAGCTGACCTGGTTCTACCTTTGATGAGACACACATTAGCTTCGCATGCACATTATAAGCATTCGTAAATACTTACATCACCCAGCAAGTTCACTAGAAATACCGATCCATTAGCCAAGCAAAACCATGTCATGACATACCACATGCATTACACACTATCGGTATTTATGGCCGGTGACTTAAAAATGCTGTTTATCGGGGCTGTTGTGAAGTGCTTATGATAGGCTTTCGTAGCTCACGTGAGAGAGGTCTTCAAATGAAGCATTACCAAATTATTCTCTCAATAAATCTAGGCATTTTAACTCACGCTGGGGGAAAAAAAAAAAAAAAAAAGCCCTGCCTGGCAGTTACTACTGGACTTAATTAATCCAAGCATCACCTACAATGCCTGAAGACGGACCAAAGCTGCGAAAATGAAGACAACGTATGCTCACTCATTGGGGAGGAAACTGTAAAAAGGATTATATTGTTCTTTTATGGAATAATAAAGTCCCCTATTGTGTTTGAGACCGCGTGAGCTGGCAGCACAGATGAATTACAGTGTAATAACTCTTTAAGTGTTGCACTGAGGCACATGGCACTCTCAGGCCTGTGTGTTGACGTGGACCTGTTCCACATTATTGTGCTTTTTTGCCTTCTTTAAATGAGTATGTTTTCCTAGCTGCCTGTGTTCAGTGCATTCCTATCATCAACAGCATGCCTCTAATCATAGCCAGGTGCCGCTCTATGAAAATTAACATATGGTTCTAACTTACCTCTGCGGCAGAATGATACATACCTGGGTCGCTGGTGAGAACAACCTCGAATGAATTCTAATTTTGTTTTGTTCCTCAGAACATGCGAAGGTTGGAGGAGGTCGGTATCAGAAAGCAAGTGATTTCACCAGAAATGCAGCCCCTTTTTTCCCCAGCCGGATGGTCAAGATAGTCTCAGCCATTCCTGTTTCAGGCATACACTCAGACATCAAGGGTCCTAAGGCTCCTGGCTTGGACATTTGGTATAATTGGCGTAGAACCTATGTTAAAGTTCTTCAAAATGAATGCCTCATTTGCAAAAATGGCTCTTAATAGAAATGGCTCCTCCAAATGGAAGTGGATCTTCTATAACAGATGAACCAATTCCATTGAAAACTTTCATCGTTCTTTTATGGCATCACTTTAAAGATACTTTTACATTTAGTAGTGCACTGTATTAGCTGTTTGTTGTCAACCAAACCCTTTTTTTGGGATTTTTCCCTCATTTTCTGCCCATTGTAGTCATGTGACACCATCAAAACACTGGGACCACTAACACAATATAACAGGAAAGGATAATGCACTTGGAGGAGAGCACTAACCATCAATTCTGTAATGTCAGTTAACAGATGCCCCTGCTGGCGAGCACTGCACTGACTGATGGGGGAGAGGGGGCCATCCTACTCACCCAGATAGAGCAAAGCCAATTGTGCTTTCTTGGACTCCTGGCCACATTGGCAGCAGCAGCACTGGGGATTGAATTCATTTTCCCAGTGTAGGAACTACTTTTTGACCTCTTCAAGAAATGTGAATCGTGTGTAATGGTTCTTTTGCTCTCATTTTGTTCTCGTTCTGACCCTCTTAAGCTGGTGGCATAGTGGTTAGGGAGTTGCCCCTGTGATCAGAAGGCTGTGGGTTTGAATCCCAGCACTGCAAGTGGCACCACTGCGGTACCGTTGAGCAAGAGACCGTCCCCACACGCTGCTCCCTAGGCGCCCCCTGTTGGTGGCAGCCCACTGCTTCACTTGGTGAAGGGGCTAAATGCAGAGAAAGAATTTGTTCACATTGTGTGCTGTGCTGTGTTGTGTTCATGTGTGACTATAAGTGTTACTTCACTCTACTTTAACAAACAATAGGTCTCTGTCAGCACGAGGTGCAGTGGAGAAAAAAAAACACATCTTTGTCTGGAACAAGATGTTGCTAACAAGTAACTGTGTCTAACTAAAATATAGACATGTGTGATTGGTTTTGGTTTGGTTTCGGTTTACAACCCCTGTGATACTTCTAGCTAATCTGAAAAAAATCAAACTCAATACCCACGAGGCAAATGCAGAAGTTGGAAGTACTCTCAAAGGCTGAAAAATTCAGAATCACTTTTTGAAGTATAGGAATGTTCAGTGGCTTCTTCATTTCTCAGCTGAGCTGGATCAGGCCTGCATTTTGTGTTACTGTTTTCATTTCCAAGGAAAGGATTTCGTCCTTGGTAAAATTCACAACCCAAATCTCTTGTATCCACAATACAACACCTGGAAAAAGAAACTGTTCATTAATCTTTGCCGCCCTGAAATCCAAGGTTTTAAGTCCTTTACTCCCTGACCATATGCATCCCCGAGCAGCCAGGGCCCTCTAAAACCGCAGCTCTTTGTTTTAGAATAACCTTGTGGGTTGTTTTCGGGTCACTGTGGCCGAGTGGTTTCTTAATTGACTTTTTGAATGCTTTGTATAATGTGCCCCCGTTAAATGGCTATAAATAGACCCCTGGATGTGATGACTTCATCTTTTCCGGTTCCACTGCTCGGAGTCGGAGTCATGTTTTATAGCCAGCATTTCTTATCATCTAGTGTCGCGGGTGATGAATGAATTAATAGATGACGTTACAGTTTGAGGTGGATTTGGTCGATATAAAGCAAATATTGTCCCTCAAATGGTTGCCGTCATAGTGTTAACGGGATGGTTCAAAGTATGCAAACGAAACAGAGCTTCATGCTGGTCGGAAAGTGGGAAATGAGTGTCTCCGCAAGGATGAGGTTGATGGAAAATGTTAATATTGCAACAGTGTTGGGACATTAGGAAAAATTAATTTTAAGGTCTGCTTCTGAACTGAGTAAACAATTAATCGTCCCTTTGTAAATAAACACATTGGTACGCAAGCTTAGCAATATAGTACAAATGTATTTATAAAATGTGTTAATAAGGTTCTTTGTAAATGAGTTATTCATTATCACGTAATTGGTTAAAAGTTCATTATTATTATCTTTTTATGCAATTTTTGTTGTTTTTTATGTGTCCTGTTATTCAAGGAGTATGACAGTATATCTATGGCTGACTTTACAATGAGTATACATATGATATTAATGCTAGCATGCTCGTGTAATGCTAGCACTCGTGTAATATAAATGTGTTTGCATGTTAATCAGAACTCATAAACTGAGGACTAATGTTACACTGATTACTAGACCACTGTGTTTGAAATTCTTGTTTCTGATAATGAAGGGCTGATGTTCGAAACACATGCAGAAGGTATTTAAAAGCAAGTCTGCTGAGCTGCGAACTAAATGATACTGAAGAACGCATTCATCAGCTTTTGACAATGCTGGTGATGAGTTCATGTTATTCAAAATGTGATCTACATCAGCATGATCCTTATGATGGTTAAGAGAGGGGATCTTACAGATGTTTACTAATGATAAAATACATTTAGAATAGCTCGTTTTGAGTAAAGCTGAGGTGTATCACGCTCATCCTTAATCATCAATGTCATGCTATTAGGAAATGCCTGGAAAAGAACTAGCTACACCTAGGACATGACGGAAATGAAGCATCATTCGTTCTTAATAACACTGCCTTACCTTTAGTAAGTGGTTACAGGTTATGTTTCCAGTTGCTAAACTGTGAAAAGTGGACATTAGCTCCCAGACTTTATAGTACAATACAACAATTTGCTGCAAATATAGAAAAAACTTGTCATTGTAAATTGTGCGGCTAGTAGTTTGTATTGTAGTTCTATCTACAATTTCAGGCCTTTAGTAGCATGATCGTTTCAGGATTTCAAAGAATACTTTCAATTTAAATTCTTCACATTTACTCATTCAAAAAACAGTTAATAACTAATGTATGGAAGGCCTTATAATAAGATCTTCTAAATAGATTTCTGCCACATTTCGTAGCTCGTTTACGAATGATACGTTTCTGTTTGAGGCCTTATCAGCTGCTTTCTAATAGTTATTTCTTAAGATGCAAGCAATTAAATAAACTGTGTGCTTTAAAAAAAAAGGGAAATTGCTTTTTAAAAAGAAAAAAAAAAAAAGTTTTCGATCTCTGGGGTAAGGCTAGGGTTGGGTTAGATGTAACGCAGTGAAATAGTCATACAGACACCTCACAAAGGCTGAATTACATGCCTGTGTGCATGAGTATGTGTGCCTTAATGGTATATTAAGGATTTAGCATGGGCAGCCAGCAGTTTTAAAAATGGAGTGCACTTTAAACACCCCTTTAAAATAGGTTCAGTCTGTCAGATAAGCCAATATTAAACCATTTGTTTTAATAAACCAGTTTAAAAGAGCTCTTAGATTCATGTCAGCAGTATGAGGTCATCTACTTATGTGTAAACCCAATTTCAAGCTTAAGTTCATTAACTTTTGAGTGAGTAGAAAAGTGTAGCGGAGGCCTGCCATGACTTTATAACATACCAGCAATGCCCTTTATTTCTATTAGCTGCAAACCAGTTTCAACTGTACATTCCAGATAGGTGAACAACGCTTGGCTGCGGGAATGGATTTTTCAAAGCTTACAACAAAATCAACTATCAATGTCCAGTCAAGTGAACACATGCCATATGTGCAAAACACTGCTGCAACAAAAGTAATGATGCCTTATTTATGCTTATGAGCTCCAGATCGGCTATAGTTTTCAATACCGTTTTATTATAATACGACCCAATGTGATACCAATTACGAAGTTCCCGGGAGGCACCAGAAACACGGCCCTCAAGTATTTTTCACCCGCTTTTAAAAATTTAAAGTTTATTTTTTCCTCTCCATCTCATTTCATTCCTCAATCTTCTGGACCATAAATACCTGTTTAGATTTACGGACATGAGGGCCAGGCGAGGATGGCCAGAAACGCATTATCCGTCAACTAATCCTCATTACCAGTTCCCTTCAAAGCTCGAATCAAATGATGGATGTACATGTGAGTAATTTCATGGATGAACTGGAGCCGCGGAACAACAGCAGGCATAATACATTGCTGCACATTCCACCTGTTCCTTAATGAGAAAGCACTGGGCCCTAGATTTTGTTTTTATTTTGCGCTGATCGTATCAGCGGCGTGCTTTGGCACAGTATTGCTAACATTTTCTCTCTCTCTCTCTCTCTCTCTCTCTCTCTCTCTCTCTCTTTTTTTGATATTTTCTTAGCTGATAAATGATGCGAGACCTTTCGGAGTAAACAAAGTCGTTTTGGACGAGAAGCCGAATTCGATGCGAGGTTCAGCAACATATCGGGTACCAGCTCCAAACATTTGCACATGTTATTATTAAGCAGATCAAAAGAGCCATATTATGGTTTTCACCCGCGGTTAAACACTGTTATTTGCTGAAACGCAGTTAGTAAAAAGGACTCGCTCTCCTGGCCTCACGTCCAACTGAGGCTAATGGCTTTGTACTGTTTTGTCGCAGTTGCTTCAGTCAGTGTCTTCATGTAATTCTGGATTTTCATACTTAGGAACTCAAGTGATCCTTCTTCACTTTCCTTGCAGGGGAGTTTCACACGGACGGGTGTAACCTCTCACCCATAGTCGCCACAGAACCAGCATGGAATTCACATGAAAGAATCCTAGCACACCATTCAGCTTTGCCCAGACTGTAACAATAACGGCTTTAAGTGCAGGTGTTAGACTGAACATGAGAGCCAAAAATTGTTTTGTCAGAGCCTCCTTCCTCCCCAATTTCACTTTCAAGATAGGATCAGGTGAAATTTTGGTTCACATGAAATGGCCACGAAACAAAGGAAAGAAGGTAAAGGCATGGCTATTGTGTGGAAGCTCCCTCATTATTATTATTGCAGCTAAACAATCATGATCTTTGATGCTGGGCCAGGGCTATTGATTGTATGTTCCTGAGAATTCATTCTTGAGTGTTTATGCCTTTTTAATGTCTGACATAATGGAGAGCTTCAAAAGAATCCTGCTTGCTTTTACTGTTTCTACCAAATTCCGTTTCCACAATCATGTGTGCAAAAAAAGCAAAACAACAGTATCTCAACCTTAAAATCTGAGTCAAAGCTGGTGACAAGTTCATTTTCAACACAGCGTTCGGATCACCTTAATTGGAGTACTGGATTATCTCATTAGCTCTGTTTACACACCAGTGTTTCCCCTACTGTTGAATAGGCTGGACAGACCGTCTGGTCAAACTTACATACCGGCCAACTTGGATGATATATGGACATTAGGATGTGTCCAGAAGGTTAAAGTTTGCATCCTAGCATTCAGTTATTATGTGATATCCACTCATTTTTTGCCAAAAACAAAAATCTACAACTATGACGAATCACTAAATTGTCTTTTAGTTTTCAGGTTTTAGTTGCAGAAAGTTTTTCTGCAAGCTGAGATATTAGTTCTGAGTGGTTTTATTGAAATATGATGCGGAACCATAACGAGTACACCAGCAAGAGCTCCCCCTTCTTGGTGTTGACAGATATCTACTTGCTATAACATACTTCAAGCCCTAATAATCAAAAGCAGATCACTTCTGAACTTCTTGGAAATAGACGTGCAGAGAATACAAAACATGACATTTTCACATCTTACTTTTCTTTATTATTAATGCTGCATGAGGATTCTACTTGGAACCTGCACATTCTTAATGACATCATATGTCAAGTCAAATAGGGCGATCGTTGTTTCAGCCATATATACAGTTTAATATAAAGTGAAACAACATTCCTCCACAATCATGGCGCAACACAAAGAACAAAAAACGGAAACAACACAAGACTATAGAAGTACAGGTAGGACAGGACTGCACATAGTGCAAAGAGAGCACGAGTGAGACAGTAAAAAGAAAAACAAAAGAGCAAGAATTCAATATTAAGAATGACAAGACAACATACAGTGCAACTGTCAAAAGCAGCCACAGTACCTTTGTGAATACATACAATATGATGACAGATACTATATTCTAGCAGTTGGTAAGTGTGCAATATGCAAATATTGAAGTAGATTAAAATAAATAAAATAAAACATACAGCAGCAGCATGTGCATGACAGCTTGGTTGGATTGGAAACATGTATCTTCTTCTCTAAAAAATAAGCAAAATTTAAAAAAAGAACAATCTGCATGCACACCAATCATTCGATGTTAGCCTGAGTAAGAATGATTGTGTTAAAAGCATAGTTTGATTGTCAGAGTCAAACTAAGGTCTTGTCTTCTTGGGACTTGTTGATGTGGTTTAGGGCACAGTATGACTTACTTTAAGCTATAAAAATAGACAAAAAAGTCACAAACAACATCGACAAGCCTTAGTGACAACCTTCATAAAGAACTGGAGAAGTTTTTGGGATATCTTATTGAAAATAATTTGGGTAACTGTTGACTTCTTGTATTTGTTAGCAACATTAGCCTCGTCGCTCCAGTAAACCAAAGAAGCAAAATTTGAACTAGAGAAATGTCTTGGCTGATGCACCAAATCTGGGGTAAGCCAAACCTCTGGGTAAATTACGTTTTTTGCCAAATTATTCTTTTAAAAATAAAGGTGCCAAAAAGGCTTCTTTGAAGTGATGCCATAGAAATAACTTTCTGTGTTGTGAGAATACGAAGAACCTTTTGAAGTTTAAAGAACCTATACATAACACATAAAGATTCCTTACCAGTTTGAAGTTTTTCACTAGACTTATACAAGCCAAGAATCATTTTGTTTGTTCCGTTATTTCTGACCATACTGGTGTGCATGTAAACAGGACCCTACATGAACTAGTTCTTTACACAGCTCATGTATAGGTCTTGGCCCAGTTTCTCAGATGAACTTATTACTTAGATGGGCTATTTTGTTCATGTAAATGGCCCATCTAAGAAATTACTGTACAACTCAAGTGCTTGTTTAAGCCCACTTGTAAACTTGTCCTGCTTGTCTCTTAGCTGCACTCTTGACTCTTGTTCTGCTTTTGGACAATTGAGATGTAACTAAATTGAATTAAACAGAACAAAAAACCAAAAACACATAACACTTAGTGCGCTTATCTGGAGCACTGAAAGGAGCCTCGTTATTTCTTTTTTGATGAGGAAATCACTCACCTTGTCTCTCGACAGATGGACAGAGTGAAGGAGATGACATTAAAACCTCACAAGAAGCCAACATTCCTAACAGTCTTTTCCTAGTTTGGTTTACAGTCTCTTGACAACATATTATCTCACTGACAACTGAGCTAACAAAAAATGAGTTCTGTTGGACCAAAATCCTGTTTGGTAAACAGTAGCACATCAGAAGACAGGGGCACTTTGTTCTGATCTGAAACACATGTTCAGTGTCCACTGACTAAACATGACGAAAGCAGACGAGAGGCTTCCTCATGTCTGCACCGGAGAGAAGAGCGTCTAATAAGGCTGAGATGTGCCAGTCAGTCCGTTGTAGGTGTTTACACTGCACAGAACTGCAAGATGACTGTCATACACAAGCGCGAGTGAAGGTGTCTGAGGCTTCTTTTATGAGAACGATGCCATCATGTGGACTCTCTCAACACATCAGGCCACCTGGCATCTGCATCATGCGACCAATTAATAGACTGAATTCATGATGTCTTCGCACGTTTGTAGGGCGTACAGAATTATAAGTGGATGGGCAGTTTGTTCATGACTTCTTCAGTCGAAGATGTTTTTGTAACTTGAGCAGCAAGCCTGCACCATTTGTTCTTTCAGGTGTGGAACTTTCCGGAAGGGAAAACTTGTGGTGATTCATTACTAGTGTAGTGGTGTGAATTTTCTTACAGGCTCCACCTAGTTGTGCATGGATACCAGAAGAATGTAGGAAAAAGCAAAAGTTACTGAAGCTAATTGAATCCAGTGTTGCTCCAGAATTTTCTAAGAACAGCTTTGGTCTGTCTCATCCTAAAACCTTTATCTTTAGTTTACCAGCTTTGCATTCGCATTACATAGTCATGAATTTCGAATAGCTGTTCGCTGGACATTGTCAGCGGGGATACAGATGCGGCAGATAGATGTTTGATTGAAAAACACTGGAGCAGTACATAAAAACGCCTGCTGCAGCGTTGATCTGCTGTGAGGTCCTACAGTCTTGACTGTTATAGAGGGTTGTGGAAACCTCCTAGGCGCAACCTGTTAAAAATCACACGAGAGGCACTCTCTCCGGCTCAAAGAGATTAGTCCGGACCTTTAAGGACGTTCAGGGGTCTTTGGACAGAGGCCAAAAGTGGACGGCTGATACACTTAAGGTAATGCCTGGCTCTGCTCAAGCAAGCCAAATTAATAAAGCTGCACGGGATTAAAAAGAAGTAAGCAAGGTTTGCTATCCATCAGTTACTTTCTTAAAAAACAAGGCATCACAAAGGGCTTTTTGAGCGATGCCATAAGAGAATCATTTTAGTTCCCTAAACAACCGTCTTTGTAAATGAGATGAGTAAGTATGCAGAACCTTTGTGCAGGTTCTTTACCAATTTAAGGAAACTTTCAAGAGCCTTTATGCTTTGTGGAGATTCCTTATGCTCACGCTTCTCATTTGTAAAAATAGTTCCATTGAGGACCAGCCATTAAAAAATTCTGTAGGTAAACTAAAAAGGTTCGTCTGTAGCATCACACCAACGACCTTTTCTGGTGCTCACATTTTTAAGAGCGTAGGGTTAAAAGCCAGTGTTGCAGTTATAGGCACCATATTAGGAGGTCAGTTTAGATATAAAAGACAGCTGCCCGACCCTCTTTTCAAATTAAGTTACCAAAAAGGTTGACTCTGAAAGCTTCTTTAGGGGACAAAAAGTGGTTTGTCTATGGCAGGGGTGCACTCCAGTGCATAACCTGGAAGTTGTTCTCCCCAAACATACCTACTGAACCTGGCAATTAACAGATGAGCTGAATCAGGTGTGTTTGAGCAGGGAAATAACCAAACTGTGCTGACACCAGCCCTTCGGGACCATAGCTGGGTATCTCTGGTCTATGGAAACGCTCTAAAGACCCCTTGTTGCCACCTTAACTTTTACTAAGAAAGTGTACTAAGGAAAATGCTGTTTATTGGAATAACCCAAACCCAACAAACATAAGTGCCAAGGCTGCTATTCTTCAGAGTGTGTGGTTGTGATATTGGTAACACTACATACTGTTTTGCTTTTACGCTGCATAATTGTGGTGTTAAGGCCATCGAGAAGAGGCCTCTCCACTCCACAATACAAAGAGACAAAAAGGAGCTCTTTCAATTACCAGACGCTTTACATAAATAAGCAGGGAGACTGTGACTGCATGGGCCTTATCTTCAATTTAGATTGGGGCTTTAGAGTTTTGGCAGCAGCGCAGGACTACACGGTCAAGTTCTTAAGGCATTAGGCTCATTTGGAGAGGAAAAAAAAATAATAATAAAGAGAGAGAGAGAGAAAAAAAATGAATGGCTAAAGGAGACCGAAGCTCGTGCTCGTTCGTCTCCTTGGTTCCTTTCACCCAAGCCCCACACATGACATCATGGAAAACTGAGACGGCTCTTAGAGTGAAGTGGGAAACGCTGTATTTCTCTCACCGTTCAGGCTGGGAGTCCAGGGATCCATCATGCTAAAAATACAGTTTCTATCACAGGATTCCACAAATACTTTCATCCTGAAAAACCTTGTGATTCAAGTGGCATTTGAGCTGGTTTGATTAGACTATGAAGTGGAAAAGCGGAGCGCACTGATATTTCAGCATGGATTAGTCATCAGCTGCTTCTAATAAAATGTTCAAACAATCTTGTTTTATCTGGCCTGGGGAGTGACTTGGCAAAACACTGCCTTGCATACTTACCTATTTACCTGCTATGTATGTTGGCAAAAATCAGTGCCTTGCTTAAAGAGGAATATTCACGATTGGAAAAGCTACAGAAAACGATTAAATCAGTGGTCATGGACTGATTACAAAACAGAGCTTCCAGCCGTGTCTGCTTGTATAATATGTTCATGAAGATCAATGGCAGGCTTTTGTGCATGGGCCTAATATAATGATTTATAACACGGACATTTTTATTCCACTTACAGGAAGACTTGGTGAGTAAGTAGAATAATACACTTAATAATGCATATTTGAGTACACTCAGTGAGTTATTAGTGAGCACTTTAGGTAAGTGGGACACTTGATGAGCATGCCGGTATAATTAGCCGGAGATTTAGGTAAGGAGTATGCGACTGAGAGCCTTAGGTAAGGAGAGCATGGGTAGTAAACCAGTAAGAAATTTGGGTAAATAATGTGACGGTGGTTGTATAGTTTGAGACTACTCGCAAAGATCATGCAGTTTGTCAAACAAATCACGAGGAGCGTTTACTAAAAATAAATACACGGAAAACTTCACACTTGCCAGTATTATAAATAAAAGGTCTAAGCTTTATGACATTTTGCAGAGTACCAGCATAATTTGTTCACTGTTAAGCCTGCTGTTACGCTGTTAAAACAGTCTTAATATGCTTAGCAATACCCTGAAGTGGAATTTCTAGTTAAAGAAACAGGTTATGTGTAAATTGATGGCAGGCTACTGTCAAAGTGCAACGCCAGTGCTTAGCAATCGTAGTGCATTACGACTTTTAAAAATAAGTCGACTTTAAAAAGTTTATAATAGGTTATGCATTGTTGTTATGCATGAATTCCAAATGACCCTGGATATTGTCAGTGGGGATAAAGATGGAGTAGATATATATTAGGTTGAAGAACACCGGAGTAGTACATTAAAATGCTTGCTGTTAATCTGCTGTGAGGTCCTACAGTCTTGCTTGTCATAGAGGGTAGTGGAACCGCTTACACCTGGTAAAAATCACATGAGACACTGTTTATTGCCGTGTGTTTGTGGTGTTGACTTCCCTTGAAATCCCTTTGTATCATTATAAAAATGAGGATTTACACAGATTAGCAGAAAGGCTGCGTCTCAAATGTCTCTGTCCTCCCTTCTTAGTGCAATTAAAACAGAAATTAAGATTCTCTTGCCAAATTATGTGCAATATGTCTAACAAAGAGCCACTGGAAGTTCAAACATGTATGCATAATACCATAACGGACAAATTGTGCACTATATGAGTATAGAAACCTGAACTTAAATAGGGCACTACAGAGGACATAGGGAGCCATTTCATATTCACAGTGTGCTCAGACGACATATTATTAACACCTTAGTTGTCTAAGAGAGGGAAAAAGAGAGTATCGGACTGGTATCAGCAAATACTCGAGGTTGCGGTATCAGTATCGGTATCGAACATAAAAAGTGGTATCGTGACACCCCTACCAAAAAGTTCAGCCCCTAAGTGCTTTGAACTCTCACCATGCATCCATTCCTGAGCTTCTACCATTTTTACTCACCATTCTTGCTGTACGTTTGTGGTGTTGGCTTCGAGCTGGCTTGGCTGCTGGGGTTCCCGGTGTTCTTGCAGCCATGGCTGTGTCCAGAAATCTGCTCAACATTCTTCACTGCATTCATCGCCCTGGCCACGCTCCCCTTCCCTTCAGATCACCCACTGTCTGTCCCCCTGCCAAAACACACTTGTCAGGACACACCAGCCATATTTAACGCTGTACAATGGCAGCAGTGCATCATTTCACATTTGCTCAGTGACAACCCAGCAAAATAATGCGTCCTGACTGAGCAAACATTCAAACGTTTGCGACGTCATTCAGCGACGAAACCTCGTCCTCGTCTTTATAGCAGCTTTAAAACAGCCCTGATTTTGCACCACACTGGAGTACATGGGGGAGCTCTCTGTTGATTCTGCTTAAAACCCATTTAAGCTGGATGACATTCAGCAGCAACCGGAGCGAGTCTGTTTATTTACGAAGCGTAAGCTCACTCAGAGTCCGCAAATGTATCTCCCGGCCAGTGCGCCAGCCAACTTATTAATTTACAGAATTTACAGAGCGCAGGCCTTGCTAGGGCCTCTCTTTCAGGACAGCGCCTGCACACACAAGCTCGCAATTCAGTAGCTTTGAGAGCCCCCTCAATGTGTCCCAGTGAAAAACGAGGCCTTCTGCCACTCCGCCACAAGCCAAGGCCTTTGTATGTATAGTACATCATCTACAGCAACAATCCGCATAGGGCACTCCAAACACACATCTCTGTTTTCTTTAATAAGTTGTGTTTTGAAAGCCACTTAGATGATTTGAAGGACATTTATTCCCTCAAAACGTCTTGACTTGTAAAAATACTCATGTTATCGAAGCCTGGCCGCCAATTTCTTGCACATCTGGGAGGCCAAAAGGCCTATCTAATGTACTAGAGTCCTCTGAGTAATGGAATTATTCGGTTTGTGCATTTCGAACAAAATCGCACAGAATAAACTTGATAATATGACTTTCCAGTACATTTTACGAATTGGTCAATAGGTATAAATTAGATTTGTTTTTTTTGTTTTTTTGTTCAGTTTTTTTTTCAGGCTCATGCACAGATCCAGTTCTTGTCAAACCAATTCCAGGTGAATATGTTGCATGACACCTGATTAATCTGTAGTATTATTGCATTTTAAATGTTGCTGAGACATTTTAGCGTCACACATTCTCCTCATTTGCGTCGCTGACTGGCTTCCAAGTATGGATTAGCCACAGATCACCAAGTAACAATAGGAAAAATAAAGCATACTAACCCAGAAACACAACACCTAGATAAGAGAGAATTCCGAAAAAAAAAACAAAACAAAAAGGTTCAAGAGGATGACGAACACTCTCCTTCTGTTCCAGAAGAAGGCTTTTAATGAGCTCTTAACTGATGGGCAAGACTTAAAAACCCTTTCTCAGATGGAATCCTGGCAATTTATATGTTAGTGACAGTTAGGAGCCCAATACTGTCGGATAAGCGTGCCAGATGTGTGCCATGTCACAGAGTAGCGACAATGCCACCCAGAGCACTGCAGTAAAACAGCAAGAGAGGCAGCTTCAAAGACTCAGATAGCATCTGTGGCCATGTTATATGTCCTCATGTTCATAATTTGGCTTACCTGTGGTGAGTTAAGATGCACGATGGAATTTGTTACTATCAATCGAGCTCATTACAATATCGGTAATGTCATCACTGTAAATTCTGTTGGGTAGGGCAGGTCTAGTGTTTAATGGCTGGTTGGACCAGTGGTTTTGGTCCATTTGTATTCTCAGAGTCAACATTATAAAGGGCAGCTGATTTAATCGGACCTCCAGTTTCCAGGGTGGTCTCCTCCAGGACGGAATAGTAAAAAAGTCATTAGGCTTGCATCAAAGCTACCCCAAACCCCCCGTCATCAGCAGGAGGCAGCTTTCATTGATAAATGAATTTCGAGGCAGATTTATGTGGCGTGTTTTCTTTCCTTTTGTCATTTTTAATCATCTTCCGCTTCTCTCACTTTGCTCACTTTTTCCCCCCCCTCCTCCTTGCTGACCACCAGTTGAGTTGAGCTCTGGCCAAATTTATGGGAGGTTTTCATTGCTTTCCTTATTTATGTTGGGGTTATTCCAGGACTTCCAGGATGAGTCCGAGGAGGAATTAACACTCGGATACCTTTTCCTCATCTATTATATAATGATCCTGCCATCCAGGCCGGTGCTGAGATGTGAGGATTACTTTACAGCATTTTTAACTGCGCAGAGTTAATAAGAGAAAGTACCTCGTGACATCTGAACGTAAAGAACACTTAACTTAACGTTATTGCTTATACAGTAATAACAAATCACCGTTCAAAATAGCCAGATAGAAAATCTCTCCAGGGGTTATTGTATCCAGACAACAAACGTCTCGTGAAACAAAAGGAGCACGGTCGAGCCGAGCCGGACGACGGGTAAGAATCAAATGGAATGTAAACCTGAAATTTTGCGGGGTGACGTTTTTAACAAACGAGGTGCAAATGCACTAATCAGAGGTTTTATGAGTAGCTGAGGTGAAATGTGAAAGCACAGCTGTAATGGTTCGTGTGATGTGTTCCAAACGCCTTGCATTAGCAGGGACGGTTGTTTGAGCATCCACCTCGCAGTAAATAGACCCACGAATAACAAAAAGGTGCCGGCACGAAAAACAGCGCACATCACAGGACAAGCTGTTATTAAATGACATTTCTTTTTAGCCATGGATTTGGCAAGATTTAGAGCTTTTGCCATTCCATAATAAACAATAGCATGGCTATATTGAAAATATTTACTTAATTCTCTAAAGTGACTTATGGCAACATTGGCTACTAAACAGAATGTCATGAGTGTTATGGCGTCAGGTGCCATAGACTGTATAAATATTCTCTGTACACTTGTTTATAGGAAAACCCCATCTGGTTTTGGCTAGCACAGGCAGACATACCGGTGACCCCAGGTTTTTCTAATGGAAAATATAACACAAGTGTTTGCTAAGCTGGGGCTAAGCTGAGAGAACTACAGCAGTCAACTGTCAAGTGACAGACAAGACAATCTTGTAAAAGACTGCAGGCTCCAGATTCAAAGGTCAGGAGCTTTTTTTTTTTTCATGCCTAGTAAATAGAATGTTAAGATCTGAAGAACAACCTGGAAGAAAAGGGACCCGCAGCATTCCTGCACTCTTCCTTTTCCATTCCACCGCGCGATACGCGGCCCGTGTACTGTCCCCTAGTCGAGTTGGTCGCTATGGGATTTTTAAACAGCAAACAAGCTTATTATGATTAAATGCTGGAATATATTCTCACTTTACACTGATCAACTCATTTTCTGACAACCTGTAAAACTGCTGTACTGTACTGTAAAAACTGGTGACAGGCAATTTAACTGATCAGTATATACACTGAATGAAACCATGCAAAGATGTTAGTCGTTCAGATGTTCAGAAAGCAATATCTTACATTAGTTCAAACCTTAAAAACACTTCAAATCAGCTTCGGCCCTGTTCTGCTTTCTGCAGGGTAGCAGTAACAGTGGTAATATTACAAACTGCCATGTCCAGCAGTCTATATTTATCACCAATGTCCAAAGTCACTTACCCATGTCATGTAATATAAAATCAATAAGTTCGCAAAAGACCTACAAATACCCACTTCTCCAGGCCTAACATTATTAGTTCCAATGGCATTATTACTGTTATTAATTGTAGAATGTGAAGATCACAGTGTGCTTTTTGTGGCATTTACCTTTTAAAGACCAGTGTGGTTTAGTCTAGAAAGCTCCTAAAAGCCACACATGACAGGTGATGCATACAGACCAATGCTGTGACTTATGTGAGATTAGCTATGTAAACTGATGGGGAAAGTTGGAAGGTTAAGCATCCAAATAAATACAGAAAAGAGGGATCAGTTTGTTCATGGTTGTGGGCAACAGTATATTCATTACAGCGAACTAGACTAGAAGAAACCCGTTAACCTGATTAAACTGTTTCAGGGATATGTTTTAAACATCAGAGTCCAATGAGTGTTGCTTTACAGCCTTTGTTTAATTCCACTTTCAGAATTTGTGGTTCGTGCAGAGTCTGAAAAAGCCTAAGCAAGGCCTCATTACATCACATCCTAAGCTACAACCAAACCAAACCCAACATGACATTTGAAATGAATTGGTCAACATTACAAGCTACTATTTGCCTAAACCAAGCATAAATTTCAGCAACTGCAACGAGCAAAACAGTTTATACTACTAGACTTTAGAATGTAGACTTTGGTTAAAATGACTTTCCTATTTTTTTAGCGCATACCTTTGGCTGGAAGCTTTATTTTACTGGGGAAGGTGCAAACGACCCCACTGCAGGACCTGTGAGCAGTCTGAGCTGGGAACAAAAACACAGCTAGCCGGGCTTCGTTATGCAGCCCACACAGTGGACTCAATGTCCAACAGAACAGAGCCCACAAGGCAAGGAGAAGTAAGGATGATGTCCAGGTCTTGGGGACTCTCTCAAGAGCTGAACCACTGGGAAACTGCATCAGGTGTGATATTCTTGGGCCCAAGATGATAGGAGAAGGTAAACCTGAACTTGAAGAAGAACAGAGGCTACCTGGCTTCACAGGATTTGGACCTTTTGACTCAAGTTCTTGTGAACAGCCCAGTCCAAGAATGGCACATGAGGCCTCCCCAGCCAACACCTCCAGTGCCTCCTTACTCCAGTGCCAACTTAACCACCAGCAACTCCCTGTTTCCAAAGTCATAATTCCTTTTTGGTGGGAACGAGGCAGTGGGAGTAGAAGACACAAGGATGGACCTTATTGTGCTTGGGAGAGCATTTAGAGAGGACTGCTCTGACAGCGATCCACTTTCACAATAAATTAAAGGACAGGGTCACGCTGGATCTGGATGCGGCCAAAGGTAAACGCTATTTCAAGAAAAGCTGCTTCCTCAGTGTAGGACCAGGAGAACTGGAAAGTCAACAAGGTCAGGGCCACAATGTGCTGTCCTGAAGATGAACCAGCCATAAAAATGAGCAAAAAAGAAAGAGAGCAAAGGGGTCTGAGCATGACGGAGGCAACAAGAGAGACAGAGTAGGGTCCCACTCACAATTTTGCCAGCACGCCAGTCAATATGTTGATTATAACTGGCCAGTCAAAGGTCATCCAGGGTGATGGGAACTTGAGGAGAATTAATGGCTGCTCGTGATGGTTGCCTGGAAGACAGAGATTCACTGGAGTCCTGTCGTTGATTATGTTAGCCAGCGTCTGCCCATTCATCGCATGAGCCACCAGTGATGACACAAAAGTACGCGGCAGCCAATGAGTAGCATCCGAGTCAACCAAGACTGAGAGTTTGAGTCCCTGGGCTGTCCAGTGACTGAGGTTTTGAGTCACTGGGTCTTGCTCACCAGCACTCCTCATCCTTCTGGTGAGCACCTGCTTTGACTGTACATGTATACAAGCAGGGCTTAATTTAGAAAGGGAAAATCCAAGCCAGTCACAAAAACAAATTTTATACCAGGTCAAAGCCAGCAGTCCACACGTTCACAAATTCAAATCCAATCAGAGGGAAGGAGCACCCAGGAACAAACAGAAGCACCCAGTGATACTAAACATAAACAGATGCAAATGGCCTGAAAATGCACAGAATGGCCATCCGGGTGGTCAAGGAAGGAGTCCAGGAAGGAGTACTGACACTCTGGGCCAAACGTACTTAGCGTCATGCCCCAGTCTAAGATGCAAACTGAACACATTCTTGTTGTGTGTTATGTACTCAAAAGATGCAGCCATGTGGTAATGCAATTCATGTTATCATTTCAAAAGCTCTGTGTTCTTAGCTGGAATAGAATTACACCCTGGAGAATGCTTTGGTGGGAAAGAACTTCATTTTTCAACACCACAATCTCTTCATCAAAGAAGTGTCTTTTTCATGTTTAGTCTAGAGCTTTTTGATGGTTATTTCACTGAGCCTTTTAAGCCCTGTTCCTCATGAGCGCATTGTTGGTGGGAGGGGCTAAATGCAGTTTACATGATCAGGTGCTGCCTTAGCAAATAAAAAAATTTAAAAAAAATTCAGCACATTTTGCACTGTGCATGCGCTTGCACTTACATCTGGCCCTCTGTGCTGAGCTACAGTAAGCAATGAGGGGTGAAACGGGAGGTGTGAGGCACTGCTGCTGTGAAAACAATTCATATCGCTCCACAAACACAGCTAGGCCGAGATAAAACAGACAGCACACAATAAATAAATACCAGAGAAAAGCCAAATAAAATTACTAATAGTGACACAATTAAGAACGTTCACGCTCACCAGTGAAGACACCCAGTCGGGCTCAAGTGTACCAAATCATTCACATTTCCATCAAAATGTATTACATCAGTGTTACTGATGCGTAGTTCAAACCAGGCATAAACTGCTTTTCATGGCTTCTGTAAAAATTACAAAAAAATACCCCAAAACATAATGACGTAAGGATTGACTCCCAAAATCAAAAACACTAGTGCTTCTGTATTGATCTTCCCATCTGTAGTTCTCAGGACAGCTTCCAAATGAGGTTAACCAAAGGACAGTGTCATACATTTCCAAGTAGTTGAGTTTCCCTCAGTGATTGACGTCATGCGGACATTGGAGTATTCTTAAGCAAATACACGTTTAAATAACACAGCTGAGCCACTTGTGGCTGTTGAAAATATTTAACACTATTTAATAATCGGCACCCTCATCCTTTAAAGTGAGACACAGCACTCGGGCACTTCGTCAACACTTCTGCAGAGAGAAAGAGAGGCATTCAGAATCCTCCTTCTGCTTAAGTTCAACAGAAAAATAACTCAGATTCCCTGGAGGAAAAACATGACACTTGTCTGACCACAGATGCCAAAACAGATTAAGATATTACCCGAAAGGAGTATCAGTGAATTTCTCACAGCTCACCAGATGCATCCGAATGGTCAAGCCAAAGACCAGCAGTATGAAACTATCAGTCACAACCCAAAACTCATTAAAAGGAGATCACACTGCCAAAGTCTGTGATGCACTGATATGTGGAAAGAGAACGAATGCAGACCTCCACCAGCGGCTCACACTTACTTCCATTTCAACCTGTGATTTACTGGAGTTCCAAATCATCGTATTAAACAAATAATAATGGTTAAAAAAAGATTTTGTGCAATTCTCGAAAGATTGCAGCTATCAATAACAGAAAGCATGAAAGAACACCAGAATGATACACACTATGGTGAATCTTTTGGTTCAACTGAAAGTCAGTTTTCTACACGTTCTCGATAGTGAACATACTGTAATATAACTTTTCTGTAAGTGTTGGTGCACAATTTATGTTTATTTTAACATGCTGGGAAAAAAAACATGTTCCAATATTTGCACAGGCCACAATTCACATGCTTCATTATGTATTATTATTATTTTATTTCTCCATATTTATTTAATTCAGGGGTGACAACACCTTTGCACATGACTGTAGTTGCCGTGAATATTTTAGAATGTAGACTTTTTTTATTTTATATGTATATATTGTAATACTACGCTGTAGTATTATTTTCTTTTTTTTGTCTCACTTACTGCTCATTGAACCAAGCAGAGAAGTCCTGCTCATTCTAATTTTATTTTATTTTTTTTCCATTTTTTAGCATATTTAAACCAATATTCAGAAGTTTGGAATCGTCTGCTGTATTAATAGTTTTTCATAGTTACATACAATAGTAACTAACTATTAATGAGTCGCGAGTGATTAAATGAAATATGTACACTATCATTATAATTATAGATGTTTCGTTCAATATTTCAAACATTACAAACATATATTTTAATGAAATGCTCAACAGTGATGATCATTTTCAAATGATCTGTTCCCAAGACTTGATAGTCACTTTTTAAAAAATGAGGCATTGTGGACGTTCATTAACTTCATTCTCTATTATTTTACATCATCTAGAGATTCGTTTTTATTCTGGACATGTCTAAAGGCCTTTATGTTTTGCCACTAGTCCTTTTTATTATACATAACCTGTAAAGTTGTACAGAATTAGCAACATATTAGATTTGTTTTATGTATTCATACTAAAACTAAATTGCATATTATAACTGAAAACACCTGAATCTAAGCCTCTGAACAGTACCGCAGGTATGAATGGGTTAGTAGGACTAATCCTTCAATCTGTTTATTTTGGGAGCCACATTGTCTTACTTGCTGTTAACAAAGACTGGAAGTGTATAATTTTGTTTTGATACCCCACCTAGAGTCATTCACCATTTGGTGAATTTTTTAAGGCTGCTGTGTCCAGCTCCGCCTGGTGGGTTACAGGTGGGTTTGATATTCTGCTCAGTTGCAAAGCCTTTGTAAACTAGTGTACTTACACACAAATATGTTCTGATTTTCTTAACAGTGAAAGTCGGATACAGACAAACTGTGATTATGTCATTACAAGTCTTCATGTAAAACCACACTTTTTTGTGCAATAAAAGAGGTTAATGTAAAATAAAACAGAATATACAAACAGTACGATGTGGACCCTTTAAGATGCATGGGAGTGTTTAACGCAGACAGATTTTAATTATTCCTTATAAGAAGCTTGTGTTTATGTAATCTGTATTAGTTAACGGTGGTGAATTTTAAACTGCTTGTAACAGACGTTCAAGTAAGCTTTGTATTACATTATCAGTAACGAGTAGTCTTGTTCTGTTCCTGCTGTTAAATTATAGGGTGATTGTAGCGTTAGATCGATTTACGACACAGATCCGTTTCTTTGACAGTGATGTAACCTGAATTTTGGTGTACGTCGAAACACACCCTAGCCTGAGACACTTACCGATCCTAACACAGCTGTAAAATCATAATCTAGAACACAAAAACACAACTAAGCCACAGAATCTATTTATCTATCTATCTATCTATCTATC
>JBBIGA010000106.1:31814017-31829326 GCA_037576975.1 Alestes dentex | reverse complement strand
GTAAAATCATAATCTAGAACACAAAAACACAACTAAGCTACAGAATCTATTTATCTATCTATCTATCTATCTATCAATATATATATATATATATATATATATATATACAGCTCTTTTCATTGTGTAATTGATGAGCATGAGCTATCTATAGACACAGTAAGATTAGGCTAGCCCTCCAGTCCAATATTAAGACCATCCGTTACTCTAGTAGTGTTTGTTTAACACTGAAACAAACAGAAAAAACATCAACAGTATAGACTGAAACCTGTCAATAAAGAATGCAACTGGTTATGCTCTCTATTATGCTAATTATGTGTACAAATGATGCCATTTACACAGTACAGATAAGTGACAGTAACGGCCCTAGGACCCCTAAAAGTGGAACGAGACCTTTACATCTACTGAATGGAATTGTTGTTCTGTGGTATACTGACATTAAAAAAAAAAAAAGGTAATTCACAATTTGTGCTCAAACAATTATGCGTTACTTAATAACTCAGGTAAGCAATGAAGCGCATGAGGCTAATGTTCCTGCAGGCACATCTCACAGTACTGTACTTCCATGGCACGTAATACTTTTCTACTTGTTGCTGCAAAGGTTTGGGTTTGCAAAGCAGTTTCACGCACTTTAACTGCGCAGTCAATCAGGCTAGACTGAAATGCGTGCCTATTTCTGACACCCAGCTACGAATTTGTTCTTTAACACTCCTGCTTTCCATTTCAGTATGGAGCAAATCTGTTCCAGCTCTCCTCATAAGTATGCTGGAATAACGCGAGCGCTGAAATGTGTGTTATGCTCTCGGTTAGTCTGAGGACGCTCTTCAGTGAGGTTGTAGAGGCCATGCCAGCAAGCGCATCAAGTCTGGTATGTTTGTTCTCATTGAAATAGTGTCCATTCACTTACTTCTTCTCTTAATAACGCAGGGAGGAGTGTGTTGCTCATCTTGGGGTTTGTGGTCGCCTGCACCTTACTTCTCTAATCCTGCCAGCTTTCACTGCTAAAAACTGAGGTGCCATAGGAGGATCATTTTTTGGTTCCCTTTTGAGCATTTCAGTGGTTGGTTCCTTAAAGGAGTAGTTCAGCAAAAAAAAGTCACAATGTACACCAGATTTAATCAATCAGCCAATACCTGTCTGAGGTCCGGATTTTCATCCGTTTCATCTATAACTGAAGCTACAAGACTAGCATAGCCAACAAATACTAGAAGTCAAACGTCACCAAAATCCTTTCTATGAAAATACAGTAAAACTTCTCTCAACCTGCTTATAGTAGAGCCGTAATACTTGAATCCTTTTTAGGATTCGGCTCCCTCTGAGTCACTCGCTAAACTGATCCGGGTGTGTGAGTCACTTGAGTGACTTGAGTCAGTATTAGAAGTTCACTGACTCGGCCAATGTGCTCCAGGAGCGCTACCCGCTCTCTGAGCGATTCAGATTTGGTTGAAGTTAACCACCTCAGATTTGTGACTCATGAGTTATTTAATGGATCCGGGTGATTCACCCGCGTGAGTCATGAATCACACAGTTCTAGCTCATACTGCATCTAGCTCTTTGTTAAGGCAGCATAGACTTGCTGGTTTAGGACACAATATGTCTTACTGTGACGTATAAAGATGAATAAAACTTCACTGTACTTTCTTAGACAAAAGAGCTTCCGCAAACAGAACACTGACCTAGAACCAATGACCATTATAAACAGTACGAAACCAAATGCCTTAATTTTACCCCCTTAAAATTACCTTAATTTTGATGCACATATTAAGGCTGATTAAGGAGTAAAACTACTGAATTTTACCCTCACCTTTTCAAATTTGCCCCTTAAATAATAGAAGCTCCTGAATTAATGCCTTAAATTTGAGATTAAGGGGTTTCACACTCATGCCTTAAATCTAACTTTAAGGTAAAATTAAGGAGTCGGTTTCACAAATTAATGGCCACTTGATTCAAATGAAGGGGTTTGGGGTGTTTTCAGGGGTAAATTAGGGTCAAGTTAAGCACATTTTAAGTACATTTGGTTTCCTAGTGAAATATACAGAGAAAAAAAAAGATTATTGTGTTTTTACAGAAACTGCATGAGAGACTATTGAATTCCAGTTTTTGTTGGCAATTTTACTTTCATAACTCCAGTTCTAAAAAGTTTGACCAAACTTTGACTTGTCTGGTTACGTCTGCAGAAGTGGAAGATTGTGTTAGTTCGATTTTTTTGATGATCCAGTCCTTGATGGAACCAGTTTTGTAAATAGTGTGAAGAACCCTTTGTAAACAAGCTGTGAGTGTGAAAGATTCGATCGTTTAAATCGTTTAAACTTCTAATCTGCCGAAGGTTCTAATCTTTTAAAACTTTAATATTTTAGAGCGTTGGACAGCACGTTGATCTAATCCAAATCCTTATCCACGCTCTACCTGCGGGATTCAGACTTTATGAGAACGTTAACTCTTAGGATATGCTGTTAACATTCAGTACATATTTCAGGCTTTTTCGAATCTGTTTCAGAACTTGATACAAACCTGATGTTACCTCAGCAGCACACCAGGATGATCAAGATTGCACAGAACTTTCAAACCAGGTTCGTTTTCTTTGGCGTTCCTTTCATGTAGGTTACTTTCTGGATTTTAGCTAAAGGCCTATTGGCACACAATCTATAATTGACGTGAAAACTGCTAAATATCTCATTTGTGCCCCAGTTTTTGAAGTAAATGCAAAAAAAAAAAAAAAAAACCTATCTTGGGAGCCTAGTTAAAACACTGGCATTTCCAGTGCTTACGTTTGATGATGTACTGTATAATATCAGTATAGCTTGTCTCGAACAGCCGGCTATAAGTAATGATGTGTTTTGATTTTTCCCATAAGGACTGTAGCGGTCACACTCCGGTGCGCTGATAGTGCTTTTGTCCTGTATTAACCTCCAGTGGCACAGTCTCCATCGCAGGCTGGCTCTGAGTGCCCACCAATCATCCTGGTACACTACAGGTCCCCCTCCAACACTATGAATAATGCTGTGTGTGTTTAACTTGCGAAACAGAGAGAAGCCATGTAATCTAAATACATAAGGTAATATAAATACAAAGAAACCATATAATCTCCCGTGGGGCTGGCGAGTGGCGTGTGTGTGCGTGTGTATGTGCACGTGTGTGTGTGTGTGTGTGTGTGTGTGTGTGTGTGACATTTTTGCTGAAGCTCCCTGGTTCAGCTCTGGCTCTCTGGGCTGGCACAGGCAGTGTTTAAAAAGCTCCCGGAAAGTTTATAGTGGGTGTACTTCTCCTCAGGTTTGTGTGACAACCTTTAACGCAGCATACCCGTCACAAGCAAAACACAGGGGACCTCCCTGGAATCTTCTGCATGAATTTCCATTCATGCGTTTCCACAAATTTCGAAGCTTCCTTTTGTCCTTCATTACAGTGAAGAGCCCACTGGACCTGATTTCAGCCTGAACACTCAGCACCGATTTTTCGTCAGCCTTGTGATATTTCGCCTGACTCCTCTGTCGCTTAGAAATCCAACAGTGAAACCATCTTCCCCTTGCAAGTTACAAGAATGATTACTTTCTTTTTGCTGTACCGTTCCAATGTTAACACATTTCCATACAGTTACAGTAACACTCTGTACCCACAGGGCCGAGTCTGACTTTTTTCTGTTCGTTATGCTGTCAAGAAGTGACAAAGCATGGCGTGTTTTTCTTCTGAAAAACAAGGCTCTACATACAACAATAACTACACGCAATTCAGATTCATAATGAGACGTGTCTCTTCTGTTTATAAATATGAAAGTTGTGGCGATGGATGGCAGCGAAGCCAATTCGTGGAAGTATCAGGATTCGCTAATACCATGACTCTCAGTAGGATTAGGGGTGGCACGATACCAGTTTTTCATAGCTGATACCGAGAACTGCTGAAACTGATCCCAGTCCGATATTGTCTTTGTCCTTCTCTCTAACAATAAGTTGTAAAAATACATTTGTCTGCATGCACTTTGAATCCAAAATGGCTACCTACTTCCTATATAGTGCACTATGTAAGTGATAACATTCAATTTTTGCCCACAATATGGTGCATAATTTGTACAATCTGCACATTATACACTATTTGGGTGTAGGAGCCTGTATTTTAATTTCTACATTGTGTACTGTGTAGGCAGTCGGAAGCCACTGGAGCCTCAGTGCTCATCTGCGTTACTTGTGTCATCATTTGTGGATCTCTCTTTAAGGCATGTTGCTAAATGTTTAGTGAAGCATTTATATGATAGCTCAGGCTACTGAGTATCGGATCAACACATCCCTAATCAAGATGGACCATTTAAAGATTAGTAACATGCTGTCTGTTCCTTTTAGCCCTGAAATGTTGCCTGGTTTCAGAACATTCTGATGCGTTCTGCAAGGCAGACCTTTCTTTTACCTACTTTTACCATCAGAACATAAGAATATAAATAATGATGATGGGCTACAATAACAGTAGCCATTAGTTCACACAATATGGCTTGAGCTTCAGTCATTTAATTCATTTTATCCAATTCTTTTAAGTAATTTATAGGCTGCTAGCCCCTCCACTTTTTCAAGAAGTTCTGTTTAGTACCAAACAAGCTTTGACATGTCACCACAACAGAACCCTTTTTGGTGTTGTATAGAACCACTTTTAAAATGTGTTCGTTAAATCATATGCATGTTTTCCATCATTGAGAAGAACCATTTAACCAGGAAAAGAACCTTCAGATGAGTGTTCACAGTTGTATGTAGATCCACTGCCTTTACTTAAAACCCCTCGAAGAACCATTTTTAGGGTGTATAGCCAGAACTTCTAAATCTTACTCAAAACTACCAAGTTCAGGGACAAGGTTCTCATACACTGTATGTTTCTGAGGAGTAATACAAGCGTGGTGGGGCAGATATCGATTAGGAGGATCCATACTCTCTCTGTAGGAGTAGCCTCTTAGTCAGTATTCGGCTCAGTTTTCTCGGTGCCCACTGAAAAAGTGTGCTGGGGGGTGCGGGAAAGGTTTATTGGAAAAAGCTCTCCTGCTTTCCACAAGCTGCCTGCCCCAACACCAGCACGGTCAATCGATGATGGCCAGTGGGGTACAATTGGATGATTTCTATTTTACCCAGTATCACAGGCCAAGCACTTTAGACAGAGTTCCTCGGCATGTTTCAATGAGCCACGCGTGCGAAATACTTAACATTGAATTACCCCATGCTTTTATTACTGCCTGCAATAAGGGCTAAGGGTTAAACCTGGGTATGTTTTCCACATGAGCATGTTGGGCAAGAGGAGAGTGCTAATGCTTTCAGCTGGCTAAGTATCTTCTCTTACCACAGGAAGTGCAGCGCTGGCCTCTACCTCTCATGGGTAGAAGCAATGTTTGATACAGCACACCTGCAAAGGCTTGGGAGAACCTAAACAACTGCTTAAAACATTTACGAGAGCTGAGTTTTCAGCACTATACGAACTCTATAGTTACTGTACAGTAATTTTGAGGTAAAAAAAAAGAGTTTCATTTGATAATTTGCGTGCTTCTATCCAAAAAGAAAAATAACTCCATCTACTCTGTCCGGTTCAACACATATGATGATGGATTCCACGTCATCTACAAGCTCCTTGTTCAGAGGAATGCAGTGTTGAACTTGGCTTGACTCAGAGCCCTTCAAGTCTTAGTGCTCGGATACTTAATGAATCAATGAATGTGCAAATAAAACCCACCAAACACAGAGAATTTATTTGTGTTTTGCCTAGAAAAGCCTCTACATGAGCAAGACTATCTAATGACTTCCCTTACTACTTGACACGGTTATATGTAATAATGTTAGTAGACAGTGAATGAAAGACGGGGTTATCATTTTTGTGCAAACCAAGGCCAAGTCGTAAATTAGCTGTCAATATATTATCATCCACTGATGGTATTAATCTACATTCAGAAAAATGAATCATGGCATAGTTTCTTCTTAGGGATTTGCATCTATTTGATTTTATTTAAATAATGACATTTTTAGAATTTATTTATTCAAATTCCTTAAAATCAGCATAAATCTGTTAATTGTGAAAACTATGAAATTTAATCAGTTAAAACTGATTTAAATATCACGAGCTTTGGATCAAACAAGATTCATTTAGTTAGATTGTTTACATCAGGTTTATTTCAAGATATATAATAAATAGATAAATCTGCCATTGTTTATTTAAATCACATTGGGTTTATTGGTATCATTACATAAATCTCATTCTTAATTGTTTCATTTACATGTGACTGACAAATATGCAGCACATAAAGTTTATTGGCCTGTTTCTGTTAAATATAAGTCATTCGAATGGATGGAAATTTTATATGCAATTGAGATACATAAATCCTTGGAACTGGGCCAAATATTTCTGTCAGTGTATTCATTGAATTAATCGCATGAACAAGATGTTAATTATTGGTTATTGTCATCAAAAAAGAAAATTCAAAGCACAAGTCACATTTTTGGGTGCTGCAGAGGTCAGTGCCATTGCCTCATAGTGCCTCAACAACTTTGCCTGGGTTTGCTTCCCAGCTTTCTGTGAGGGGTCTGTATGTCCTCCTGTGTCTGCATGGGTGTGAATGTGAGTGCCTGCCTATAACTGGTGATCTGTCCAGGGTCTGTCTCTGCCTTATGCTCTATGTCGGCTGGTTTAAGCCCTAGCACCCCTTAAGACCCAGGTTAGAACACACAGCACAAATACTGGACTGGAGTTGTTCCTTCTTCAGCATCAGGAAAAAACCAGACACATATTTGTAATCTAAAACTCCACAGAAGCCTCAGCAACTAAAGATAATATGCAATGCTTTCTATAGGCTGCTCACAAGAGCGCTCCGGCCACCGGTGGCGTGAGGAAACCTCACCGTTACAGGCCCGGCACTGTGGCTCTGCAAGAGATCCGACGTTCGAGGACATGAACCTGTGCGCCATCCACGCCAAGAGAGACACCATCATGCCTAAAGATGGCCCGTCGTATCCACGGAGAGCACGCTTAAACTAACTGCGCTTAAGGTCCCCAATGTGGAACACCCTTCCTCAACATCTGAGGATAACACAAAGATTATAAACTCCTCTTAATTTAAATGATCTATTATTTAATTTTTATTTCTGGATAACTTCTGTAAAGTGACCTTGAGAGTTGTGAAAGGCGCTTATAGATAAAATGTATTATCATTATTATTATTATTATTATTATTATTATTATTATTATTATTATTATTATTATTATTTGTTATTGTCTCCACCCTTTGCTTATATTACAGCTTCCATACTTTTTGGGAGACTCTCAGTTTTCTACAGAAAAACTGTCTATCTGCAGAACAACCCTACCCCACTTCTCAGATATTCTTCTTTTGTACATATTTCCTTTTCTCAGTGACCACTTTTTGAACAGAGCCTTTCAGATCCACAGTTTTCTTCTCACTTTGGAAGGAGGGACAGAAAAAAACTTTTTTCAGAAAGAGTGAAGCTTTTCCCCCCGTCCCTAAGATGAAACCTTCAAGTGCCTTTTTTCTGAAGTTGTAATGGTCAACCAGGTCTTGCACGGTTGTCAGACATCCCATTTTCTCTCTGTGTCTCTCAATCATTGTTTTTGAACTGCAGCTCTTTCTTCTGACATTCCCTTCCTTACGCAAGTGGATTATCTTCTTTAATCTCCTCAGAATGATCTCCTTTTGCTATTTTAGATGCACACAGGAAAGATGCGCATCTTGAAGAGCAAAGAAGCCGGGTTGGATAATCTTATACTTCCCTTGTTACAGATCATACTAAATATTTCATTGCGTTTCTCGCTAATGCATCATAATTCCTTGACTCATTGACTATGGCTGTGTCTGAGTCACCCAAAGCCCTCAGGCTCCATCTTTAACTGGTGAAGTAATCCACTTTCAATTCAAATGTACTTGGATAAACAGAGCGGAATGGGTCAGGAAACAGCAGCAGTGTGACGGTAATGATGAGTGGCACGCAGCACATTCCCTGCCTGCTCCAGACTCTACAGGCTCAAGTTCTGCACCGAACTGACAGTTCTATGAACTTGCCTCAGGCTCTGCTAGCATGACTTAAGCTCTTAACAGATTACTATGCTGTGGTCATTCTACTAAAGTGACCATAACAAATCATGAGGTTACATTTTACAAAGAAAAAAACCCAGCTGTCAATCACTCGGTGTGGTAGACAGAGATCTGGAGGTTTATACACACAAAGAAGAAAAGTTTAGAAGATCGAATGATAAAATTACGTGTCGGCTTGTGTTTTTGACAGAGATATAACATTTGTAACGCTATAAGTCTCCACATGCCATTCAAGATTTAATTTTTAAACTTCATTTTAATTGCACAAAACAGTACAGCTTTTAGGCATAAATGTCTTTCAAAGCTTTCACCCAAAAGCAAATCTGCTTTGTGGACCATTCTTAAGTGAACACTTTCTCATGTATATATATATATATATATATATATATATATATATATGCACTTTTTAATTCAAAATGGATACTTTTTATTATATGTTGATTCATCATGTATTGATATTGATTGTAGGCACCTTTGGTCTGTTCTTTATTTGTTAACCGGCTCTATCAAGCTTGTTAAAATTCAAAAAACAATGTTATTGAAGGTTCCTTTCTAAGTGTTTAAGTGTTAGGCTCCTTGGATGTTTTTGCCCCTTTTATCACATCATTTTGTACATGTTTTCATCATGTATACATTTTGTCATATATACATTTTATAATTTTTCTGTCATATATATACATTTTAGACAGGCTCTATTAGGGATGATGTAGTTCAGAAGAAAAAGTTACTTAACTGGATAGTGTAGATTCCTATCTAGATGTTTAGCTCATTTTTTACATTTTACAGTGTCTCACGATTGTTCAACTTTTATATTGCTTTTCTAATAAACAAATAGTTTATCTGTATTAATTTATAACTTTTCAGACATTCATACAAATTAATATGGTATAGACTCTTATATATGAAAATAACAGAAGAACAACTTTTCCTAAAGAATCAGGTTTGAAAAAGAGAAATGTAAGTGCTGAGAAACTTTTGAAGGATTAAAGAACCTTCACAAAACAGTTCTATGCCAGTTTACGGTAAGTGGTCTTTTTATTACTTTAATAGTTATGTGCAGGTTTTGCACAAAAGGTTCTCTAAAGAAATTGTGTTATTAAGAAAAATATGTCTTTTAACTGTTTATTAACTCATTCTTTTATAGCTATATGGCAAAACAAAAAGATTTAATTTCTTATATTTTATTGTGATGAGTGTAGGATGTCGCAGTGGGTAGCCCTGTTGCCTCACACCTCGCGAGTTGGGGGTTCAAATCCGGGTCCTGGCCTTGTGTGTGTGTGGAGTTTGCATGTTCTCCTCGTGGTGGCGTGGGTTTCCTCCAGGGTCTCTGGTTTCTCCCACAGTCCAAAGACATGCGCGTCAGATGAATTGGGGATTCTGAATTGACCGTAGATGTGAGTGTGTGAGTGAATGATGTGTGTGTGTGTCTGTGTGTGTGCCCTGTGGTGGGCTGAGGCCCCGCCCAGGGAGAGACCCCGCCTCCCGCCCATAGACCCCGGGATGGGCTTCGGGTACCAGCGACCCTAGTAAGGATTAAGCGGTTACAGAAAATAAAAAGAATGAATGAATGAGGGTAGGGTGTTGCTTTGGTACCCTGTGTTACGAAACAGTCCTGACTTTTTGCCATATAAAATTTTGTCGTTTGAGTTTTGCGAAACAGCAAACAAGCAATTCAGAAGATTCATTTTTGTTCAAATGACTGGACAAACATGTAGGTCCTCTGCTAAATCTAGACTTAAGACCTACACTCTTAAAATAGTCAAAAGGATTCTTCAGAGTAAAGTCACAAAAGAACCAATTTTGGATTCTCTAAGGAGCCTTTCAATTGACTGTTTTTCAATAATAGTTTTAAAGGAAATGTTGTAAGGAGATGAGGACCTACTACCACTGTGAGTGTGTGTGTTTATATATATATATATATATGTGTGTGCGTATGTGTGTGTGTGATGAAGTATACACAGACACTTTCCATGAGCAGAGTAATTAGCTGGATGAAGCCCGTGGCCCACAGTGAGGAACAGCATGCTTCAGATGACCTTTCACAAGCAGAGAAAATGGAAAAGCGCAGGCAATACAGTGATGCACAGCAGCGCATTCCAACAGACAAACATTTATATGACACAATACAGGAGTGTCTTTCTGAAGACTTAAGCTGGGCCTCTGACGAGGACCATGACTGGAAAGGTCCGCGAAATTTCACTATCAGCCTTCCCTTATAAATATCAATAACTGCCGGGAATGAATGTGAGCAGAAAGAATAAAGGAACCGCTGACCTTTGAAGAGCCTCGAGATTTGTCATTCTTGTTGGCTCAGGGCTTCGTTTCAGCCTTTGTCATGAACAGGCTTCTCTCAGTCGAGGATTTAGAGGCACTTGCATTTAGGACTGGGTCTAATGATATCATCAGCTCTAGGGATACACTGAAATGGAAACTGTGGGACGATGTTTTTCATGTACATACACCATTCAGCCACTAAAACCGCAAAATTAAAAGGGCTTAGTGAATAACATTGATCATCTTGTTATAGGGGCACCTGTCAAGGGGTGGGATATATTAGGCTGCAGATAAATAGTCAGTGCTTGAAGCTGATATGTTGAAAACAGGAAAAATGGGTAAGTGTGAGTATCAGAGCGACCTTGATAAGGGCCAAACCGAGAAGGTTAGACGACTGAGTCAGAGCATCTCCTGGCCCTGCAATCAGAGGATTGGGGTTCAAATCCCAACTGCTAGTGTCACCGCTGAGGTACCCTTAAGTAAGGTACTGTCCTCACACACTGCTCCCCGGACGCCTCATTGGCGGCAGCCCCCTGCTTCACTTGGTGAATGGGTTAAATGCAGAGGAATCATTTCACAGTGTGTTGTACTTGTATGACTATGCATGTGATAAATAAAGAATCTTATCTTATCTCCAAAACAGCAGATCTTGTGGGGTTTTCCCAATGTGCAGTGGTTAGTATGTGCCAAAAGTATTAAAAGGAAGGACAACTGGTGGATGAGTTCAGGTTGTTGACATGCTCACTAATCTCAAACCATTTGAGTGTCTGAGGGATGTGCTGGACTAACTGTGAGGCCCAAACTTCACACCTTACAGGACTTTAAAGATCTGCTGCTAAGGTCTTGGTGCCAGATACCGCAGCACACCCTCAGAGGTCTCATGGCATGAGAGAGACTTACGCAATATTAGGCAGGTGTTTTTAATGTAATGGCTGATCGGCTGCTGATACATAAACACACAATGAAGAAACTGGGACATAGCAACGCTGCTAATTGCATTATTACTGGAATAAAATAAAGCTCTGCGACAGTTCGCATTCAGACCAGAATTCAGATATGGGTTTTGGCTGTAACAATAAAAAGTAACTTAAACATGACATGTGTTCCTATTTGTGTCTTTTCTTGGTCATTCATATGGAATAACCGCTTTAAGAAATCACGTCGGCTTGTCCCCATGGAGAGAGGGAGGCGCAAGTGCAGATTTCCATATTTACTAGACTTTATTCACAACACAAGGAAGGTGTGAGGGCCAAAACAAGAAACAATCAGAAACTCTGGAGAATGGCTAACAAACATGAACTCTAGATACATGTGATGGTGGACTGACACAGGGATCCAATACACTGGGGACTAAATACACACATTATTAAGACAGGAACCATTAAGGGCAGATAATCACTTCAGCTGAAACACCGGACAGCTGTACACGATCACTATAAACTTGAATCCGGTGGAAACAGACACTAAATCAAAATAAAAGTCCCGACAGGGCACAGCGGCCTCTAGTCAGCTGACCAGGGACATCACAATAATAATGGAGAAGTTAAGTAAGAAGTCTAACTACACTAAGTCTAATTTTACACCAATGCCACTTGTAGTCAATCAGCCAATACACATTTGGAGTCCAGTATTGCTCCTTTAGTTTACCTACTAAGCTGATGTTAGTAACAAACAATACAAGCCAACGGTCACTCAAATTGTTTCTATTAAGTTACAAACCACTTGGGCTCTTTTGAGTTCAAGTTTTTGTTAGCAAGTTTAGATTCATGGTTCCAGTTCTAAACTAAAGAAGCACAGTTTAGACGTCACATTTGTCTTGTCTGATTGACTACCTGTAAGGAAAATGAAAAATTGGTGTAACTTATTAAACAGTGGAAATGCTAATGGCAGTGTTTTTCCCTTGCAAGAGGTAGTGTTTATTTTTATAGCATATCTTCCACACATCTACACACTTAAGCGGGACATTTTTCATCCATGTTTCCTTATGTTGCATTCATGGGTTAACAACAGGGCGGGTGTTTGTTAGACAACATCGACAAGCGCACCATCACCCTGAGCTCTGTTCCCACAAGTCTTTGGAATAGTTTAGAAATATCGCCCTCACTTTACACTTGCATTTCCAACCACATTCAGCCCAACTTTTCTCATGGCTGTCCATAGATGTTCTTATCAGGAGATCATATCTGGTCCCTCAAGACATCAGGCCCAGCTCTTTCACACGCTTTGATATACATATATGATGTTCTCCATGAACTTCCATTTCAGCATGACGACTCACACTGCACAGGAAGATACACAGAAAAACACATAGCCTATTCAAAGCCTTATTATGACATTTGCTGTTTTTTAACACAGCTCTAAAAGGGAATCTCGCTCTCTCTGCTAGCTTTTAAACGTTGTTTCGTCATAGGCCTCGTTTTCGCTGATTACTCATGGAATGTTTTGATTGTGCACCGATAGCCCTCACTGAACTTTGCACAAGTGACGTAATGATAATTTGAGCATGCTGTTTCAAGTGTGTCACACTTCAACAGAATAGGCCTGGATTGCAAGAAAACGATTTCTAAATGTAAATTTAGAAAGGCCTAAATACCTCGAGACTAATATGGTGAGCATGTTTGTCTAATTGGCAAAAGGCTGTGATTAGTAAACAGTAAAAAATGTGGCATTCCAGAGAGGAACAAGCAACGGCAAGGTCACCATCATCAGTCTTATTTTGTGGAGCACTGTAATGTTCTCACTGAAGAAGCTCTAAAGCTAGATTGCTCTGCTCTGTTTGTTTGATAGCAAGCAGGCTAGCCCCACACCAACACTCTTGAAGGAGCACTTCCTTATAAGCATAAAGCCTTATAGATTCTTCAGTTGCTGTATGCTTCTTATCACTTCAGTTGAGTCAAACAAACAAAGAACACACAGTCCAAGAGTGACCTTGGAAACACAATTCAGACTGTATTTTGGGGGTAGATGTGTGTACACACACACACTCGCGCACACACACACACACACACACACACGCACAGGCCAATAAAAAATGGCTGTCACACATGTTTAACAGTCTCTGTGTGGAAATAAAAGAACATTCTGACGTGTGTAGAGCCATCTTATCTGTGCTGCTCTTTTCACTTGATTTGTGTTCGACCTCCAACACAAGCAAAGCTCATGCCAGTGGAATTCAATCGAACTTGGAATCACTGGGGATTCAGCACCCTCGAACCGCTCACAGCTTTCATAGCTGGAGTGCTCCATGTGCGGATCGAGAACAAAACGCTCTGGGGAGAAAAAGTAGTAGTTCTGCTGAGCCAACATACCTTTCTGGCAAACACAGCGGTCTGACTAGCATGCTAGCTTGCTGCTTGTCTTGTTTAATGTGCTAAAACTGCAATAAGGCCTTGGCCGAATCTCTTATGACTTCCTACTCCCTAGTGCGCCCCAAAGGCCACAAGAGTATCTCTTTTGGATCAAAAAGAACATGAAATGTCCAGATGTCCAAATTGTGGGTGATACGGAAAAGCATGATACCACGATTATTTAAGAAATGTTCCCAATACACAGTATGACACAATATTCATTTTTCTCCATATCTGATGAGTTGGAATGAACAAAAAGAACAAACGGTGCCATGTTTAATACAGCACTCACACACTGCATTAAAGGCAGTCAAACTGGACTAATGATTCTCTGTTTATAATGAAACATTCAGTTGGACTGCTGGTACTGATGATATCACAATATGCTCAGAAATGCATACTGAAATGTACTCTAACATAATGCATCATAATAACGATTAAATATCGTCAATTTGCCGAGCTCTGTGTGCAGCCATTGGCTGAATCCCAAATGTACCTCTTGGACAGTTTATGCACTATTTGGGTCTAGAAACTATAATCTATGCAGTGTATTATGTCGGGAGCAGGGAGCCATTTGAGATTCAGCCCTTGTTCATACCATGCTTTGGCATGTTTTGGGTACTTCCTCTCTAGCTGGTGGCCTTGTCATATAAAACATCCTGATGTGCATTCCAGCACTTGATAAAAAAGCTTTTAACTGCTTAATAGAATGTCTTACATGTCATGTTTGCAGTACTATGTCACCGAGTTCCACAGCCCTACTGTAGGTAACAGGCACTCCTTTTGTGCCAAACTGAACACAGCGGCACTGATGGGTACCTTGCAGTAAGCAGGCTTCGACTGCATGACTGAGGCTCAACATTGGGCTTTTCATTGTCTTTTGCCTATTATTATTTTTTACATCACATTAGGAATGTCTGCAGCATATCTGCTTGATCGGGTTGGATTGATTCTAATAAATAATAAAGATTTTTTTTTTTTCAAACATCCAACAAATTACTGCATTTAGTACTTTGTGCATCCTCCTTTGCCCATGTAACAGTAACAAGTCTTCTTATAATGCTTGATGAGAGCAGGCATTCTGAGACCTCCTCAAAATGGAATCTCTGCAGGTCCTCCATGGTCCTAGGTCCTCTCTTTTAGACGGCCATCTTCAGTTTACCATACAGGTATACAGAGTTTTGTGTGAATGGCATAATACATTTCAACATAGCAAGCATGGGAACTCGACTGCCAGCACAGAGCACAGAGCAAAGCCTGGATTTGAGGCAGATGGTGTAACTGAGCCAGTGTCACCGTCTAAAACGAACGTTTGTCATGTGCTGCCCGGCTCTGTGTGTGCAGGGTCAGGGCCACTGTTCCACATCACACACACAGACACAAGCGAGAGGCCTACACACGGCACTGACCATGCCCTCAGGCACAAAATAAACAGGCATAGGTTTCAGACAGAAAACGTGACCTTCTTAATGAAGAACAAGCACCGGATTCTCTTCTGACTGGGGTATTCACTTCCGAGTGGACTTCACTATGCTGGATTTCATGAACTTTAATATACACTATAATGTACAAGCCACAAAAACAATACACATTGTCCTAAAGTATCCAGATGCCCCTTGTGTATATATA
>JBBIGA010000106.1:31790538-31811178 GCA_037576975.1 Alestes dentex | reverse complement strand
TTTTTTAACTCAGCTGTAAACACACAGATTGTATAATTTACTTTGAAACTTTTCTCTTGACCAGCCACCAAAAAGCCATGGTCAGTGTGTATGTGTCCAAGCATCAGCTAAAGAAGTATGAAGCTCTCCAGCATTTGGCATACTTTAGAACTCCAGTGCCTCTAGAATGAGTTTGAGTGTGGTTTCTGATCCAGAACTAATCACCCAACCTGGCCTCCCTAAGCTCTTGTGGCTGAATGCAGTCAAATGCTCAAAGCAATGGTCCAAACTGGTCCAAATAGTCCAAAAGTGTGTGTGTGTGGGGTCATTATAAAGTTTGATCTCCGAAGGACTGCTGGGTGAGCATGTGTCTACAAACGTTTGGATATATAGTGTATGAAGTCAGACTCAGGTCCTCTTGTTATGAACCCTTTCTAATGGACAAAACACATCTGGTGAAAAAGTTCTGTGTGGCTTAGGATGAAAGGTCAAATTAACACCATCCAGTCAACACAAAGTTCCGTATTAACACAGCACCTAATACAACAAGCCACAGAATCTGTTTAAAAATGGTACAAAAGGGCTCGCTGCTTTTGTGTGGCCAAGCGGAGGTTTATACAGGGCACATAATTTAAACAAATGAAAGACCCAGAAGGATCATTATTTTCAGTTGGATCACTCATGGCGAACTTGTTAAGTAAGATGTGGTGGGTTTTACAGGGTTTCTTTTAGTGTGAGCTAAAAGGCCAGCGCGAGGCCGCTCCTCACACTGATTTATTTCATTATTCCACATTCAACAAACAGAGGAGGTGAAAGCTGACCTACAATGTCTTCCTGACGGCCCCTATCAAAGTCTGTTTTCATTAAAAGTTTCATTTTTCTACACCGTTTCGTGTTATGACTTTAACAGCCGGGCTTTACTGTGTAAATTAATCATTAAAGTGATTTTTTTCTCTCTCTCTCTCTCTCTTTTTACATTTCTTGACATTCAGCGATCGAACAGGAGAACAGCATGATTTATAATCATTACTTAGTGTTTTCCTTTGAATTTCTAAGTAAACCGTTCAGGTTTGCATGATTTGCTGAAGCCCATATGAGCATTCCTTAAGCATGTTGCCAAACCTCTACCTACACTTTCTTCCAAGTTTCTACACTAGGAGTATTTTATTTTACATCATGCAAGGAGGAAATAGTGATGTAATAGTTCGTTTTTCATATTACAGCATTATTTTGCTGTGGTCTACTGAAGTGGACTTAACGTATCAATAAACCATAAATTAAACATGTTTCTGTAATTGGAAAGTGGTTTATTATTATAGGACTTGTACCATTTATTCAAGTCATTTGTTTTGTATGAGGTATAGTGCAGTATGTTCTATATGACAGTATACACACACACACACACACTCACACACACTATATACACCAACAAGCCACGTCTTTGCAGTTTACAATTACAGACTGTAGTCCATCCGTCTCTTTGCATTATTTGTGAGCTCTAACAGAATACCAGTGATATGAAGGGGTGTTCTTGGGCTGCATCAATATTTAAATAGGTGGAACGTGTCAAAGTAACACCCAGATGATGTGCCAGGACCCAAAATCTCCCAAAAGAACATGGTCTTCTTCCTTCTTCATCACACCAGGCCTCCTTCTTGGGTCACCTCTGATGTTCACATCATTTTAACACGAAGCACTTTCAACAGTGGACAAGACTCAGCATGGGCACTCTGACTGGTCTACACAGCCTCATACAATGCAAGGCACCCTGTATTCTGACACTTCGGCAGTTTGTGTTACAGTAGCTTTTCTGCGGATCGAACTGCTCCCCACAGACATCAGTAATCCTTGGGCACCCACAACCCTGTCACCAGTTCACTGGTTGTTCTTCCATGTACCACTTTTGGTAGATACTAACCTTCGACTTGCAGGAACACCCCACAAGACCCATTGTTTTGAAGATGCTCTGATCCAGTCAGCTAGCTATTCGATTTTGAACCTTGTAAATGTCGCAAATAACCTTACAGTTGCTCATTTTGTCCTTCTTCCACTGGCTGATTGCTTTCCGCTTAATACATCCCATCTCATGACAGGTGTCATTGTAATCTAACGACGGCTTATAAAGAATGCTTCTGACACACTTACGGAGTTCTCTCTGTTTCACCCATATAAAAACCCTGAAGGCTCAGAGAAGAAAGCTAAGACTGAGGTCCTGCATCGTGATGTCAGTGCTTTAAAAAAGCATGACTCATCCCAGCTCTTCTGACAGCTTGAGAGCGTCCACTCAACAAAGACCTCAGAGGCTTCACATGAGTGTAAGCCGTATGCACGACATGCTGGCAGGCTGCGGGGACGCCTGCTCTGCTTATTTATCCCAGCCCGCGGTGAAAACTTTACTACACATTCCTTGGAGTTCTTGTAAAAAACACACTACAACAGTGAAGGTGAAGTCTCTGTGTTCTCTCTGGGTAGTGTGAACTCAGAACTGAAACATTATGTGTAAAATATAATGTTTACAGTCTACAGTTCCTTGCAAATCTGAAAACTCTCCTCCTCTCCAGTCAGCTTAAAGTGATAGTTTAATTCAAATGTATACTTTTTTTTTTTTTTTTCCAAAAATATAGATCATCTTTATTTTTGCTTTGGAACTATGTGGTTTGTGTAGTACTGCAGTTTTACACTTCTCTTGCAGTGTCCATCCATAATGGACTTGCATTGTTCATTTTTATACACTGAGGTCCTATACTGAGTAAATAATGTTGAAAAGCATTCAAACATTAAGAATCATAAAGTAAAGGCCTCAGAAAGGAAAACTGGCTTCAAAACGAAGGCGGCACACGCACAGTGGTGGGATATTTATTATTTCTGTACTGTGTGTTGTCCCCTTCATTATAAAGCAAGACTGTCGTGTTTTGACGACTTCACTGATGGCTGCAGCCTTATAATCTCTGACTTCCTACATGGCTTTGCCGAGGCCTTTGACTAATAGCTTTCTTTTCAAATGACCGCTTTGGTACACGACTTCAGAGGAGAGGCCCATGCATGAAATTCAATTATGCAGCACACGCTGAGCAGGCCAGGCCAGAACCTGTTCGTGTTAATCCTCTCCATGCCCCCGGGATTTTCAGCAGACCCCTCGGCCACCCACCCCCACCCCGAACGGAGGCCCCAGGCGATAGATGGGTGAGCTGTTTTCACCCTGGAGGGGATGGACAAGCAAATAGCTCGTCTTTCTGTGGCCGGCAGAGAGGCATACATTTCCGTTCTGAAAACACATTGTTATAAATGGCTCTGAGGTGGACATCTCAGGACATGCTATATGATACAGAACTCTGACCTTAACCCTATTAAGTATTATTTTACTTTAATGAATTCTTTTACCGAATAGTTTGTTGGAGAGCTCATCTCATGCAAAACCAAAACTCACTTGTGTAAAACAAAAAAAGGCTGATGATTTCACACCATTCAAAGAGAAGGTGCCACTTAAGCTACAGTAAGCAAAAATCAACCTATTTACAAATACTCACCCATTACATAGACTCATCTTCTCGTGATCTATGATGAAGTTATAAGGAGCATTTCATGACACACTGCTTTGTAAATGAGTCCCAATAAAGAGCAGGCAGTCTAAACAATGGTCATTCACATACATATCATTCGTAACCCATTCAGTCTGAATGACACATCAATACATTTCCAGCAAATATTGAAATGATAAAGGGTCTCTAAACGTGTGCCACATGTTTAGCGTAAATTATCAGATGACTAAAGTTGTTTTTTTTGTGTAAATTATCAAGAGAATGGCCATATTGAAGCTTTTAAATAAAAAAAGCTTTAAATGAAACATCAAGGTAGACAAATATTTTTACACATCATCTGTAATGTGTCTTGACTGACATACACATTTGCAGTTACTCAACTGTGTTCAGTGTGGCTACAGAATGAGTAAACATGTTGACGGGTACAACAGTGACTGGCGGGATCACACAATGCATCTAGATATACACATACTCAGAAATATGTTGATGGTTGTTTCTTGTCTTTGTTCACAGTATTCATAGGTAGAATGTGAGCATTGTATAGGAAATGCTAGGGACTGCCATTGACCATTTTAATTGTATTATTAACTGGGCTGGGGTTTATAAAATTTGATGAACCAGAGAAATATGTTAATTCTACATACTTTTCCTTGAACATTTCCCAAATTTTGGGATATCTGGATATTTTCATGTTAAGGGAAAAATATGGGGGGAAAAAAGCAGCCTATTTAATTTAATTAAATTCTGTAGGTTGTCTACAAAAAATGAGAGATTCCTCAATTGTCCTTGACTTGAACATACAGGTTTCAGGAAAACCTTTTAAATGATAGAGATCCTTTAGATTATGTCATGGAATTTACAAAATGGGTCATCAATGTAGTTGTTTACCAATGAGTCCTCATGGCCCCCCCAAACTGTCCACATTTTCCCTCTATCCTTATATATTAAGAGTTGGTTGTAATAGAAATGTGAAATGTCTGATGAAACCACTGTCACCATGCGTTGAAAGGTTCTTCAGGAAACCAAAATAAATTTTTTTATGTGAAACAGCTCCAGAGAACCTGTTACCTTTATTTTCAGAATAAAGTGGGACTATTTTATTCATTAACCGTAGAGGACACTCTGTACTCTTTCGTCTGGAGAAATCGAATCCACCTTCTGACTAAAGCCTAGCAACTGTGTGAAATCTCAGCCTCATGATCATCAGTGCACAGGGACCTTTCAGAGGGATGAGTGTTGGCCATCTTCCCTTCACGCTGGTAATTGGCCTGCGGCGATTGCTGTTTGAGTCATACAGAGTGAAAACACTGTCTAGGCCAGTCCAAGCTGATGGAGCCTAGCTGTGTCCTTTGCGCTGCGGGGGTCAACAGGCCGACAAGAAATGCAGGGGAGGCTTCCTGCCCGGATCCAGAGTGGGAACATGCTCTCCTGTTCTCTTCCACAGGCCTCTGAGATGAATGACTCTGCGTTCCATACCCACATACCTCCGCCTGCCGCATCCAGCCTGGAACCACTAAGCGTCCTGGGCAAAGCGGAATTTGTGGTCAGTTTCTGGGAGTCTGGCTTGTTGTTGAGTAAGTGATTGTTATGACTTGATGAGCCATTGCTGGAGATTTATGTCACGGTCTCCGTCAGTAATGACATGCTTCTGGGCTACTTTTAACTGTTCCCAGCTTCCTGGATGTAGAAGGATCCGTTGGGATTGTATTCGTGGCCATATGTTGTTGCCCATCTGGGGTCAACTCTTCATGTATGGAGAAAAAATCCAGCATCATTTAGTTCAGTGTTATATACAGAAGCCTTCATCGCTGGAGAAATATTTGGGAAACACGGACACGCTTCTGGAACATGGCATATTCCGCAAGGTCTTATCAGCTCTTAAGGGGACTTTTCTGAATGAATGGGAATTCGCATCATTGGTCTCGATAGAGAGGACAATTCCACAAAGACTTAGATGCAAAGGGCTGACAAATCAGTGCTTGATGTGTAGAACTGAAATCAATCTCACTTAAAACTCGATTCAGTGTGGTCCTTCACACTGCGTAATGACCTCTTATTTATAGCTGGCTTGAAAAGGAGGATGGTAGAAAAAAACGACAAAAACAAATAGCCCTTGGATGCAGGCCAGGCTGGTCCTCAGGGGATGGAAGCAGAGGGGAAACCCCCTTTAGGTTGAGCACAGGACTGAGCAGTAAAGGGCAGCAGTAGTGCAGAGAGATGGTCAGCGAGATGGTGGCTGGGAAACAAGAAGGACAAGCGTTCTCTGGTCGTCCTGTGGGAGCTCAGGCCCAGATGGGCCATTTCAGAGAGGGACCATGCCAGAATGCCAGAATGCTAAAATGCCAGGGCTGGTGCAACAGAGCAACCCTCAGAGACTGCAGGAGACAGTATGAGTAGGGCCCAACAGAAAACCACCACTTTATCAATCCACCGGATCTAGCTAGCATAAGAGGGAACCAGAATTAGAGTGATATTTACAGTCTCGAGGGAAAGATAAATCTGGTTTCACACATCCACATTCTCAGGAAAATGACAAACCCTGTTTCCTGTTTTGTGCTAATGTCATTTTGAGGGGAATGACTTGTAAAAGATGCGTGTTTTTGGACTTTTCTCTGAATTTCACTAAAACACCACAATGAAAAAAGTAATGCAATGAATTAGCTGAATATTGATCATTTCCTCATGCGGTAGTTTCATTGCCTCAACATAATTGTATCTTTCAGTTTCCCTTGAACAGTAATAAGCAGGTTTTCTTTTTTAACCTTTAAAATTTACACAATTGTGAAAAGATTTCATAATTAAATGATCTGTAGAAATGACTGAGAATCTACATTTCAGTGCATTTTCACCCCACTTCAGTCATCTCTAATTCCTATCCAGTGGCGGCTGCTAGTCTTTCAAACAGGGGAAGCTCATTTTAGGCCTACATCATAAAATTCGTTACATTATTTGTACATAAATTCTGCCCTCTGTTCCTTTTTCAGAAAATGGGATGCTGGATAATATCCAGTTCACCTGGTCATACTAGCAGAGGTGAAAAGACCTGTTATTTTTCCCTGATTTTTGCACCAAATCAGTCTTGGGCATTGGTCTGCCCTGTTGTTTAATTTTGAGTCTCTCGCCATAAGGAAGATTATTAAATGGCTTTGCCAAAATAACAATAGCATTTATTTTATTCCCTTGTAGTCTTAGAGCAGCCGCCACTGTTCCTATCCCACTAGCAAGAACACCTCCATTTACAAGAGACCACCAACCACCATGACTGAAGGCTAGCTTATGCTTCCTTCAAGGGATGATGTGGTCATCGTTTTGAACTGGCTTTAACATAATGTGATTGGGCAGCACTAAATGCCAATTCTTTTACAAGAGATGCCCACTTTCTGCTGGCTTGCATCTCAGTGGGTGATAGAGGGAGATGGAGGGCAACGCTACTCTTCCGGAGAATGTGAGGCCAGTACTCTTTTGGATGCCTGACCATGTATGGCTGGGGAATCACAGATTATCTTCTGATAATATGGGGCAAAGTCTTGAGCCTCCCCCCATTTCTTCATATTTTGCTTCCACAGAGCCAGAGTTTTTTGTGTTGTTAAATGTAGTTTTAAGAAACTTTCTGAAGAACTTTCTGAAGAACTTTCAAAGGCTCTCACTTTCAATCCAGTCCCTGTTCCTTGGTCACTACCAATTTTTTTTTGTTCATTAAGCTACACAGTGACCTACGTATGAATCATTCAAGCATCACAAAGCATCATCTATCTTCAGGCATGAACCAGTGAAGAAACATTTACAGATGATTCCAGATGATCAGGCCAGTGATCAGTATCAGTTCTGGTGGTGCTGAATGCTGATTGGTTAGGCACCGTGTATCTTCAGGCGCTTTGTAGCCTGTTGCAGTAAAGCATTTGCTCCCATTTCTGTAATTTAATCCAGTCAAAATGACAAAGATAAGACAGATTGACAGGCATAAATTAGAATTTTTGCACCAAGCTGGTTCAAAATATAAAGAAATTAGGGGTGGCTAAAAACGTACCATACATTAAACATTTTCCTTCTCCTGTACCGTTTAGTTGTATGGGAATGACGATCATGCTTGAATCAAGTAAAATGTATCAATCTGTCATGTACTTTTTCACTAAACATTATAAATCGCGAAAAATCTCGGCATGAGAAAATCCGCACAAGGTACATGTGATTATTTTAGGGCACTCATCTCCTCTCCACAGCTTTTTGAAAGGCCGCCTCTGGTAGGCCATTTGGAGCGGCCGGCTATAAAGTTTATTGGGACATTTGTTCTGGTACAACGTGATGTTTAGCTAACCTTTTCTACATCTTGTAATATTGCCACGGAAGACTGGTAACCTTATAAGCTAAAATGTTGCCCTAGTCTAAACTATAAATCAAACTCTTAGACAAGTATTAATTTGAAAACAAAACCCCTTCGTTTCTGAAAGTGCTGCAGCTGAGATTAAGCCCTTATCATGTCAGTTTGTGTGGGAAAAACAAAAAGGGGCAGGGAGTGTCACATGGGTCGGCCAGCTCCCAGAGACTCTACCCACTCACTCACTCACCCTGTCTATCTTTCCATCTCTCTCTCTCTCTCTCTCTCTCTCTCTCTCTCTCCCTCCCTCTCTCCTCTCACCACTTAGTCTGTCAGGGGCATCAAACGTGATCCGTAGCGTGTTTTGCTGAAAAAAAGCGAAAGCTGTTCTGAAGGTAATACTTCAGTCACGTAAGTTGGATACACACAAAGATATGGTGGGATTGCTGCAGTCAGCAGCTTGAGCGCACACACGTTATATGCTAGAAAAGCACCGATTTTTCTGCATGACTTGATTGTGTATGCGCTCTGAAGTGTGGTATAAATGAATGGGAGTGTGATGGCATGCAGGCTGATTTACGTCCAGCAGGTTTCTGCCGGGTTCTTAAACGTGTGGGGTAGAAACCACAGAGACATCCTCCTGACGACGCTGGTATTTCTCTGTTTACAATTCCAGAGTGTGCCGGCCTGTCCTCCAAGGCCCCAGCGTACTACAAGGGTCAGCGTGCTGCAGTGTCCACCATTTCTGCGCTGTACTTGAGAACAACTCATGAAGAATTCCGGCATAAAGCCTTGAAAAAATATATCAGATTGTCACCTGCGTTATAGACGCTATAGGTGCTGCAGATCTTTTGCATCAGATGAAAATCACAGTGAGACAACATCAGGAGTGTCTGTTACGTGCGAGGTCTCAAAAAAGTGAAAGAAAAACCTGATTTTTCCAACGTTAAACGGTTCTCTCTATACAATCTATTTTGATGTGTGTTTACTTAATGAGCTATTTTCGGTGCATTGTGACCATTGCACCTGTTAATAAACAACTGTGTTTTCAGTGTCAGAGGAACAAGGCCAGAAATAGCTTTCCCATGAGTTTAGGGTTTAAAATAAAGAACTGGCAGGACACGCCCAGACTGCTGGAATGGCTCAGTCATGGGAACCTTTTCAAACTGTCTGTATGGATTTAACTTTGAAAAAAAAAAAAAAAATCCAACACGTGTAAATATCTATTTTGTCTGTGCTTGTAATAGCAACCCTGCTCTTATGGGACTCCACGTTTTACAACATGAACTGAAATGTGCTAGCTCTAAATGTTCAAAAACACAAGTGAAAAGTTCAAACGGACACTATAAACAAGAAAGAAAGAGGCACGGCCACCAGATCGGGTCCTTTAGAGTGATGCCATAGAAGAACAACACTTCCCTGATGGTCAGTGGACTTTTCCTTAAGCAACCGCTTTTGGATCCTTTGTTCTCAAAGTTCTTGACATATAGTGGTGTCCTGATTTAATGTACTATTTTTTTCTATGATATAACATGGGTAGTGACTTCTGCCACATTGCATTCCAAATAAATATTCCCACTTGACCATAGATTCCCGCTGGCCATCATTCCTGCCCGATTTTTTCAAAGTCATTCCTCTCTTCTGTCTCAGAATTAGAATGGGCTGGCGGTTAAGTTAGCCTTAGATAAACGGAGACACTGGCTGGAGGGGTCTGGTGTGGATGGAAAATGAGAACCAAGCGTCTTAATTTTCGCCAGGCCGTATGGGCACTGTTCCGCAATAGGTTTGATTTTGTACCAGTTTTTGATTTTGGGAGAATGTTTTGAGTTTATCCTTTTTCTTCCCTTCTAATCTTAGATTGAGCCCCATGGCCTCTCTGTTAGTTATAATATTATTTTATCTTCGGTTCAGCTCCGCACCTCAGTCTGTCTCTGTCCCTGGTTGGTGGTGTGCCTTGTGGTTTCTTGGCTTCTGGCGTCAGAGGCCAAGGTTCGATTCCTGCATGGGGGTCAGCCAGTCACGCTGCTAGAAAACTGCTGTAGGCTTAAGAGGTGGATATTTATAAGTATGCCGGTTCTTGTGACATCACATAAATAGTCCGTTCAAAACGGGGCTGTTTTTGCAGCTAAATTTGCATCCGAGTAAATGTGGACTAACTGGGAGTCTGCGTGGGAGTAAATGGGGAAGAAATAGTAGGTTTTTAAACTTTAACAGTGTTTATCTCCTACTTCAACCTCTTTTATTTCACAAAAAAATAAGCTGAAAAAAGTCCAATTTGGTTTATATGGACCCTTTAAAGAACCACTTCTGTGAACTATGTGAAGAACCTTTTTAAAGCTTTTTTAAAGAAATTCCACAAAAATAAAACCACGAGAGGAATTTCTAGAACCACACATCAGTACCAATAAAGAATTCAGATCCGTTATTATACAGTAATGTAATTACAGTTGTCATGTGCGGCAAATCCCCTGGACACTTTCATTTTTAAGACATATAGAAACAGTAAAAAATCATTCTACAGATGATCTCAGGTAAAAAAAAAAAAAAAAGGCCATGTGTGATGATCATGCTCAGCGGCTTTGATAAGGAAAGACCTGAGCCTGATAAACACACCGTCTGAAATGAAGAAAAATACATATATTTGGCCTGTTTTGGGAGGAAACATATTTTAATTTCAGAGTGATACGGCATCAAGCACCCAGCAACAAACACCTGATAAACATTAGGTCTGGGTTCACCTTTGCGTGTATCTGAAAGCGAGGCTCTCTTGCGGCGAAGGGGATATATCAGTTGGCTAAAAGTTCCTTTTTCCACTGCGGAGTTAGTTATTCATAATCGCCCAATAATTCATTGTTGTGCTGTGCATGTGGATTCTAAATTTGTGGGCTTAAGAAGTGAATGGTTAAGGCATCTGGAGTAATAATAAGTTTCCATGCTTCCCCAGAAAGGGAGTGTATTTACTTTGAGGTCGCTCAAGATATGCTGGAGAGACAAGAGTCCCAGATTGTCATAGCTTGCAAGGCAACTTGGGTGGGCAGGTCTTGCCCAGATACATTGAGGCTTACTGGAGAGAGGCCTGATAAAATGGAAAAATTGACAGAATTTATGCCAAATCTACTCTTTAACGGCCAAGCATGCTTTTAACCAGGCTGGGTCGCGCATTTATTCCTTTTTATGGAAGATCAGAATTGACAAATGAAGGTACAGTAGATAACAGTAGATATGATAAAACAATACAAATACTAAAAACAAAGCCATGGAAAAAAAAAAACTCCAGAGGTCTGTGGTACAAACAGTTTCCTCTATAATCACACAGTACTCTGAGGCTGTCATGCACACCGGCGATGAACTGAACCAAAGGATCAGTGCTTTCAAGCGTAAGATGCTGAATTACGAAAGTCTTCTTTCGCAGGTTTCAACAGACATGTAGCATTCAAAAATTAGCAAAAGTGCATTATAACTTTTCTAAAAACAAAGTTCTATTTAGTGCCACCTTTTGTCTATTCCTGACAAAAAGGTGGCACTAAAAGTTGTGATGTAAAAGAACCTATTTACTAAAGATGCATTTTTGTAAAAAAAAAAAAAAGAAGAAAAAAAAAAAAAGATACAAGAGGTTCTTCCAAGAAACGTTCAGTTATGAGGTGGCTCTTTAATCTTCTGAGGTCCGAGGCCTTTCTGGCACTTTGAGGCAATTTGCTACACCTTTACATTTTTAAGTATTTCTTCGAACTAAAAACATCTATGCCAAAGTGACAAGTATCGTTATATTCTGGAAAACCTCAGCTATAATAATGAAATTTTTTTTTTTTTTTTATATATTGTGTAAACATGACATGACAAAAAAAACTATTTTCAGAGGTCTTAAAACAGAGTAAAAAACATGCTAAATATGTCTGAGCAAGACTTTTGAAGTTTGAACCTTGTAAACATATGTGTTGGTAAGATAAGGAGAGCATTCAGAAATGTTATGTAGTTTTACTACAATTTGTGAAAAAGTAAGACTACCGTTTTAAAAGGTACCTCATGCTCACACGTCAAAAAAAAAGTTCCTTTTAAGAACCATCTAACAAAGGGAAGGAACAATGGTTCTTCCATAGCATCAGGCGAAGACCCTTTCTACACTACAGAGCCCCAAACGAAATGACTAATTACGCTCTTGGCTACATGGTCATTTAGGTGTCCTGATTTCAAGATAATATTAACTGATAATCTTGAAAAATACATTTATGCGATTGGAAGACCGTCTTATCGCAAGCAACTTACAAATTACAGATGTAGGCGAACGTAGAAAACAACAAAACGTTCACTTTTTATGCTGCTATAAGCGTATACAGAGCCAAACCATCACAGTAATCTGTGTATTACTGTCAGCCACGTTTGTTTTGAGCTTTGGTTTGTTCATGACAAATTCTGTTTAAGACTTTTTGTAGGGCAGCATTCATAACACTACATGCCACCTATATAAGCCTTTCGTGACAAGTGACATAAACCTACTTAAATATTTACAAAGCCTTTTTACAACACATGTCTGCTGTTATGCGGTTTTGGGGCGAAAATGACTGAGGCAGCTTTTATGACAATGGATGTTTGACGAAATAAGCCTTTATAAATGTTTACGTTGGTTTCTGTCAGTTGCTGTAAATATATGTGTCATGTTGCCTTGCAAATGTTGCCCTTAAGTGTTACCACTGCAAGCTCCCTGGTCAACTGGGACTCTGGTTTAGGAGCATAATCTGAAAGCGTGTGGTGTTTTATTCTGGGCAAATGCTGTCGTGTGGGGGCTTTGATGATTAAAGGACAAAAAAATCCAGGATATGTGTGTGGGATCTCTTACATTTTCAACCCTGACTTTATGAACCCTGTAGCCTAGGCCCCTACATTAGGAAAAGAATGTCAGAAAGCATTTTTTTAGAAGTTTTTTTTTTTTTTTTTTTTTTTTTGGACAGTGTTATTTCATGAACTTCTTTTGTAAGTGTTTTTTTTCTTTTCTTTTTCTGTGAGAGCTTTTGTGAATCCCATGCCCTTTTGTTCTCCTAGAGCCCTTTGCAGGTAGCTGCGCTCGTTGATTTATGGCCCGCCATCTTTGTTCAGATTTGTGTTACGGTTCAGTACATGCCGTGTCTCCTTCCTCCTGTCAGGCTCTTTCCCATGGATCTGAGCTGGAGCGCCAAGCCTCTAGCCCCACCTGAAGCGCATTACTCTTCTCAAGCACTTGTTGATGAACCTCTGAACCTTGTTTTTGATGCTGTTCCATGATACAGCCATCACGTTGAGTGGTGAGACAGAGTCCAACACTCAATAACTTTGCGAGGCATTGTTGGGTCATCTCCATAGCTTCTATGTCTTCAGCCTGTCATCAGACGCCTATGGGATTTCGCAACACTGGTTTGGTGAGCTACTTCATCGAGAGAGACGGAGAACATGACCGACCGAACTGGTCGGAATCGCCACTGCAAAAACTCCAATCTGCATCAAAGCGCCTCAAAGCCACAAATCACCTTCCTGTTAAATCCAGAGCAGACATTACCTGACACGTCCAAAGACACGCTCTGTCTTCAGCTAAGCAGGGAGGAATGTTCCACCAGCTTATTCTGTTTCTCTTACTATAAACCATAGCAGAGGAATGGTTTTCTTCTCTGGACAACAAAGCTGAATATTGTACACTGTGTATGTGTGTTTACATTACTGTCCGGCTCTTTATGATCACTGGAAAGAGGAAAGATTCTACATTCTAAACTTGTTTTCTCTGTCTGCGATGCGGCTATCTCGACTTTGTACCTTTGACCGATGATAAGAAATGTGTCACGTGGAATGGGTTTAATGTGGAAATTCTTATTCTTCCACAGATACTGGACAGTGTTTCTTGGGAACATACATTAAAAATGGTTCTCAGAGTTCTTACTGAAAATGTTTACGCCTTATTAATGCAACGCCTTAGTTCTAGTGAAAAAGTAACCAGTGAAAGAGTTCTAAAGGGCATCAATGAGCCAAAGGATGCTGCAAGGCCCCAATTTTCTGAGCATTGATCTGACATTAGTGGGACACATTTAGAGCACTAGAGCAGAGTTTGGTAGTAACTGCTTGAATTAACTCACTCACATGTACTTACTATGTCAATGTCAACAGTTCATCATCTGCTCAAATATTAGTGAAAACTACTTTTTTATCACCGATGTGTATTTCATTCTGTTCTGTTGTTGCCTTGCTGTGTTATTTTAGACCAGAGGGATCACAAAAACATGTAGCATAGCACCTACCAGACTGTAGTTCATAGGCTAACAGATACTGGATGTACTAAGAATTTCCTTTGGAGTTCCGTAGAGAAATCAGTACTTGAGGTGTTTTTCTGACCTGATACTTTTTAAGTGTGTAATATCAAAACATTTGAAAAAGAAGCATTTAAAACAGCATTTTAACATTTACAACTGTATCACAGAAATACTGTTTTTGATTTAAATTGCACAGCTGGGTGTATCCTATCAAAGCGTGGAGGAGGAGATTTTGTGTTGGGAATTTTGATTGTGTGGTTTATTTTGTCAAAATGGAACTAAAAGTGAATCATTTAGGCCCCTATTTTTTTTTTTTTTTTACTCATCTTGTCCTTTTTCTAGACTATTTTTTTCTTGAACCCACATTACTTTCACACGACTAAGGGTTTAGACTGCCCGCCTCTGCATGAGACTCACTGACTGATGTCCACTGTAGCTGCTGTTGTTTGTAAAGTTCCTTTCCTTTCCTTGGTTCATGTCAGGTCAAACTCAGAAAAAAAAAAAGCTTCAAAAACAGAACGAAATGATAAAACCGCTCTTATAAAACATGGTTAAATAAGAGAAAGGGTTCCTGAATTGTTCCTAGCTTGGATTAAAACACTTGTTTTGGTACAGAACCTTTATTAGAGGAAGGTTCTTCAAAGGTTGTTGACACAAATCTGATTGACTGAAAGAAAGGTTCTGTAGGAAACCAACAATGGATCTTCTAGAACAGGGGTGGGGAACCTTTTTCCAACCAAGGGCCATTTTATTTTTATAACATTCTTCAAGGGCCATATTAAACCTCTCTCATGTGATGGCTGGAACTGCTTCTCTTTGGTGAGGCGGCTGATGTCAGAGGGTAGTGATGATGACGCCACTCGCAACTGGCTTTCCAGGTTTTGGTCAGTCAGTCTTGAGCGCAATCGAGTCTTTGCAAGAGTCAGTTTTGAAAAGAACTGTTCACAGGTGTAGGCTGTCCCAAACAGAGATGCAAATTTCAGAGCGTGTCTTTTGGGTACAGGAAAATCCTCAGGGCGTATATAGAGTTGATAGAACTGAAGCAGAGGGATGGTACTGTGCCTAGCTTTGAGCTCCATGTTGCTTTGCAGCTCAGTGATCTCATGTTGCATGTTTTCAGGTACATCAGCTGGTTCCACATTAAATAGCATGTTTTGTTTACTCTTTATGTCCTGAAACCTCTCACCAAATGCCTGAAGGAGTTCGGCACCCTCACCAGCACATTCAGATGTCTTAGAAGGCTTTTGTTCTTGCAGAGTAGGACAATGCACAGTGTTACCCTTTTCCAGCTGCTCTTGCCACAGCTTCAATTTTGCTTCAAATGATTTCACATTTGAAAACAGAGAGCTGAGAAGCTGGTTAGGACCTTGGAGCTTGACATTCAGCTCTGAGAGGTACCTGACAGTGTCCACCATGAAGGCCTAATCACACAGCCACTTTCCATGACAGGCTCCATGAATTCTTTTACCTCTTCCCTCAGTTTATAAAACCGTGTGAGCATATCTGCACGACCGTACCTCACGATGGTAGACCAGATCTCCATACTCCGCCTCAAGCTCAGTGAGGAGCTCCTTGAACTGGCGGCTGTTTAGACCTCTGCTTTTGACGAAGCTGATGCTGGAAACGACAGTTGTCATTACATTGTTGAGCTTCAGAGGCTTTCTTGATGTATGATACAGTGGCATAAAACTAATTCACTTGGATCAAGACTGAGACGACTCATTTGTTTTTTTAACCAATGACGTTAATCCCTATTTGCTGACAAACCATGGCAGGGGCTTCATCTGTGGTAAGGCCACTTAACTTTTCAAATGGCAGTTCAAATTTGTTCATAGCAAATTAGTTCACAGCTAAAATAACTTGCTCAAACAAATCCTCAGTAGTGCCATGTATGGCTTGCAAACACAGCAATCCCTCCTTTGTATCAAACTCTGCAGTGATCCCTCGCACAAAAACGGCTAACCGGGCAGTATTTGTTATGTCTGTTGTTTCGTCGCAGGCTAGAGGAAAAAAAAAGAAAATCTCTTGCGCGGTCTTTCAGTGTGTTTTCAGTATCTTGTGCCATATCAGTAATACACTCTGTGACGGTTCTTCGAGACAAGCTGACATTTCAGAACATTTTTACTTTGTCCGGTGCTAGCAGCTCTGCAGCAGCAACAAGGCACTCCTTTACAAATTCTCCTTCTGAATGAGGTTTCAGCTTTTTAGCAATTAGTTCACTCACCCCAAAACTTGTCTGCATGACGTGGTCTCTGTCAGAACGTGGCTTTGTGAACGCAGCTTGTCGGGCATCCAAACTCCAGCGGAGAGAGTTAACTTTAACTTTATTTGTCCTTTTAAGTCATCCAGTTTTGCGTGTTTCGAGCTGTAATGACGGTCAATATTGGCCTTTTTCATCACTGCGAGCGCATCTCCCCAAACTAGGCACACCGACTCGCCTTTAAATTCAACAAAAAAGTAATCGTTTGTCCATTTCTCATTGAAAACGCGACATTCGGCATCAACTTTTCTCTTTTTGACTGACGCCATGGCGTGTCTCTTACCGTGACCAAAACTGGCATATGCCGGAATGTATTACCCAGAAACCCCTCGTTACTTTTATTTTATTTCATATTATTTTATTTCAGGAAAATACATAACTGCTGTGTCTATATATAGACGTATTTGTTCCCCCAAATACCGGTATGCTGTTTTTTTTTCTTAAAAAATTCTCTTTTATTTAATCGACTGATGGGCCGGATCAAATGGCCCAGAGGCCAGAGGTTCCCCGCCCCTGTTCTAGAACACTGGTTCTAAACCTTTTCAATATTAAGGCCCACCTGTCTATCCCAGCATGTTGCCAAGGCCCACTTGGCCACATTAGATGATATTAAATAACCAAATGTGGACCAATGGCCTGTCTCGATTTTAGATTCGTGGCCCAATCAAAAGCCTTCGCGGCCCATCAGTGGTCCGCGGCCCAGTTGTTGAGAAACCCGGTTCTAGAAAATTAACCATTTTTGGTTCATTTTCTAGAAAAGAGAACCATTTTTGGTTCTTTTTCTAGAAAAGAGAACCATTTCTGGCAGCTTTCTTGAAATGTTGAAGTTTCTCATAATTATCATAAAGGTAGCACCATGGCACCACGACATCATCGCTCTCACATCTACCCATATTGTCTAGCAAAAAGGCTCCTCTGCTTAACCCTTTTCATTTCATGCGGAGGAAGAGTTAACTCTACATGTTCTACAGCGCTCAGTCTGACGTTAATAACTTAGGAGCGGTTTCAGTGCGGGGAATCTGAGAAATGCAAACAAAAACAGACGTGGAGAAACCGGTGGAATGTTTTAGTGGGTCTGGACCAGTCTTACGGGTCTCCTGAATGCCGAGCGCTTTAAAAACACGACCGCTGCTTGAGCTTAGACACGGCAAAAGCCACCTGACCCTGACGAGGGATCGAGAGCCGAACATTAATCTGAGAAATCGGACTGGAAAGCTGAAATGCAAAAAGCCATTTTTCATAGCTTCTGTTTTGACATAAAAATCACACAAAGACGGAAGCAGGCAATTAGAAAGATCACCGAAGAAAACAATTACAAGGTTGACTTGAACATGTAAGACAAGAAACGGGCTCTGTCAGATCTAATCGGCTCTGTTTCTCTAATTCTACTTGTAGCCATGGGCGTGCACGTATCTATGGAAAAACAAATAATTAATAAGAATGCTGTGATTAAGATAATGCCCTCAGATAAGAATGTTCACACAGCTAATATGAGAGTGTAATCGCCATCAATCAAGTGATGTGCCAACACAAACATCTGATTCTTCAGCAAACTGGAGGGGGAGGAATGGGGGTCGCCCACAGCTCAGTGGAGCCATGGTTTAGCACTGGAAACCACAAAGCCCCGGTGCGTTATGCAACGCGAGAGCTTATTTTGACATTATGAAAATGAAGCTTCTGAAATAGCGGCTAGGAAATGAAGCAAAACTTTGCCAGCTTCGAAGCTGTCACTTGCTGTAATGATCCGAGTTCAGCTCGGCTGGTTCATGGCCGTTTGTGTGTTTAACACTCGAGCTAAGCATTTGATTCCACGCAGTATTTCCAACATTTTATCACGTTAAAAGACTGAGATAAGAGGCTTTCTTTAAAACATCTTGTTTCATTCATCTCTTGAGTGTTGCGTGATAACAGGCTCATGGAAGAGCACTTGAAATTCCTGTCAAGGTCAGAGGGAGGTGTCCATATAGTACAAAATAGAAGTATATATAAATATATTGGGCTGTTTTGGCTCACTGTGGTCTTATTTTCTATAAGACACTCTCTCCCGAGGTGCTCCACATTACTGGACTGATATAATCTGATAAGCACACTTGTTCCCATGTGATAAGGGCTCCTTAACAACAATTTATGGGAAACTGATTGCAAAGTGGTCCAATGACATTGTTTTTCTAAACTGTTTTCTGATGACAGCATTTGTTTACTGAAGCTACAGGGTTGGGGGTGGTAGTGGTTGTCACCGCTGAAGCTGTGAAGATAAATGACGTTCACACAGCTCAGAGGTCTAATACCGAAAGAAGGTCACCAGAAGTTGATTCCTCAGAAATGACCCATAGTGGCTTCGTGCTAACCAGATCCAAACGATTTATTTAATTATTTGTCAAATTCACAAAAACTATCTTCGCTCCAAAAAAAGTCATAAAACCTTATATGAACAATGCCATTGACTTGTGGTTCCCAAAAGAACCTTATTTAAAAAGAGACATATGAGTGCGAAGAACTTTCTCATATCGTAATGGCTCTACCCTAATTTACAAGTTCTTCACATCGTGTGGGATTTCACAGTCAAAGACTCTTCACATTCTCCATGACCAGTGTTGGGAACTGATTTCAGGAATTATAGGTTTTTTGGGGAACCAAAATTTTCTAGGGCCTTTTTTTTTTTGGCACCTAAACAAACAAAGCGCGGCTAAACAAATTATTTTGAAAAGTGTGGAGGGGACATGTCCCCCCCCTGCTACAATGGTTCCGACCCCCATGCCACAGATGCTTGATCAGAATGAGAGCCGAGGATTTTGCAACACATTCCTGAAAAATGTTTGCAGTGTGTCAGGACACGTCCTGCTGAAAGAGCCATGTTCTTCCACCGGTCAGGTACTCATGCTCACATGCCCATTGCGGGTACTTTCGACAGCGGACCAGGGCAGCATGGGTACTCTGACAAGTCTGTGGCTACACTTTCCCATACCCAGCAAGATTTGATGCACCTGTATACCGGATAAAGTGTGTTCTGGATGTGCTCCGTCGTGGTGCTATTGTTATATACAATTATCTTCAGATAGGTGAATAATGGTGTCTATCCAGCAGCAATGTTATGACAGCAGATATAACTCTGTACTAGTGGGAAAGATATATTTTCCTCCCTGTTTTGTGCACTCTCTCACATAAACATGGAGGAGTTTAATAGCTGCTGCAGGCAATCGGACTTTGGGGGTCCAAATGATCACAACGCTATGCGAACAACGAGCTTTCATGATGATTAAAACAGGGAGAAGTGCAATTCTTTCAACGTACTATGGAAAAGTTTGGTAAGTATATATATTATCATAAAAAATTGTGAGCAACACAATTGAATTCTGAAGTGAACTGAACTACTCTGATGCAGCCAAATGCCTCAAACTGCACTGAACGGTGCCCCACTTTGCAGCAGGACAGTGACCTGAAACACAGTTCAAAAGCAGTTATACCCCCCCACACACACACCCCCACCCCTGAGCTATGGATGGTCTCAGCCTTACCGTGAGCCAGAGATAATTGGTCCGGCAGCAAAGTGAAGCACTGCTCAGTAAGGTCCGAGGCACTCAGCTGGATCAGAAAATGAGATGAAATGCTTTATTCAGTGCTTCAGAGTTGACTTCTTTTCACTTCATGAGATGCTTCTTTTCACTTCATGATTCATCATGCTGTTGCCTTCAGCAGTCATATTCCTAATAATGACAAATGCTTGAGTTCCACTGGCAGCCAAACATGCATACCATCACAAATAGTGTTACAGATCCAGAGCAGGTATCTTCATTTGACACTCCAGAGTCTCTCACTGATGTGTTCTGGTGTTTCAGCCTCATGACGGTCTGCTTTACTGATTAGGGCTATCATGTGGAGAGACTGCTGCTCTCTTGTGCCTGAGCTAATGTTGGAAGCTGGTCAAGATATTGCTGATCAGTTGATTCACCAATCGTCAATTTACTTCAGTAAAGACAAAAACAAGATTTTTTTTTTACCTCTACATTGGTTTTGAAATGGCAATGAGTTGGCTGAACAGTGAAATTCATTTAGTGAACCATTAATTGAAAAGTGGGAGTACCATCATTGGCAGAGGTTTGAACGCCCCTGGCCAAATGATGTTTTGTTGAAGTAAAAGTAAAAGTTAACATATCTTGTATAACACACTTAATATATGTATGTCATGAAAAAATGGACATAACTTTTGCACAGGCCAGTACGCTAAATTCCTCAACTGTACACAGTAACTGTGCGTGGAAGTGTATTCTCTTTTATTCC
>JBBIGA010000106.1:31762323-31780870 GCA_037576975.1 Alestes dentex | reverse complement strand
AAAGGGTATATATATATATATATATATATATATATATATATAAAAATATGGAACATTTAAAAGTTTCTTAGGGAAACCTTTTTCTATCTTTTTTTTTTTTTTTGTACAATGTCTTGGACACACCAAGCCAGTAGACGTCCATTGTCCATTAAAAGAATTTCAGCAGTTGCATTTCCTTGTTTTGCTTTGGTTTTTTTTTTTTAAACTTGTTCCTCTTACAGGAGCAGTATGAGCTGGTGTACAGAACAATTAAATTCCTGTTCGAGAGGTATCTGCAGATGATAGAGCCGAACGTAAACCAACAGACGGTGAGATTTCAATTGTGTTGAACCCATTTACTTGTATTTTGGGTCCAAATGTATCCACACACCAGAATTGGTCTTTTTAAGGCCCACCAATTTAAGATAAACTGCATGCACAAACTCTCCATTGAAAACCAGCTGTATAAAGGATTGTATAATGGGATAATTGTCCAACATAGTCAAGTCTAAAGTCATCAAGTTCAGTTCAAGTGTTTAGTGTGGTGTGAACCTTCCTGCCATTGAACTGAATGTAGCACTGATAAACACATAACTGGCCAACCTGAGTGTTGACCTGTAATGTTTTGGGCTGAAGTTGTTCCAACATCTAGTTGAAAGCCTTTGCTAAAGACTAGAGACACGTACTGTAACGAGGAGCATGGCCCTTTCCTGCTGTATGTGCAAATGTAGTCATTAGGGTCCCCAAAGGACTTTTAGATGGGTTTGTTTTTTGTTAATGTCATTTGTGCAAATCTTGATATTAGCAGAATAATATATTGATATATATTGACAGGTTTCATTGATAGTTTTGATTAAATTGTCACATTGTACTTAATTTTATTGTTGTTTAGAATGTATTCATTTATATAGAATATGTAACTATTTAAAGATTATATTGTATTACAGATTAAATCATTAGTTCAGACAGCCCAGTCTGATTTATTTTTTTTATTTGTTTTGCTTTTTAACAATTGAATCTTTCCACTTAGCACCAGGTGTGATAAAATTATTGAGATTATATCTTAGGTTTCTCAAAGGTTTCTACTTTTCATCAAAAAAAAAAAAAAAAAACTCTTGGATTTGACCTTAAGTAAGTTTTAATTACACTCAAGATTTTCTAAAGAATATATTAATTGTATTTTCATGTAGTCTTTAGCATATTTCTCATGTATCCTCTCATGCTGCATTGTACAGCTTAACAAGGATGATGCGACATACAGAATCTCTAGCTAAAACATTTTTAAACGAACTTTTTAACTGCAAAATATCTCATGATGCTTATCTTGTCAGCTCAAAAATATCTCATGATGCTTATCTTGTCAGCTCATATGTGAAGTTATTGTGAGGATAAGAAAACATTTAAGAACATAAAATATTCTTCTTTGAATTGTTCTTAAAAGAATAGTAAAGGAAAATAACGTAAGAACTAGAAATTAATACCCTTGGCAGTAATACTGGGAGAGCAAGTGCCTAGAGACTGTTGGACATAAAATGTACAGTAACCCAGTAACCCTATATGTAACTCTGGCACTAACTCATGAAATGTAAGACATTAAATGAGATCATTCTAATTTTAATGTCTTACATCTGCAAAGGTCACTGAACCCCTTTCAGCCCTTATAAAGAACTACCAAATTAAAAGGAAAAATCCTGCTCAAAAGTTTCTGCAGTACTTAAAACTGCAGTCAAGTCTTTGATTAATTTAAAGGTGTGTTTAATATCTGTCAGGTCCCGTCTGCCCCCTCGCCCATCCTGCCAGATAGTGACAGTGACCTGTCAGACCTCATTGATTTGGACCAAGAACTGGAGCCGTTGTCCACTGCAGTGGACAACATTGTGCAGCCATGCCTTGCACCCAGGTATGATATACAGATGAGCAGGGCCTCACTTAGTACAACGTTGTTACTTATTGTGCAATGACGTGATCTGGTTGTTTCTCCACAGGTATCCCAGAAAGGAAATTCCTATGGAGCTGTCCAACCATGTTCCTTCACATGTCCTCCCACAGAAGTCTCATTCACCACCACTCAACCCACTGGCCTTCACATCCAAGCACCCATCAACAGACACGTCTGATGCAATGACGGGCTGGGCCGTGTCGAAAACAGCCCCAAAGCCCACTGCAGCACAAACTCCATTGCAGCAAACAGATTTTGCACACTATATATCCCCAAGGCCTGAACCTACAATGAGGCCCCGAAGTGATGCCCTTAGTATCAGTGTTTCCATCAAACGACCATGGACACAGGATCCTAGCTCAAGCCAGAGGTCTCTGGATCAGGGAATGATGAACAATGCAGCCTCTGCTATGGCACCACATCAGCCACCACCAATACAGCAGCCTAGCCCAAGCCAGGGGTCTCTGGACAACATGGTGACGAATATTGCCATCCCTGCTTTAACACCCCATCTGTCAGCACTGATACAGCCTAACCCAAACCAGTGGTCTCTGGAGCAGGAAATAATGAATAATTTGGTCCCTGCCACAGCACCACATCAACCACCATTGATACAGCAGTCTAGTATAAACCAGATGTCGCAGGAACAAGCAGTGATTAATGTCATCCCTCCCATAGCACCACATCAACCACCAGTGATACAGCAGCCTAGCTCCAACCAGAGATCTCTAGAACAAGCAGTGATGAACAATGTTGATCCTGCTGTAGCGCCACATCAACCATCACCGATACAGCAGACAAGCCTAAACCAGGGGTCTCTGGACAAGACAGTGATGAATATTGCCACCCCTGCTTTAGAACCCCAGCAGTCAGCACTGATACAGCCTAACCCCAACCAGTGGTCTCAGCATCAGTCAGGGACTGAGCAGGCTCCCGTCACTAAAGGTCACTTTCAGCCTCCAGAGATAAACTCGCTGTGTCTTACTGTTGAGGATCCATACTTTGGCCTAGACGCTCCTCAGTCCATGAACAGTCTCAGTGTTTCCTTGGAAGACATACCAGCCACTAAAAACTGGACAGAAAACCAATGTTTCACCGGTCCCGTTTTGAAACTTAATGACAAGACTCTTGAATCACCAAGCCTGAAGGAAAATACAGGTCAGAATACAGTCATATTACAGCCTAGTTCTATTTGCATATTCCTAAAGCTGTGAAACAGTCTCATGTTTGTTTGTTACAAAGAAGATGCCGGTTAAGTAGAGAAATAGAGTCAAGTTTAAAGTCTACAAACAGAAACGTGTAAGTGCCAAGTGGAGCAATGATAATAAAAGACCCACTTCAGGGTTCTATGAAGAACTAAATGGTAGTAGATAAGACAACCCTTTATTAGTCGCAACAGCAAAGTGGACAGTACAAGAGAAGAAATTAGAAGCATCACCACCAACAGAATGAAAATCATACAATATAAAAACTGTGCTCTATACAAAATATCATAAATATGAATGGTTAAAAATACTGTCCATACGTTTGTGTTTGTGGTCAGATGAGACTACGCCTTCATTTGATGAGGACAGTCCTCCTCCTTTACCAGAGAGAACCCCCGAGTCCTATGTTCTGGCTGATGAAGGTTGGTTGAAGTGTTGTGGAAAAAGTAATCGCTCCTATGTTTTGGCTCTCTTCAGTTTGTTTCGTTTAGTGGGATGTCGTAGTACGAGGAATGCTGCCTGAGTGTATTCCTCTGGTGGGAAGAAATGTAATCACCTCTTGTGACATTGACCTCAGTCGTAGGGGCAGCCCCAGCAGCTGAAACACTTTCATAAACAATCAGTTCTGTCTAAAAAACATTCTAGTGTCGGTGGTCGAAGTGTGAAGATTTCGTTTAGTTGTTCACAGCATAGAGTATCAATATCAACAGACCATTTGGTGCCATAATTGTTCATTCACAGTGGTCGGGAACCAGACAACCAGAAGTACCTACTGCCTTTGAAGGATATCTTGTAGAAAATTATGGTATGAAAAAGTTAATGAATATATTGCCTGATGACTGTTTTACAACAGTTTTAAGATTCTATATTTTTTAGAATCTATTCATGGCTGAGAGTTACATGGAAGTCCCTGTAAGAAAAATACCCTCCAAGAATAGTCCGTCAACAATTGACCACTTTTTTATTGTGATCAACTATGCCTAGTTCACTAGTTTAGACATCATGACTGGTTCCAATCACTGGCATTGTTAAGATTTTGTTTCCCCATCATGACTTCGTTCAAACCTTAATGACTGACTCAGTGACTCATCGATCATTATATTTTGAATTTCCCCTGGCTGTGATTAGCGGGATATTATACCTTGCTATGCATCTGTGCTTTCTTCATTCTTTAGCTGAAAATAACAGATGCACATTTAAGACATGCTCTCTTTCCCCCCAAAGCTTTCAGTTCAGTGAAGCATGAAACAGCCACCTGGAAACCAAGACCATATCCAACCATCTTGAGTAAAACACATTTACTCAAATGGAATCAGTTTTCAGAATCAAGGCCTTAACAGAATGCGATATTCATTGCAGTGTATGCATTTAGTTCCCCAGAAAACCACGTAGTGCCCTTTTTCACTTCCATGCATTTATGGGTGAAATTTCAGTTCGTGTAAGCAATGAAGTTTCATCTCCTTTTCCATTCACAATTAGAAATGCCAAATTTCTGTCTGTAGCTTTCATTTACAGTCTGCCTAGATTTATCAAGATTTATTCATCTGAAGGCAGCCCACACATTGTGAAGCCTACATAAGTGTGAATAGACAAGTGTGATATCTCTTACACACTTACAGCTTTTTCTGTCTTTTAGACACAGATAAGCCAGAGGTCAGCCAGACTTTGATGGTTGTCATCCCATCCAATACTACTTCCGAGACAGTCAGTGGAGGTGAGTGAACAATACAACAACAACAACAACAACGATTAGCCGTCGTAGTAGTAGTAGTAGTAGTGTCACAGTGGATCCTACACTGAATCACAGATAGGCCATGTGAATCTACAGCTGGGTACTGTGGTGAATCAGCCCCACTCACATTTTTCTCACAACCTGTTTGTGCTGTTGTTTGTAGGCCCAATAATCAGCTTCTTGTTTGTTAACAGCAAATAAAGCAATGCCGATGCCAATTTTTTTTTTTATCCCTTTTGTTCTTTAGAGGAGAGTGAGTGCTTAGCCCTACTAGTCCATTTATACCAGACATCAGTTAAGATGGAAAGGGTATAGGGTAAATAAAAGTGAGAGTTTAAACGACAGAAACAAAAGAGTGCTATGTTTCTGCAGGAAGCCCTCCTTCCCCAGCACCCCCCCTGCCTGAGAGAACGCCAGAGTCCTTTGAGATGGCTACTCTTGAAGGTAGGACCATACCATATCATGGAATGTCACTAAATGTTCCTAACACTTCATCATTTTGTTGTAACTATGATCATGTGTTACAGGTTTGGTACAGAATGCAGTGCAAGAGAAACCCCAGCAAACTGTACTGAGAGTGGGAAAATCCTCCGAATGGTCTGGAAGTTCGAACGCAGCCTCAGACGTTAAGAGAAGCTGGTCCAGGAGCAGGGTGAGCAGTCACTGCCATTTACAAATTCACTCTGATAATGAGCCAGTTTTGGGGAGTGTTTGCCGAGGCGCTAACGTTTCAAATGCAATACAACACTGATAAAACAGTACTGTCCTATAGAAGACACTCTGAGGAAACTTTATAAGAAACAAAACACAAATGTGGGGGAAAAAACACACATTGCAGACTCATAAATGGACTTCAAGGCACTAAAGGTCAGGTTAGTCATTAAAAAAAAGACATGTGTCACTGTTTGTTGTGGTTTAATTAAAAATAATTAGCCCATGAATGCAGCTACATGCATGTTCAGCTGTCCTTAATCAGCACAGCCCCGCCGTTCCCAGTTTGAATCCACCGTGTGAATAGTAATTTTTTAAAACACAAACTTTTTTGGGTGTTTCCAACCACTATATTTTACAGCAACCATGCGATCACACTTCACATTTTCATGTAGAAATGCACCTAGTTGATAACTCTCACCTTGTAGGACCATCTTGCTGGTGTACATAGACTAGCTGTCACCCATCCCTAACTATAATTTAACCTCTCACCAGTTTCAGTTTCTGACCTCTTAGCTGGGTTTTTTTAATATGGTGGATTGTTCTTAGCCAAGCAGTGACACTGAAAAAAAAAACTGTGCCAGATGTGCTCTTACCAGCCCAGCACACCCAATGGATGGCCCCGCTAATGGATAATATCTGGTCACCAGTGGTCCTGTGGCGAGAGTAGGACCTATAACGCATGGGGTAGAGGGTGACTAATTATACATGAGCAACAGACTGTTACTGCACATCTATAAGGCAGGTGAAGCTCATAAAGTAGCAACTGAACAGAAGAACATAGATGTTTCGGTTAAAGGAGAAGTTCGGTGTGAAATGGACCTGGGGTGTATTGAAACATGATAACGAGTATGAACTTCTGTCGAGTAGCCCACCTTCATTCGCCCCCCTCATTCCGAAACACAGCGCTTTTAGCTGATGCTAACCTCAAGGCTCTACTAGGCTGATAATGGTAGTGCATTGGGCGTCACGCAGCCAGTGCAGATAAATCACTATTTTTACACCATTAACAAGGCTCAAAGTAGCTCCACACTTCGTTTCTAGAATTCTGAGGGCCCTGTCATTTAAAACGAGACATTGAGAACTTTGAAAGTGCACAGGTAGTTTATTAAAAAGACAGTTTATTCAAATAGTACCTTCAGGGAATTTTCCGGTCGCCGCCATCTTGAAATTAAGGCACGATAAGGCTGACGAGCACGAACAGGTAGTATAGGGCAACTCGGTGTCCTCATATTCGCCATCCTTGCAATATTTGTCAACTCCTGTTGCACCAACCCCAGTCTACAACTAATTGGAGTATTCACGTGACTAATCAGCTGCAGGGGCGTGTCTACGAGGGGGCTGGGGAGGGGAGCACTGCCCCCCAGGGACAAGCCCTAAACCCCCCGCCCCGAGGCAGGGGCGTGACCATGGAGGTGCTGGGGACAAGCCGTGCCCACCCTGCGAAATCCTCCGTCTGTCCAATGAAAAAAGTGGTTTTCGAAAACTGAGCTGCTTTCCAATTGGGCCGTTTGACTAGGGGGCGTGTCCCTCACCGTGCTGCTGCTGCTGACACAGTTCACTTCGCCACGCATTCTGCAGCATGTTTTGGACCTGTTGACGGCATTCTTTAATTAAAACAACACATAAGTTCCATTCTTATTTTATTTTCTGCTTGGTAAGACGAAAAACTGCATAGGTGGCTCATTAAAAAGCAGACATCTTCAACATCTGTCGCTAGCAGCCTAGCACCGCTGCTACCAACATGGAGCACCCCCCCCCATTTTGGAAGGATGGAAGGATAGATACTTTTTGACCCCCCAGATAAGCCACCTACAGTTGGCCATGTTGGGTTTAAAATGTGAATTGTGTTTCTATGACATTGTCTGAAATTATAGGTTTTAAGTACAACAAATACAACAATATCGTGTTATTTATGTTTGCTATCCCAATTAAGTGTTACCAAAAATCTAGCTCCCTTTCCCAAACTTGGAGTTGCAGCTCAGAATTGGCTATGGGCCTGTTTTTACTGGCTCACCAGACGGCACAGTAATATTCGTGATAGTGGTCTGTAAATTCATTTTTCTGATTGAAATAGAAAAAGAGTGGACTTCTTTGCTGCACTGGTCTCTTCAGCTCAGACTAAGTATCCAGGGCTTTCTCTCTTCTCCCAACCCTGATCTCAGCTTCTGGCTGATTTAAGTGGTGGTTTCACTTGGTGGAAGTGGAGTTGTTCAGTTGAAACCACATGGATTGCGGTATTGAGGCACAGTTTCAAAAGCAATCTTTTTCATCTTTTTTTTTTATTTTTCACTTTCTGAGGAGGTGATTGTATGAACATGCAACGATGTCAATGAAATCACCAGATGGCACAGAGTCAGACCTGTGCCGATATAACTGTGGTTCCCTCACTGTGCCACTACAAACACAATCATCTTAAGTTTACTCCTTAAAATTTGCTTAATTTTGACCTTAATGAAGGAAAATTAAGGGAACATGTGCACAGATTAAGGCTGATTAAGGAGTAAGGCTACTGAATTTTCCCCTTACTTTTTCAAATTTGCCCTTTAAATAACAGAACCTCCTGAATTAAAGCATTACATTTAAGATTAAGGGGTTTCACACTCATGCCTTAAATTTAATTTTAGGGTAGAATTAAGGTGCCGCAATTTAACGGCCACTTAATTCAAATGAAAGGGTTCGGTGGATTTTCAGGGGTAAATTAAGGTATGGTTAAGCACATTTTAAGTACATTGTGTTTCATAGTGTCTGTCGCATGCATTCAACCTATCATTCAGCCTTATGTTCCTACTTGCTACTTCCACTTCTCTAAGGAACATTGCCTGGCTCTGCCCTCTGTATACACAAGGCAAACCCAGTCCAGACTCTTCTATTCTGTGGATCCCTGCGTTTGGAATGAGCTGCCTAAGCCAATAAGCCTCTCTATCTTCAAAAACCTCCGGAAGACTCATCTGTTCAGAGAGCACCTCCTCTCCATTTCCTTACATTACTCTTACATAAAGATTTTAGAACTGCTGAACTCTCTTCTGGTTCTCACACGGTCCTGAAACTTGAATGTTTCCTCATATCGTATGTCCCTTTGGATAAAAGTGTCTGGCAAATGAATGTAATCTAATGTAATGGAATGATATCCAAACAGAAATACAAAAACGTTGGCTACACTGAAGCCTTTTGAAATGGAGAAAAGACGCCTCAGTGTGTTTTCTGGGGGAGGTGCTGAGTAACAGAAGCTTAAAAATTAACAAATTGGACACACGTCTCCAAATGAAGGTCAGTCCAAATGATGTTTCTTGTGCAAAGAAGATTTTTCTATATAGCATTACATGTGTTGGGAACTAACGCCTTGCTAGTTAGCTAATATCACTTGTCTGTGTTAGCTATTGTTATCTTGCTAGCTGTGATTGATGCTGCATTCAAGACAAGAGTAAACCCAGTTTGGAGACTTCCAGCTCCTGAAAAACGTGTGTTTACATGAAATACTCAGATACTTCACTCTTTGCTGTTGTCTTTACAAGTTCTTGCAGCTGCTTTACATTAGTATTGTGTTTGTTTAAATAGCCAATCGTGTCTATACCAGTGAAGCTGGGTAGACTAGTGGTTTAATATCAGTTATTACAGATGTCTCTAAAAAAATGCTATAATGCTGCAACTTCACTAATGTATTAAGAATGCAAACATATCACAAGCAAACATTAATTACTTAAGTAATTAAACAGAGTCATTACTGTATTATCAGCCATGATTGCAGCTGTCATGACATCAAGTTGGGTGCATTTTTTGGGATCACACTTTTCTGTGTGGAGTTTGCATGTTCTCGCCATGTCTGCATTGGTTTTTGCTGGGTACTTCAGTTTCCTCCCGCAGTCCAAAGACATGCACGTCAGTTGAGGATGTTGAATTGCCCATCAGTGTAAATGAGTGTGTGAATGTCTGTCTGTTTGTCTGTCCTGAGATTCTCCACCTTGCACTCTATGGTCACTGTAATAGGCTCCAGCATCCCCCCGTGACCCTGGTTAAGGATAAATCACTCAGATAATGGATGGAGGGAGTTTGTAATTTCCAACATGTCATCAAACTAGCATGACATGCGATATTCCCTCCCAGTTCACTGGCCTACTGTGGATTAGGCAGCAAAGTGCATTTAAAGCTCAAAAGATGTTTTGAAATTCTTGTCAGTTTGGAGTGCATCAATGTTAGTTTTGATTTAATCTAATGTTGCGTTGTTTTTTTCAAGCCAACAATCTTCGACACATGCATAGTACAGATAAACTATTTCAACAATTTGTTTAGGTACCTAGAACTGTAAACTTGCATTAACTTATTTTTAACATACAATTTTATTAAGTCTTTTTGGACGATGTCACTCCATTCATCGTGACTTTTTGACACAGCTGGTACTATGTAATTACGTATGTGCAATTTTGAAAAAAAGGAGATACAAAATTTTGAGATATAAAACAACAGATACCACAACCATGTACACACACACACACACACACACACACACACACACACACATATGAACTTGTTTACATAAAAAACCAGTAAGAAATCCAGTGAGTGAGGTGTTTCCCACTAATTAGGGTTACATTCAGATTGTTCTTTAAGGCGGTAGCACTGTTGAACAGCATCGGTAACCCGGATTTGGTGAACATGCATTCAGGATCTGATTTGTTACAAGACATTGCGTCTGTTCCCTCGGCATGAGTCGTCTCAAATAATTTTCCTTACACAGTCTGTAGGGAAACACACTATATAATGAAAACAAAGTTGATTAATCACCAGCACAGTAAATGCTCAACACCGGTTACAATTTCAGATAGTGGCTAATTATAGTGCATATTCTATGCATGTCATATCACATCTGACCACGGCATGATTGCATGTTTGTTTTCATCTCCGTAATGGGGTGGTTGATTTTGGGAATATGTGAGGAGAGCGGCCAACACTGCTAATAGTGCACATGTTTTTACTCCACCGCCGCGGAACTTCGACTCTCTATGAAGCCTGATTCTAAACAACAACAACAAAAAAAAAAGATAAGATAAGATTTGTTTATGCAAATGCAATTAGTAAACGAATGTCTCTCACAACAGAACAGGAACATCTGTTCATTCTAGACAAAAATGGGGAAAAAAAGGGCACATATGCATAAAAGAATATCTTGCTTGAAGAGTGTGTATGAAGTGTGTATGACTTTTGTTGTTGTGTGATGCAAGTGCGTGAGGAAAAAAACGTTTTTGCACCAAGAACTTCTTTTTTTTGCACTCTTTATCCACGCGTAAACACACTATCATGCTCTAACTGATGTTGGCTTTAGTGTATTCTTTCATCAAAATATTTATCACATTTCTGGGGGTCGCACAGTTGCAGTCTAACCACAAACAAATGTTTAATGAGTTTACTGCTAAACTAAGCCAACGATTTCAGACCACAAAGAGAAAATACTTATTTGTCACGCTAACAACCATGTCAAACACTACGAATCACATTTGCATATGTGGAGGGTTGGCCGGGTGCCACACACTGGAAGCAAAGGAATGACCCTTCTAAAAACACAACTGACGGTCAATTGAAAGGAGCTGACGTGGCGTAGAGAGACTGACGTGAGACCGCATTCCGCCAAGCAAGTGTAAAATGCTCTCAAGTATTTCTTTACAAAGGTGAAATTATTCAATATGAACGTAATCCCTCCTAATCCCTGTCATAAAACCAACTGTCAAGCAGAATCTATAACGTCATCTTAAAGCATTACGTGCACAGTAGCAGAATAAACTTATTACACTGAGCTGAGGGTTCGTAGGCTTGGCCTCCTCTCGCCTCTTCCCTTTGATGCTGTATTCTAGATTTTCCACCCACAAAATATTTGCACCTCCGACAAGGTAGATGCCCTTATGAGGAGAAGGTTTTTGTTGATAAAAATCGCATCAAATGAAGCACCGTGGTCATAATCAGGTGACATCAAAACAGAGCATTACTACACTATCTCTATAAGGCCTCACTACAAACAGTGCCAGTCAAGAGTTTGGGACACACTCATAAAGTGATCCACAGTGTAGATGCTCCACAATGTAGAATAAAAGTAAACACATACAGGCTATAAAATAACGCATGTAAGTAATTATACGGAAACTGACCATTTAAATAATGTAATATTTCAGATTCTTCAGAAGTAGCCCCTCTTTAGCTTGGTGCAGCTTTGCGCACTCTTGGTGTTTTTTTTTTCAATTTGGTTCTCAACGTTTGTTTTGGGAAATAAATGTATGCACAGGCATCAGCTTGAATGTTGATATTTGTTTTAATCCTCCTTCAAAACCCTGGAAGAATTCGAAGAAAATGTTGTGTGTTTTTACAGAAGCCCTTAAACAATATTATGCAAGGAATGGATGAATAGTAAACAGATCCTGTATTCCTGAGTCGTGGACACACTAACGTTGTCAAAAATATCAATATGTCCATGCATATCAACACTCAACATTCTGAAATGATACAATGCTTGTTTCCTGCAGTTTTGATACTGTACATAACACACTTTCCTTTTGACGCACCTAGGCTTCGGATGCGCCACTACTGAAGCTCCCATAGGATGGCACATATAGCAGGAAAACAGGAATATGATGAACAATGTGTGCTCAACCTTATTGTCTGCATGGACACGAAGTGTCACGTCTTAGTTGATACAACTTAGTTGAGACAATTAGACCCCTGTAGATCATTATTTGACTTCATCTGACTTCTTTCACAATAATCAGAAAATTTAAAAAAAACACAAAGCTTCTGGGGGTTTTTTTTCTGGCCACTCCATATTTGTCATATTTGCACTGAAGCAGCCACGCATGAGTGCACAAGACAAGCATGCAGAACATTACACTCCCATGACGTTTTCACCCGCAAAACTGACACTGACAGTTTTTTGACACTGGCTTGCTATCAGGCTTAACCCTTTCCTGTTGAATTACTGTTCCTGTGTAAAGCGCATTTAAAATAGGTCTTTTTGTGAAACATCTAATATGAATAACCTTCACTCTTGTGTTTCAGACCACTTAACCGCAGGTCTGAGATGATCTTGAAGAAGTAAATGGAAAAGGATTTTTTTTTAAAATGACGTCGCATGTCGTACCTGGGCAGTTTCATGGAAACCTGTGCTGAGGTGGGTGGTCAGGCAGCCGGTGGGTGTGTGTTGCTCTTCAGTTTAGGGTAAGGATGCAGTCTGTGTCCAATATGATAAGGCCTTTCTGCTCGGACTCGTCTTTCACCCAAAATGTTGCTCGTAAGGTTCTCAGCTGTCCGCAGACATGTCAGCTCATCAGTTTTTTTTCTCGGAAGGACTACAGCCATGTCCACATATATCCTTCATTATCAAGGACAGACGGTCTGGGAAAGGATCATAGTGGATGAAGAAGAATTTCTGGGGAGCTGTAATAGAAAAAAGAAAAAAGCACACTTTTTTACAACAGAAACTGAATGCGAAAAACTGTGTCAAAATGATCAGTTTTTTGATGTGTCAGTGATATTAATTACATATTGACACCAATACTCCTTTTCCGCCACACCAGTTCTACCCACTGAAGGCTTTCTTGCTGCGTAGGGCTTTCTCGCTGTTTCGTTTGAGAGTGACTTGAGGCGCACAGTCTACCAGACACTACAGGTCATGTAATGTAGTGTCTGGTTTTGTGATATATCTGTTTTACAAGCTTTACATGCTAAGTGGCCTGTTGCAGTCCGCATGGCTTAAATCAACAAAGCCCCACGCGATACGCATTAAAACTCAACATTGTCGCAGCAGATGTTCTGCCATTTTGCATAAGTGAAGCACATTCTTCAACTTTATCATGGTGTACGAGAGAGGAATGATACAATACATAATTATCACAAAGCCGAAGGGCAAAGCAGACCTTTCCGAACATTATTTCAGAAAAATGCGCAAGTCTGATTGACCACTGATAATGCCAAAGCTCTAAACAGATTTTTTTTTTTAATTAAAAAAACTGCAGCGTGCAACTCACAGCTGGAATCTTGCTGGCCAAAAAGGACGGCACTCTGTTGAGCTATGTTAGCGTGCCTACTAGCCTATAGACACACATTCGTGTGGTGTGTGTCTGCATGTGCGTGTGTGTGTGTGTCTGCATTTAGAGAGAATGATAAAGAGGAAATGTCAGTGCGGTGTCTGACAGCATGCAGAGGGAAGTGGTAAAGTAACATTCGCTTCACCATTGTCAGAGTACAGGCATCATTTAAACAAACAAACAAAAGTGCTAGGGTTGTATCCGTCCAAAAAGTCCATCAGGTTTGTCTTATTTGTCTCAATTTCTGTTCAGTTTGGTTGGAATTTTGACTGTATTTCTTTTGTTTCTAAGACTTTCACTGAGCAAAAATAATCGTTACGTAAACGTAAGATGAAAAATCGCCCCGCTCAAACAGTAACTTTAAAGGAAAAGGACAAAGCCATAATTCTTAATGTAATTTCATTCCATGTTCATTGCATTGTGCACCATTTCTATTAGTCTATCGTGAAATGTTCACCCAATTTAATGAAACAAAACGACAAAAAGTAAATAAATAAACACATGAATCTGGTCAAAGAACCCAGCATTTATCCATTATCAGAACAGGTAAAAAAAAGGTTCTCAACCTGTAACTATGGCAGAACTATTTTTGGTAAAAAAAAAAAAAAAAAGTAAAAAAGTAAAAAAAAAAAAAAAAACAAACAAAAAAAAAAAAACCTGCAAAATGGCTTTCCATCATTTAACCAGGCAAAGAACCATCTGTGCATTCAAATCATCAACAATCTACATGGAACCACTTGCTTTACTAAAGAACTTTTCTAGAACTGGGCACGATCAACGTCTCGCAAGGTCCCTGAGTTTGATGAAACAAAAACAGCAAGTCAAAAAATCATGGTCTCATCTGCTTTTTACACGCTCCTTTTGAACCGTTTTGATTCTAAATGTAGCACTTAACTTCAGAAACTCATCACAAGGACAAGGCAGATTTATTGATATAGTACATGTCACACAGAAACGCATTTAAATTTGACACTAGCTTGGGAGAGAATGCCAGAGAAACAAATATAAGCAGAGTACGTATGCTTTGTGCTCGCCCTGATCACCAAAATGTGATCAATATTATCTTGAAACCCTCTATAAAAGGCTTATTTATAGATGTGACTACCACAATGCAATTATTATTATTCTTTTAATTCTACATTGCATCTCCCTACTGAAGTGGAAAGAGCTGCTCAACTCCAAACAGTGTGCTGAGGTCATCTGAGCACTCTGTCTAAATAACCTGTTGCCTCATAAAGCCTCTTGCCATCACCGCTCAGTTTAGACTTCGTTTATCAGGGCAGCCGAGCAGGTCATTTCAGTTAACACAAAGTCGTCTCCTGGTCCCAGAATAGGTCTTGTATAAAACCCTCCTCTGCATTCTAATGGCTATACTTTTCAGCAATATTCATCGTAGACCAGGCCTTTCTCGGGCCCTATTCTAAGTTTCAAGGGAACATGAGACAAAACAATATTGTTACTTCAACTCACAGGAATTTATGGGCAATAATTCAAAAACACAAACCCCTGGAGGATCTGGGAGGCCACTGGAGACTCCACAAAACACAGACAGAGCAACAAACAAACTTGCATGCGTTGTATGCGGCTCACACACTTCTCTCTCTGCTACTCGTTCGGTCAGAGCGAAAGTGACACTCACATTCCGCAAGCTTGCCGTTTCACACACTCATGACTCAGAGGGGTCAAATATTTTTATATTTATCTCAGGAATGACTCAATCACGTAGCCCAGCATCCCCCCATGTGTTTGTTATTTTTGGGCCTATCAGTGTCCTTAAATAACACATTATAACCACTGCTCTCACCTCATTCCACTTCAAAGGCTGACCACCAGTGTGGCCATTTGTCTAAGAGAGGAGACTGTCTGTATCTGTATTCACTCTGATTTATAATCGATTACTGACTAGATTTGGTCTAATATTCCTACTGTCTACATCTAACATAACTTGCTGAACTCTTCAGACCCACTTATAGTACAGGTTTATGGTGAATTGCATCAGAAAATATATACATCTATACCTCCTATTCAAAAGTTTAGAATCACTTGTCATGGTAATCATTGCTAGTAATTGCTATAAATCTATGGAGTTGTAAGATTCTGGCATCATCATGGAATCATTTAGTCATGTACTTTCTACAAATTTGATTTTTATTACTGAAAACAGGTTGTTGACTTCAAGAGAGTACACCATGATCACTCAAAGCTGAACATCGATGGATCCTCAGTGGAGATTGTCCAAGGCACCAAGTTCCTTGGTGTTCACATCATGGAGAACCTATCATGGACCCTAAACATCAACTCCATTACCAAGAAAACCCAGCAGAGGAGAGCCCCCCCCCCCCAGTAGTTGCATCATGGCTTGGTACAGGAATTGCTCTATTTCGGATTGCAAGATCCTACAGACGATAGTGAATACAGCTGAAAAGATCATCTGAGTCTCCCTCCCCCCTCTTCCGAAGATATTTACCAAAGCCACCAGCATTTTGGACGAACCCACACACCCCTCTTCTTCCTCTTCTCCTTACTCTCGTCTGGTGAAAGGTTCTGTAGTATATGGGCCTGAGCTGAGTATGAATCAGTTTCTTCCCTCAAGCCATCAGACCCCTCAATCAGAACTCAATCATAAACACACACACTTCAACAAACCATGTCATTTGAGCAGGTTTTGCGTTTTTATACAAATATACTGAACAGGTAAGTCTGAACATTCAACTGTTCTTTCCTGAAACCAATAAAACAGAAACAGATCCACGGAATGTATAGTTTTATCACATTTCCATGAACCTATCAGTGCTGGGAACTCCATATAATTACATAAATTGACTGATACTGTTCCCAGACTGTTGACCCCTCATAAAAATGTACTGTTACAAACTAGCCCATACTTTGTCATGCACGTTTTGTCAGCCACTACCCCATTCATCATTGGTTAGTGCAGGACCGCTGTTGACCAGATGTCAGACCAGATGTCTCAGCCCAGCAACAACATTTATATGTGTGTGATACTGAGACAGTTGTATCAAGTATAAGAGAATGTTGCTACATTTTTACTCACATTAGTATCACTTACTGCCAGGATGAGAGTGGCTCACTACCTAAAATCAGGATGGCTAACTTTGCATGTACAGGTGGGCTTCATTAAGCTACATTAAGGTTAAGCTACAAGGGTGATATGTCCAATAAAGTGGCAAATGAACGTATACTTAATGCCTGAGTAAACAGACTTTGGCGTTTCAGACCGCACACATGGGACCCATTTTACCAGTGTGTTATTCTTTAAATGTAGTTTAGCTTCAGACACGTCTCGAAAGAATGTTTGTAAAGTTCTTGCCCACTAAAGCACATCAACACCACTATCTCTGTCTTGCCGAACTTTCATTTTTTTTTGTTTTATCCTCAACTTGTTAACACCTCTAAAGCTTCACTGGCCTTTTAAAGCGCCTCTTTTGCGCAATGAGTGGGCGGGGTTATGTGCAATTCCTGGGCAGAGTTACGCACAGTTTGCAAGATAAGCTGCAAGTCAAGCAAACGTTAAATTAAAGTGCATTATGAATGCATACTGCGGTTGCATCCACACACATCAGCCCCTGTGCTCGTACGTACATCTGGCTCAGAGAGCTGTGTGAGAGGACAGAAGTCCTTGAGCACTACTCGCTGTGCTCTGCATGTTTTCACTGAATGACCACAATAAGCCATTGCCTAGATGAAACCGCAATATTGTGAAACGCTAATTATTGGATGGTCAACAAAAAAGAGGGATTCATCCTTTGAGCTCACTTAATCTGCCCCTAATCAGAAAATGCTGTTTATATTATCAAAAACAACAGGACGGTACTGTAAAATGTCATCTTTCAACATGCTTTGTGCTGCAGGCTTTGTTCCCGTTGCATGAAGCAGTCATGTTTATTAATAGAAGAAATGAGTTTGTTAGGATATCATATCCCCTTGATAACTGAATCCAAATGTTTTGGAATTGTTTGTTTATGCAGGAAAAATGTACTATTAGCGGGGCTGCAAATGAATTCATTCGGAGTATGTAAATAAACAGGCGGATAAGCGGGGTTTGAGGGGTACCGGCATTAGCTGGGACCTTTGCTTTGTTCAGTAAATTAAAAAAAAACAAATGTTGTGACATCAGCGTCACAAACCAGCACAAACACAACGAGGCGGTGAAGCAAATGCGGCTTAGAAAGCTTTGCTAATGGCGCATTTGTGCTATTGTGTGTGCTGATGGTGGAGAACACAAAAGACATTATCCAGCACTCACACACACAGAAGGCCTCCTTGTATTACTGTCTGGCCTGCAATGTTATGCGTTCTTTGCCGAAGCAGCTGCTTTTGGTTAGATGTAATTGCATTCACTTGTTTTAATTTAATACACTGGTGTAGGCTTGTTTCATAATGCATTTCAGAGTATGATCGTTGCTAGCCTTATGTCCAGTTCCTCTTAGACAATTAACTAGACGGAAACGCAGATGGCGTTCACACTCCAGAACATATTCTCTCTCCAGTCTACCGTTAAAGCATATTTTCAATTGAACTCACTTTAACCTGGAACGCCAAAGAGGCCTTTCAGGGACCTTTTCATAGTGTAGGCCAAGAATCCAATCTATGGGGACCCTTGACAGTAGGTTTAGTCTAAAATGGACTATACGGTGAAAGTTTGTTAACAATTTAAAGATCTGTCCATAACCTAGAGCCAAGATATGTTTGAACTCTAAATTGAGCTTCTTTTTTTTTTAGTTTGGCATGGGAGCTATGAGGCTAACATTACTAAAAGTGTCATTCCACCGAATGGGTGCCATTTGCTTGTTGTAACTCTTCCAAATTGAACTTATTTTTTTTTCCTTTTTTCAACTCTGAATCTAATAACACATATATTTAACTATTCAAAACATGTATTGGTCAATCTCAG
>JBBIGA010000106.1:31718563-31753625 GCA_037576975.1 Alestes dentex | reverse complement strand
AACGACGCCACAAGCCCCCCCCCCACACCAGAATAACGGTCGAGCTGATAAAGAAAGTCCACGCTAAGTTGTCCTCTCTTTCACAATCCCAAATCCTAGCTGTATGCTAGCACCAAGCTAACAATGGTTTAATAGTATACAGCTGTAGCTTAAACACTTACTGTTGGATCTTGTGAGTGCACATAATATTAAAACCCTTGTTCCTCAAACCATCCTCAAACAAATTTTGCAGTGTGGCAGAGCGCATTATCCTGGTACATACACATCCACATGAATGGCAGGATCTAGGGTTTCCCAGCAGAACACTGCTCAGAGCATCACACTGTCTCTGTCAACTTATCTTCTTCCCATAGTGCATCCTGGTGCCATCTCTTCCCCAGGGCGTCCTGTGATTTTGATTACATTGTATATCGTGATGGCTTCATGAAAACTTGTGAGACCGGGCTCAACACCCATGACCGCTTTACTGGTTCACTGGGTATCCTTCCTTTTGGAAGGTACTAACCACTGCAGACTGAGAACACTCCAAGACCTGTCGATTTGGAAATGCTCTGATCCGGTCATGTAGCCATCACAATTTGGAATCACTCGAATCCTTACGCTTGCCCATTTTTCCTGCTTCCAGCACAGCATGTTCAGAAACTGACTAAACTGACTGCTCCCTAATATATCCCACCCCTTGACAGGAGCCATTAGTGTTATTTCGGGAATCATTTACCTCAACTTTAAGCCTAACTGTGAGCATTCTTAGCGGGCCATGTTAGCTTGTTAGCTTTTGCGAGGATAGCTGTTTTTGCAAGGTGTATTTTGCTGTTTTAACTCTTTCACTGCCAAAAAAGCGAACATTATTGATTATAGTAACATACTGCTGCCTGTATGTAGTCTTGTTAAAATACAATTTGTACTGCATTAATAAAAGACAGTACAATGTCACACTTAGTATTATAATATTATGTTCACTGTATTAAATACCCATATAAAAAATCCAGGTCTTCTGTTGTTCTCCTAAGATGCAGATTCTTATGTAGAGCAGGTGTCATTCCCTCCTGAAATTCATAGCGCGCTAGATTATGATTAATGAAGTGGGTGTGTAGTGTTTATTTAGCTGCGCCAACCTTCTGTTTAGTCTAATGTGAGAAACATAGCCTTTATTTATGTGGAAACCTTACCCTGCTTCACCTGGTGTCCCCTTGTAATTAAATAGTACATTAATGAAGTCTTCTTCTGACTATTTAGTCTAACACATATGAGAAATATTGACTTGAAGTCTCATGACGCCTGCCAAAAATATTACAGAAGAAAGAGATAAAAACTGAAGCGCAATGTCAATCAACAGGTAAAAAGGGAGATGTTTTGAGGAAATTGTAGATTTTAATGCCTTTAATCACTGCAAAAGTCTGTGGTAGATTATATTCTGAAGGTATTAAGGAGCCTCATTAATAAACATCACAAAACATTTTCAGACTTTGACCTTTTAGAGCTCCACTCGCCATGGATAAGCTGTTGCATCTAAAGGGTATGATTGAGTACTGTAGACAGTTTTTAAACATGTTTCCTAGTATGTCCATGAGAAGACTTACGAAATGTGCTTTTATTACGTTCAATCCAATACAGTAAACAAGTACTTCATTGGCTTTCCCCAAAGCTTTCTGGTGTCCAGGCTTAATCAGTATTATGGGAAGGCTCTTCAAACCATTAAACTGCTCGTCACATTTTACACTGCAAAATCTTTTTAGATTCCATGGCTGAAAATACCCCTTTAAAACTGCCTACATCTGTGAGACGTGTGCCACATTTCATCAAAAAGCAACGATTTCAAAGACGTATCATATTTTGTTCAGACAAACATGATGAGCAGTGTCAGTCCAAACCGGTGGACAGGTGAGGGAGTTTGAAAGAAAACGATCTCCTTTTGTTCCTTCTGCTTGACCAACCCCTCTCATGATGTAATGTTTCAAGAAGGCCATAGGACAAGCAGCAAACACTTGAAAGGGAGCGTAATCAAAACCAGGCCGAACTCAACAAGTGCATTTTTAACGTGTTTGCTGGCCTAGGCCACAAAGGAGGGAGGGACGCCTCCCCAGTGTCAGTGTACATGAAGCGCTTTCGAATACAGTGCTGGAGAGGGGGAGCAACCGAGGAAGGATGAGCCACCGACTACAGCTGACAAAAGGCGAGCAATTTGCCAAGCTACCTAAAGAGATCTGTGGCTCCATTGAAGTGCATTTCAACCATTTGGTTCTAATTAGACCTGGCTCCTGGGACCGGCCCCGAAGATACGTTCCTTCTGAACATTTCAAGTTCTATAAACAACCAATCTTCTCGTTACCAAGCTGACGGCTTTCAGGCACCGGCCCGCCCTCCTCTGCCAAAAGTTCGGCGCGTTCCGCGAGTTCTACTTTTGACTAATAATCTTATTTTGAATATTCATTTACGTCACACACCAAAAATCCCCAAAAGGCTTTCCTGTGCCAATAGACATCTAAACACCATGTGTCACTGTGGGAGCACTGCCTTAGACTCCTTAATATCGTTTAATCACCAGGCTGGAGCGCAGTGTGTGAAAAGGTTTTTTTTTTTGTTTTTTTTTTTTACATCAGTATGCTCACAGCGGGCTTCGTTCAGTTCCTTTCTGATTATGTCTGTAATCACTTCTGCCTGTCATCTGACCCCATTTGAACACAGTTATTAGACAAATGTTCAAAATGACTTCCTCAATCTCCTCTCCCCATTGGATCTAACAAAAATCGTAACATCAGTTTCTAAACCCACAGATGAAACGCTTTCTGATGAAGCCCTTTCTCCTTGCTGGACAAGCCGTCGTAGCCCATGATAAAATACTGCAGTTCTTCCACAGCGAAAAGCCGCCCAGTGCAATACCCTCATCAATCCACGGCCGTTGCGAGAACTGATCTGGACATCGTTCAAGGACTTATCACAGGGAGGCCTCATGATTTAGGACCCAAGAAACACTAAAAGAAATGTTGCCTCATGTCCAGCGTGAAGGTCTTAAATTAGAAAGCCTTACACGTGAGCCTGCCTGGTTTGATGGCTTTTCGGCAGAAGCGTGATGAGGCCAGGCTGACACAGCTGACAGCTATAAGCACAGGTAAGGAGGTTCAGTACTCACTGCATGTGTTCACAGAGGAGGCAAAGAGGAGGCTCGCCCTGCCTGGACCTGGCTTCCTACAGCACACACACTCACTGAGGCGTGAGGCGGCACACACACACTTCTCCCCTCCCACAGCCCAAGCTACTCTTTACTGCCATCACTTTATTAAGCAGGGGAATACGCGGAGGCACATCATTACCTCAGCTTTGCAGGGAGAGGGGGACCTTTTTTTTTTTTCACTTTCATAGATGTCCAAGATATTAATCTTAGTCACTAAGATATTAATGTGCAGAAGATTGTCATACATATTTTAATAGACATAGACCTTTTCCTTTGTTAATGGTTTCTATCCACTGAATAAATTCAGCGGAACTCTTAGATCAATTTACCGAAGGGTTCTCCGGGGCGACGCCTTAGGAGAATCACTTAAACACCACTAAAGGAGTTTTTTGTGCAAGTGTAAAGAATCTCCGCGCAGAAAGTTTCTAGGCTCATTCAAGGTTTACGCAGAACCAGACATCCGCAGTCTTAAACAAGGATGCCATAGAGGAATCACTTCTGATTCCATATAAAAAGAGAACTTCTCAATTGGGAAGATCCATTTAAAGAGCCCTCACATGATGTAATGGTTCTATACGAGCTAAATGTTCTTTCTAGAACTCGACTTCCCCAGGACTTCTTACATAAAAATCACCCTATCAAGAACGGTCCAATGGTTTGATGCCATTGTACAATCACTGTTGGCTCCCTAACTGGATGGTTCTTTGAAGAACATTTCGTATAGAGTTATATTTTTTTTTAAACTGAGGTTTACTTCAGCACAGACTTTTGCAACATTAGTAGAAACATTACTAAGTAAGAGCTAAACTGGTGGAGACAGTGATTGATCTACAAATATTATGGTTTTCAAGTAAGATATAGAGTATACCTCATACGTCTGCATGAACTAATCCGAATCATCTCAAACAACGGAGTTTCGAGCCAGCAGTTCTTAAACAGCTGTTTCAATTTAGAATGATGGATCTGTAGTTCTGCCTCGCGATGAAAGGTCATTCGTAGACATCAAACAGAAAAGTTGTGACAGATTGTTTGGCGTAACTAGTCTTTAAAGCATCAAACACATAAACCCATTTGAATGCAGTGCTTTTGTACCAGTCTGGTAGTTGCTGGCAGTTGAACGTGAAGTGACTGCTTCTCCGTTTAAGGGGGTCTGGGTTTCAGACGACACAAATGTTGATTATGTAACGTCCATGTAACATAACGACATAAACGATTACATTACATTGCATTGCTTGTTCTGGCTTTATTACACATCATCATCAGTCACTTCGAGAAAGCTGTGTCCCTCCTTCCCTGGATACTTCCAACACACATTCCCTCTGCATTTTTGGGAAGTTATATGGTTCAACCGTTTCTTCCGTAATCGGTGTTGAAAACGAAAGACCACGGGCCCGTTGTAAAATGCGATAATGATGACATCACACACTAAAGTTAGACAGAACTTTGTGCTCATGTGCTATATTTGGACTCCGCACTAGCCATGATGTCAGATTTCTGCAGTCTCTGACTGAGCACCGCACCGAGCCGCATGTCATCTGATGCCAAGAAAGACTGCTGGGGAGTCGCACACGTCTCAGCATGAACTATAACAGTAAAATGAGAGAGATTATTCGATTGCGGTTACATTACACTGCAATAAACTGAAAACATGATGCCATTCATATAGGTCACATTAGGAGGGGAGCGAGAGGGGGCCCTTATTGTGTTTCCTCATAGTTTGTTCAAGACGTCTCAAGCCCTGCATCAGCCTTAATACCACGCACGCTGCGAGAGTAGACAAGAAAATTGTCCATGTCAGTATAAGCAGAAATAAAGCAATGATGTCTACAGCCGTTTGTTCCGACATCCTTAGATCATTTCTGCTGTCATATCAAAACTTTTTAACAATTTTTTCCAGTTTTTATGGGTTTTTTTTTTACCTGGTTTTTATTTGGTAACACCAACTGTTCTTTACAATGTCTTGAACATTTCATGATGAGTGGACCAAAAGGATTGGTCCAAAGTTACATGTCAAAATCTAGCTACAATAAAATAAAGGAAAAATTAAATGATTTATGACATGAGAAGGTTTTGTCACGGTAGCAACAATGTGCTTCATACTCTCAACAACAGAGAACCTTCCAAAGAACCGTTTTTTTGGTAAATAATATGTGACTGTGAAGAAACTTTTTGTTGTTTAAAGGACCTCCAAATAAACAGGGAGGGGGTCTTGAAAGAACTCTCGCATTGGTAAAGACTCTTTACATTATGTGGAGGTTCTTTACACCTTTAAAAGGTTCTTCACACTCACACATCTCATTTACACAAATAGTTCTCACTGCTTTTAGGTCATTTGAGTGTAGGTCATTTGCTGGTCATGCATAAGAGACTTGGGGTCTGAAATGACTTAAGAATAGACACCAGTCTAGTCTATGTGAAAGGTCCCATTGGTTGATGGTAATAGCACAAATAAGTCAGTTATATTTGCTAAAAGAATCTCCAAATCTTGAAAAACAGGTTGGCAAACTCTCTGGTTTATCAGCCATGAATATGCTGATTGTATCCTATTCACTCATGTACATCCATCACTTCTCCATAGGTTCTGGAGCAGCTGGATGATATTGGACCAAACCCTAGGGTTCAAATCTTTCCAGGCTGGCGCAGCATGCCACTTTAAGATACCACAAGAACATCTTTTGCTGGGATGAAGAAGAGCAGGAGACTTTCACTGCGACATCCTCAGGAATTAACCACAGATGCCAGGCTAACACTTGCCGTTTCTGATGCAAACGGAGACAAGAGAGAACAGTTGAGATGTCCCAGTCTTCCACTACCTAAACAATGACTACCACGAATACTGCAGAGGAACATTGATGGTCAGAATTATCTGTGCAAGCTTGCGATGTCTGTTTTCAATGTGTATCCTCCAGCGTAACGAGTTGTTTTCCTCCCTAAGGGATGATCAATGGGTTCCAAATGTTTCAAAGGGCCCCTACAATTCAAATAACATCAGGATATTAAATTTTCCTTCACAGACCACCACCTTTCTTGGTAACATTGTTCTGACATTATGGCGCAGGAACTTTTAATGGTAATCTCATGTTGCGGCAATGTGTTCAGTGCTATTCTGATGGTAAATCCATTTCATGCAAGAGGAACAAATATCTGGACCGGAGAGAATTATGTTTTCAAGTCTTGGACACGCTGTGCGGAAGATAATAAAATGTTATGAAGCTGTGATCAATGTCAGATGAACAGTTGTATATCCTGTTGATATTCTGGTGATTTTGGCCCTTGTGCAGCTCAAGCTACATCCTTTGACTGGAGGTGTGCATTCGAATGGTTGTTACACTTTTAACAGTTTAGATCCATCCCTTAAGAGCTCTATACTACATCTGTGAGACACATTTTTCTAGTTGTTTCCAAGGTTGAAATGCTGCCTATATATCATGTGTCACTGACATATGGCAAAACAAAACTAAGACTGTCACTTTTATTCAATAACAAAAATGAACTGAAGTGTATGTTTTCAATGAATCAGTTTAGTATGATCAGCTAGTGATCAACAAGGAACCCGCAGGCCATTACAAAGCTACAGTTTTAGCACTTGAAACTCTTTGATGTGTGTCACTGAATAAGAGGAAACCCACACCAGCAGGATCTTACAAATGCATGTATGTTTATAGTTATACATTTCATACCTAAGTAGTAAAATAAAATGCTTGCTCTTTTGACACTATCGTTCAAAAGCATGAGCTCATATTCAGACGTATCATAATAGAAATAAAGACAGCATGGCTTCTAGTGAAGAAACCATACTCGTAAAACACCTTCATGGTGTTTTTAACAGTTATTTTCCCAGTGGATTACTATTTAAGACATAATTTGACTGGCTGACTCGGCGGTGCAGGAAATCCAGGTGACATAAGTAAAGTGGTCCCTTATAGTCACATGTGAACACACCACAGCACAGCACACAGTGTGAACAATGTGAAATTCCTTCTCTGCATTTAACCCATTCACCAAGTGAAGCAGGGGGCTGCCACCAACGAGGGGCGCCCGGGGAGCAGTGTGTGGGGACGGTACCTTACTCAAGGGCACCTCAGTGACAACACTAGCAGTGTTGGGACTTGAACCAACACCCTTCTGAGTGCAGGGGCAACACCCTAACCACCAGGCCACCAGCTGCCCCACCTCTAACTGCAGTTACTGCTGCTCTAATAAAAATATTAGTCTGCCCTATCTTTGAATGCTTCATTTGAAGTGTCAGTGTGCTCTCCTTTGTCGTGCCGTACAAAGAGAGAAATTTGATCATGCACTGTTGTGACATGCTCTGCTGTGCGTTTTTATAATCACTAGCTAAATGAACACTGTCTAATTAATGTAACGAACGAAGCTGTTCAGGGAGAAAAAAAAGAGCTGCAGAAAATGGGACTGCCTGGAAAGAGCTGTTAAAAAATGTACGAAGCACATTTCCTCACCAGAGCAAAACACAATCCCCTTACAAATTATGATGGGTCTGAACGTGCGTGCATGGTCTTGTGCGATATGGAGCGTTTTAAAAGGCTTATGACAAACAGTGCCGAATAAAGGAGACGCTTTCCCTTTCAGCTTTCTCTGGGGTGTCTAAACATCATGTAGTTGTGACTTTAATATGTCAACAGAATATGAAGTGTATTCTTGGCGTGCCAACATAAACACTGGGCTGTTGTTCTAAATCTAGAGGGTCATCTTTACACGGCCCGGGGTGCACTGCTTACAAAAGACTATTTGCGATTTGTCTCCAAACTGTTCCGAGGTCTTAACTACTGTACTTTCACAGTCAAACTAGACAATACAGAGCAATAATAAATAGCATTCCAATAACACTCTGCTTGACAACCTGTGATATTGCCAAGTCTTTCTTTTTTCTAAAAAAACGTTTTTCTTTCTTTTTCTTTTTTTTTTTTTGCAGGCCTGGAGAACACGAGATGTTTACATTCTTGGGTTTGTCTTTTAACTCACTATTTGGAGGAGCGGAGCGCAATAAATTTGGTGAGAGTTGCGTCTGATGTTATCTTGAAGCGGCAAACCTGGAAGAACAGAATCTTATGGATCTGAAGTCGTCTTGATGAACTTTCTAAATGGAATAGCAGACCGTGGAACTCTTCCTTGGGACCACTAAAGGAGCGGAGAACCTTACAGACGCATTTCTAGTCAATGGTCTGCATGTCTTCTCAAGTTTATTTAGCCGAGTGGCCCAGAGTGCATCAAACACCCCTGAACCATAGACATACTGTTGATTTTAGTCTAAAAACATGAATAAAAAGACTTGTTCATTGTCAGTAGACAGTCAGAATTTATAGGCTGGGCCCTTAAGGGTTCGGCAGTAAGAATGTGACTTAGATTATGTTTAAACTGTTTTAAACTTTAAAACGAATGACATGTTTGAGAGCGCAACGACAAGGTTCTTTTAGGAGCCAAAGGTGGCTCTCCAGTTGCATTGCTCTAAAGAAACCATTTTTGACCCCTTTGTTTTTAAAAGTGTAATGTTTATGGGCATTTCAAGTTCATTGAAGCTTAGTACGCCGTGCGTGTTTAATGGATCCATTATCTACAGGTGATTGCAGAGAGAAATGAAGGCGATACATTTTCTTCTACATATTGAAGCAGGCCAATGCTTTCCATTAACAAGGGTGTGAAAATGTCCAAGAGGGAAACTATAGACAATTGGGACTCGTCCATAAGGTGAGGGAATTCCTTGCTGATGCTCCAGTATCTTCTGCTGTCGTCTTTTCACAGCAACACCCGCGGTGAGTGAGCTTGCGTGGAGCGTGCCCTCAGCAGCAGAAAGGGTGAAGGAAATGATCTATCACGAGGCATAAACTGTAAACAGGCAAATGACACGTGGCAATATAAAATGGAAAATTCAAATAAACAAGAGCAGGCCTGTTTAGAGGCTCCAGTGCTACAATAGCTCCGCAACAGGGCAATCATTAAGAGCCATAACTCAGAGCCAGGGGACTTTAAATAAACAGTATACTTCTGCAGGCATATACACTCGCCCCAAATTTACTTTACCCAAGTTACTGAGAAACTGAAGGGTAAAGGACACCAGCTTGGAACAGTTGGTATCTCACCATCGGACGACCCTCCAGGACCACAGTGCAGCGCTGTCACGCCGCAGTGTGGATCGCAACACATGGTTTGACGTAAGAAAGATTTATTTCTTCTCCACACAGAATGAATGACGTGTAAAAGACCTTCTAGCAACTCGCTGCAGTTAGTTTTCACGTGCCTTCGACACACTTGTTACAAAACCATTATTCATTCTAGAATTGATGAGAATTCAGACAAAACTTGAATCCGTTAAGGGGAACATAGTATGGAATTTATTCCTTTATTTGTTTTTTTGTTTGAAATAGCTTGATGTAGTATGAACCAAAATGAGCTATAAATGAGCTACAAATATAGTCAATTTTAAATTCGTTTTTGGATGTCTCAAAAAGCAACGCATATACCTTTATAATGTCTATTGAGCCTACAGAGGTTTGAGCCCCGCCTCTTCTCATTTAAGTTATAAGGAGTGTTTCAGACTAAAACACTTATGAATGGGCCACAGTACAGAGTTTAATCAATGGGTTTAAGGTATATAAATTTAAAAAAAAATTCTACTTCTAAAGACTTGACAAAAAGTTGACACTTGGGGCCTAAGACTTGGGGCATAAAAATGGCCATAACAATCTCAGTGAACAAATAAAAATAATAACTGCAGGCTTATTATTTAGGTATTTAAAGTAAACATAAATGAACTATTTCACAGTATTTGGCGAGCAGTTAAAGTCAGTATGCGAAAGCTTGGACACACATTTAGATTTCCTACGTGAAGTTGACATCACCTCTGTATGGAATAACCTTAAACACGACACATTTCTGCACATTTTAGTGCACAAAGCATTATTTGTTGAATGAAAAATATTGGGAAAAATTCAGTCAGTACTCCTCCTGTTTCGCTGCAACTACAGCCTTCAAAAAAATGCTTGCAGACAGCTAACAGTCTTTCTCTTTTTGAGTTGGGAATTTGTTTCGAATTTTCCTTGAGGGGAAAGAGCTTTTCACAACCTTAATCAGTCATTTCTTAAAGTAATTCAGCGTTGTTCAACGTTGATTTCGTTAAAGTAGTCCAATGTTGATTTTGATGAATGTTGTAGATGTCTTGTAAGATCCAACCTTCTTTCTTCTTCAGTTTCCTCACTCACTGTGTTATATGAACTTCCAGTATTTGACAATATTTAGTATAATCCCTGCTTCCCTCTATCACCACAACATAGATCCTGTGCCAGAGGCCACCAGACAACCTCTAGGTGCAATAGATCTAGCCCCAGTTGAAAAAGTGTCCTTCTATTGAACAGTTTCTCCTTTTTTTTCTCCAAACATACCATTGGTGATTCTTGCTAATTAATTCATCAGACACTGAAATAAAAAAACAAAACAAATGTCTTCGTTTAAATCTGTGTTTATGCTGTATACTTCAGGCACTGACTTTCGTGAGGAGATTAATTGACAATGGTTAATTGACACTTCAGTGTAGAAGTTTGTGCAATTATACTATCACCATTCCCATGTCGGGCGAAAAGCAGATTTTTATTGATCTTCTAGATATTATCAGAGTTCTACTTCACTGACGTTTCTCCATAAAAGACATTTCTGACAGTGAAAATTACAAGCAGAAGGCGTTTAGATCTTTCATGGCCTTCGCTTGCATGCAGTTAGCGATCGTTAGTTTTAGATCCTCAGCCCCTTGGAGAAACCAGCTGGATTAGGGAATGACAAGACAAAAAAGCCTTACAAAAATCCACTAGCAGTTTGACTGAAGGCTGCCCAAGCTTTCGCACATGCTACATTTTATTGTAGTCTTCTTTAATATATTACATTTCGCAAATTAAAATATGTGTAGAAATGCCATTGTTCCATGCAGATGTTAATCTAACATTTAATTTGGAAAGCATGTCATTTGACAAATATTTTGCATACAGCAGTGTGTAAAGTGAGCAGTTATGAGAAACTGAGGGGCATGTGGGTTCCTTGAAGCTTACAGAGTAAAATAACTGACTTATCAGAATTCCTACCTTGAAACACACATGTGACTGCAGGGGCGTCTTTTTCTGTGATTTTTTTTTTTCCCCCTCCCTTCTCATGACGGCAGTCTTTTGCTCATTCAGCTAACTATGGTCATATTTTCCAAACACTGTGGTTGAGATGCAATTTGTCTTTTTGTCAGAGTCTGTCCTAAAGGCCCGCAAACACTAATCTAGTGTTGCCTCAACAAGATGAATTGTGCTGTTTTACAGGAAGTCTTAGTGCTGTCTCACAGCACCCAATAAGAAGCACAAAGAGGCACACAGTGGAAAATAAATTAATTGTTGTCTTTAGCACGCAAATGTGCTAGAGGCCTCTGGCAACCAAAAGAACGAGCGGCATCAAATCTGGAACTCGGTCCTTCAGACTACATATTAATTGACTGCTGTCACCCATATTTAATAATGAAATTATTGAACAGTTGTGTCCAAGTCAAGATTCAATCGAGACTGGCAATGTACATGTACCACCATCAACTGACGTTCATATGTCTGTCAGTTTGGTTCAAAAAGTGGTGGGGACTACGCTCGGGAAGGGTTGGGGGGATGGGTGAATATAGGGGCCGGGGATCATATCTGTGAATATAGGGGGTGGGTTGGTTTGTTGCGAACACAAAGTGGCGATCTTTCAAAAAAAGTGGTTGGGACACTTATTATTTGCTTATTTGCAAATCCCACTATGCTGATAGGTGACTTTAAGCTTCCATTTATTGCTTGCATGATTAACATGTTTGGTTAAACCATTCCTTCAAGACAGTTCCCCAGTAAATCGCTCCAGTCGTCCTTCCAGACAGATTCCACTCTGGAAAAACAGCCTACGCGCCACAGCTTCACTGGCCCTCATTTTACCTTTCGAGATAAAATGAAGGCTGACTCTGAGGAAAGCTTCTGAGCTTGGCGTCCAGTCCGAAAAGAGATCTTTGTTATAGATCCAAAATTGATTTATAAAACCTTAAACTGGGATGGGTCCAGGAACTTTCTCCATGGTGACCTCATGAGCAAATTCCTCCCTTTAATTGAGCTCTAATTGGGCCTGATTACATGGCTGTTTGGGGGAGTTCAGGGAGTTAAAACATTAGCCCCATCGCTGCAAGTCCACTCGATGGCTTAGGTAATGCAGATGTCAATTGCGCTCATATATTACAGGTAAGGTGTCCCGGCAAGCTGAAACCCAACGGACCTCTTGTCGAGGCTGAGAGTGGGGTGAGCTGAGACTCCACATAAAGGCCTCTCACAAGTGAAACTCAGCATTCCCTCCGCTTCTCCACACAATCAAGACATTTCTTGGTTTGAGATTGGCCAGGATGGATCACATATTGTTTTTCGTGGCACTCATTTATACATTTCCAACTTTCGGTCAAGGCCAAGACACACTGTCATTTTTCAAAGGAGCCTATATTCTCCGCAAGACTTTTCACATTTCTGTTCACCTTGATTTGACATTTTGAGCTTTTTTTTGTTATTGTGATTGCAAAGTTAATCCATAAAACATCGTTGGTTCTCATTAACAAACCTTTTGAGTTAAATGGGTGCACGGTTTCAATAAGAAGTTCAATAATGATGAAAAAAGCTCTGCCTTTATTGACACTGCAGGTACTAATGGCACACATAAGCCCTATTGGCCTCAACCATGGTCTATTGAAGGAAATAAATTGATGAACATTTTGGAGATGGGCACAGATTAAAAGAAGAGGGGGGGGGGCTGTGTGCCAAGAAAAATTGTTAATGTATTGGAAGTGCCAACATCTTGTAAAACATTCCTTCTATGCCAGTTGGCCCAACGTGGGCATTTGTTCACACAAGACTGGTCCTCATTTAGAATCCAAGTTTCTTCAATGTACCTCCATTGACATAATCCTGGGGGAATTTGAAAGAGTTAGAAGATCCCAGAGTTTGAGTGCTTGACCCTTGTGCTGTTATGCTAATTCCTCACGCTTTCAATCTCCAGCTTCATCCAGCAGGCCGGGGTCTCGTGTGTGTGTGTGTGTGTTATCGGTGGGCGTTACATCACGTCTCAAGTCAAACTAAGTTATCAGCTTGCAGTGTTTCAGACTGACTGGGCCAGGGGCTGACTTCACTCTATTGAGCCATTTAGGCTTGTTATGGTTCACTTTGTCTTGGTGGCAAAATTAATTTCATGTTTTCCTATTGCCTGTCAATGCTCAAGAGCACAGGCCATTTATTGGATTGTTCTAAATGGCATCTGACAGATTCAACTTCTATATCGCTGTCCTCGATTTCAGCACAGAGTTGTAAGGTGTGCCGTGAGCGAGAAACCCTCAGATCACATGAATAAGTGGAAGGTTTTATGTGTGTGAAAACTGCAAGGGCTTCCATTAGATCAGTGAACGTGTAAAATAAATCTGTTATTTATGTCATATTGAGGGTCCCAAGACGGCCATTTCCAACCCAATATCCTGTTTCGGAGTGAGTCCTGCTCCAGCTTGTTGGTCTTGGCCATTCACCAAAGCGTGAAAGTATGAAAATTGTCCAGTCATGGCCTGGGGCGCTCGAAACCACCAGTGTTCCAGGGTCCTGCACATGTGTTTAAAAGAAGCCCGTTAAGATAGCGCGCCACAGAACTCGCAACTATGTGCGGCTATTTGCCATGCTACATATTTCAACGGCCAGAGTGGCCATGCCAGGGCGCAGATAAACAGTGCTGACTTCCTCCAGGCATTTTATCAGGCGTTCTCATGCTGGCAGGGCCTGTGCTCTGCTCCCCTCCTCCACCGCTGTCCAAACGTGTCGAGCCCCTGCGGAGGACGGCTAGGACAAAAATAGCCATGACATGCTTTAGCACGGACATGGAAACAAAAGCCATTACGGCAGGTCTCACTCAGCAGGGCTGCTTTTCTGGTTGCCAGTGAGGAGGCCGAGATGTCCTGTGCTGAGAGAGAGTAAGAGAGAGAGAGACATTTCCAGTCACACGCCATGACGTCACGCCACGTAGCTCAACCCAAACAATGGCAAACATTTATTTTCATGACGAACAAGAAGGCAACATGATGGATTTCACATAGGAAGTGTGAAAATGCATCACGATGCACTGGTCTAGAGGTGGAGATTCAAAAGCATCAACTCTGGAACTGATTATAACTGATTATAAGAAGATTCAGTTGACTATGCACCTATTTCACAGGCACTTGGGCTGTTTTCAAGTGTAACACTGTGAAGGGGCTCTGTGTTTTTTTTCTCTATATTCAAAGTGTAATAAATTTTATTCTGTACATCGGTTACACTTGTGTATTTTTCAAGAATTTGAAATCTTATGAAAACATTCAAAAAAAGACTGAAACCTGATGGGTTGGGGGATTAATGATATATCGATTCACTTCCAAAAGAATCACAACAAGTCAAAGAGGTACAGCACTAGTTTCAAACTTTACAGATTACAGTTTACGCCTTCATTCCAAACTGTGGCTCATAGCTCCCCCAGTGGAACGTGGTGGAACTGCTTTTTTTAATATATGAACTTTAACGCAATGGATACACATTTAATCTATTTCATTACAAATATAATTATTTTCATTTTAAAATTAAAAAGAAATGTGCTTGTTTGATAATTATTTGCAAAAAAAATTAAAACGTCAGGCCCGAGTTTGTTGGTCTGGCAAAGAGCATGACTAGTTAAATGTGTTTATATTTTCAGTGTGAAAATAATATTGTCTATGTATGTATATTGTCTATGTCACATCTTAACCTGTCTTTTCTGTATGTGCTGATGTCTTTATACAGGAGTGTATTGGAAGTAGCATGAGAGATGCCCAAGCCATATTTCCCACAATCTGGGAACGACAATAAAGTCAGTCTTGAATCTTAAACCTCAAACATAATATATATATTCTTGGAAAAGAATGTACAATTTGCAACTTATATTGTCTTGAACACAGACGTAATGTCTTTTCTGAAAAAAACAAAACAAAACAAAACAAAACAAAGAAAAAACGGTCACATGCCTGCTTATACACACTCTATGCAATCTTATTAGAGCCTTGCTTAGAGCCACAGCTTCACCATGCATTCAGACCTGTGTTATTGTAATATGGCAGGATAGATTGTTTCATTTCATTCATGTGTGTATTGTGGAGGTATCTGAGGTCAGTTATGTTAGCAATTACACTGAAGTAGGCTACTAGGATAAAAAACAACCTCTTTTTGTTTTGGGGATTACATTTTCATTTCCATGCAAATGAATTGTTCGATGTCGTAAGTGTCAAGCCCCTAAATTATAAGTCTGGAAGTGCGTTTGCGCAAGTGAAAAGGATGTATAAATGCGAGCTGTGTGCATGTGAAATGCTTCCCGAGGGCCGAGTCTATTTCTACAGAGCTCAGGCACGGCCAAGGTGATCTGTTATTCCTTGAGCGGTTTTATCGAGGAGGTGTTGTTTTAGCCCCCTCCATTGGTTATAAATGGTAAATGGCCCTGTTTTTGATCAGCTTGTCATTTGTACAAAGATAATACCTTAACTCCTCTAAGCTTGCTATTCCAAATTCACACTGTTGCTGAGCCGAGGGGGGAGAAATCTGGGATCTTCATCATCTGCGACTCTCAAGCTGTTCAAATATCTGTCTGTTCTTGGGGAAAAAAAAAACCCTGCTATCTATAGCGCCGTGGGGAATACTGAGCCTGCTCAGAAGCGACTATATGAGCACAGCAAATCTGCTTTGAGTTACAACAAACAAATGAATATGTGCGCCGATGCCTCGCGAGGTCAGACATGAAAAACCTGGATACCAAAATAAAACATGTAACGGATTAAGAGGGACAAATGACAGCAGGCACACTTATTTATTTAAGCGTAATTGATTTCGGTAAACAATGGGTCTATATTGCTCCTTGCGCATTTGTTTGAAATGGGCTGAGTGGCCTATTTGAAGGGAACGGGCTGTTGCTTTGTTTTGTCTACGTTTCCGTGAAAGCAGGCCCATTGTGACTTGTGCTTGAGCTAGCGTAGTAGGCCCGAAGTATCCGAAAATGATGCCCTCCTGTCTCCAGAAATAGACCCTCCAAAACGGAGCTACAACTTTCAAAACGTCAGAAGAAAACAGCATGGTAATGGGTGACCGCAATCCAGCATTTTTCTGAAGGTAAATCAAAGCCTACCAGAAAATGTAATAAAAAAAAAAACTGTATATCACTCAATACACTCTTGTGGACTGAGGGTGTTTGGCACCCTGCCTCGAGTTGTGTATGCAGAACGGAAAATACACGGATGCATTTATTTTGTTCGCAACAATTCAGATGTTAATACGCAGCTTCTTGCCCTCCCTAGAATTTCCATTGAAAGTATGGACCACAGCTACGGAGCAGAACACAGAAGCAGATGTTGGGACCTAGTGCAGTGGTTCAGGGGCTACAGCTGCCTGCTAAAATGTGCTAATGGAAGTTCAAGACAGAGGCAGGCTGATGACCGTGTTTGTTTTCGTAGCTGTGTGGCCAGAGGCATTACCCGCTAACTGGATTGAGTAATGCTGTCATAGGGAACGTATATGATACCTTGTGTAAAATGATCTGTAACATAAAAAGGTAAGCACGGAGGTAATACGAACATTATACAGGCCCATCCTTGGCTTTGTGGCATAATGGGCAGCGTTTAGGAAATTTGCCTTTAAAAGATGATCAATCTTCCTTTGTGAAGCACCTTCCCACGAGAGGCTCAGCCCAAAAAAATGCTGTATCTCCAGCGCTGGAGACAGACATGCAGGCAACAAAGGAGCCATGTATAAGCTTCCGGACGGCCGCTCTGCGAACAGTTACCAACAGCATGCTCCTATCACTGTGGCAGAGTGGCTTTGATTCTGAAATGGAAAGACCGACCTCAATGGCTGCCTTTGGTCTGTCATGCTAATCTTCAAAGCCAAGGCCCGAATCTCCTCGGTTTCTGGGCTGCCTGCACGCTCGTCCTCGCGCTGCGGCCTCCCATGCTTAGCCAAAGGTCGCAGTCCTCTTTGAACTGGAACAAAAGAGAAACATTTCGTATTGTGCTACTGATAATTCAATTTGCAAGCCAATTTCAACGGCGGCGTATAAACAAACACTCTGTGTTTTCTTCTGCCAAGTGTGTTGTAAATGTTGCTCGGCGAAATAAAAGCCTTTTTACGTCGGCTTGATGGAGTGGAACACCCCGACCTGTAGTGGACTTTGAGAATCCAGAACCTTACGGAGAGGAAACATATATGATAAAGCCAAAGGCATGTCAAATCATAAAGCACTTAGTATATTGAACTCATCAGGGTGTTTAGGAACAAGGCCTTCATGCTGTGCACACTTCTAGTGCCATCCAATGGCAACATATGGTTATTACAGCTTATATCCTCATTCTGAGGGGGTACTTTTAGATGGGGCAGCTGGAACAGCACACCTTCCTTAGGCGGGGTATGAGAAGCTGGGATGTTAGAGCGCATCCATAAGCCTTTTTGAATGCTCAGCATGCCAGTGGACATGATCAGTACTTACTGCGATGAACAACACTGTTCATCACATTATGGAGTTTTGGTGGTAGTCTAGTGAGTAGGATACTTGCTTCTGGACCAAGAGATCATGGGTTCGAATCCTACCTTCAGCGGACCACCACTGGGTTCCTAAGCAAGACCCTTAACCCTAAATTGCTCCAGGGAGACTGCCCCCTGTAGTTAGGGAAAGGAAGTCGCTTTGGATGAAAGTGTCTGATAAATGGCGTTAATGTAATGTACTTCTGACCTTCCTTCTGTGGTAAAAGGATGGTCAACATGGCCATTGGCCCATTTGAATGGTCAGTAGTAGTTTAAGTTTGATGCCATATCAGCAATTATGGTTATGGCAAAAAGGTATATGACACAATATAAATGATTTGAAAACAGACGTATACACAAATAAATAAATAATCTAAATAAGATCCTTGAAATCAATGTTTCATAAAACAAATTTCAAAGACTTTCTGGCGGAACCTCATTAAAGACATCTTCCAGACTACTTTGGCAGTAAAATCGTTGCCTTGTGTTACTCAGAACAACAAGGTAAAATTTGTTTCACTGACAAGGCCATACTTCAAAACTGTCAAAATGGGGGTTCTTCACCTTTTAACAACAACAAAAAAAACCACCCGTGTAAGCCTACAACGACCAATACGGCATCTTGTATTGACTGTTTGATCATGTCTCCTTAGAAAAGAAAACCATTGTCTCTTATTAGCAGCAGGCTTAATTTATTGCAATTTGTTATTAATACATTCAGCCCATTTAGTTTGCCACTTATTGCAGATATAGGATGCCAACACAAGTCTGAGATCTGAAACAGGGTCTTGTTTGAATGATCAGCACACCTGTTCGGTAACTTTGAGGAACTTTATCTTTCCTCTTTATCAGATTTTCCAGCTAGTTAGGTAAGTTGTCCGTCATTGCTAGAGACGGAACTGTGCTAAAAGGTGAAGGGGTCAAAAAAAGAGTCAAACACGGTAACCAAGCAATGCTGTGCTCATCCACGTGTGAGAAGAATGGCCTGGTTCAGTGCCCAGAGCAACACGTTCATTAATGCAAACACTGGGTTACTATGGAGGCGAGCGAGGACAATGGGTCAGTCTCAACTTCATACTCCTCAGTGACCAGCCTCGCTTCACTTCAGAAATCAGGACCCAAACATGGAAGAAGACGAGTCTTCAGCTATGGACAAAAGGCTCGAGTTCTTAGAGGAATATGTCCTCAGTACCTTGAAGCTGAAGTCTGACCGCTGGCAGAAGTGCCTGGCGGTGGAGGACCAGAGGACAGTGATTCAGGACTTCTTGGATAAAGCTGACCACACCAGCCTGGTGTTTTCTGTGAATGCCTCCGGACAGCTCATCCCCAGTCCGGGCTTTGTGGGCTCCTCGAAGAACAAAGCGGTCTATTTTATCAAACAGAGCCAAGTCACTCTCTCCCCGGACAATATCAAGACTAGTTTGCTCCATGGAGACATGTCCAGCTCTCCCCTGGAGCAGTTCTCCGCGTTTGTGGAAGAGGTAACCGGCGCGACACGGGCTTGTGCGCTACGCTCTTTACGTAAATTCAGCGCATCGTACGCCGCTCTGCAGGGTAGAGGAAGCTCTCCGATATGTGGGTTTAACGTGGGGTTTCAGATTTGGCCATTGACTCGTGTCCCAGTTTTTCTTTTTAACAATTGTACCTTTACATAAGGATATTTACATCTCTAACTTGCACTTTTGTATTGTGTAACTGTTTTCTAATAAGGTCTGTCAGGTATTTGACTAGGAACTAGTGTGAGTCCCTCAGTGACTGTATAGCACAGACCTACGTGCAGTCATTGTAGGCGTGTAAGTAGTCTGTACAGTGTACATGTTGCATTCCATACTGTCCACAGTATGCCAAATACTTGGTAGACCTGGAGTGTGGTGTTTGTGGTGGACTGGAGGCCAGAAAGGAAGCGTATAAAAAGCCATTTACATTTCTAACTGGTACAGTGTAAATGTAGTTTAATATACTCAGCATACCTGGAGTGCCCAGGCCTTTTGCCATTTTTGGGAATAGTAGTGTAGTGGTGTAATGTGTGTGGGGGACTAGGGGCCAGAAAGGAAAAAAAGGTAGTTTACATCTCTAACTTGCAATCATCCTTTCTTCTGTGGTACATACTGTACACTGTATAAATGTTTGTGTAGACTTGGAGGCTTGAGCCTTTACTGTTGTGATGTTTGAACGAAGGCCCATGTGAAGGCCTTTATTCGTGAATTAACTTATTCATTCATTACTATGTAGGCCTATTTCATGTCCATCTGTCACAGCCCACTCACGGAGCAAAGTTACATCCAAAGGTTAATCCTCTTTTAAACCTCTTTTGTACACATGGAATGAGCCAGAATTAACATAGTATGGTGCCTTTTATGGAAACAGTATTGCCAAAACAGCAGATTCAAATTGTCTGTATGTTTGGAGAGCATGCAAAGACCTGTTAGAACATTATGCTACTACAGGCAACTGTACCGCAAATGATTTTGACAGCTTCTGCAAATTTCATTCACCTTCCACGGGGATCCAAAAAATCTCCCAGCCAGGCGCTCAAATATTGAATTGAGTATCGCTGTCCAAGAGGGGTTGTAGTCGGAGGTCCATTAACTGAACTTCACATACACATCATGCAGACATGCGATGGTCCTGGACCAACTGATGCAATGTAGCTAGACTGCAAACAGTTGACACTTTCAAAGCAGCTGAGTAGAATTTCTCATCATCTTGACTCATGATGACCTAAAACACATATTATCTTAAGCTAGCATAGATATGTTTTGCATCAGAAAAGCCACATTTTAAAAGGCCTGCGTTCTGAGCCTTGAATCTGTAATGGTCTATGGATTAGCTGGAGGGGCTCACCAGAAATGTTATTCTAGGGCCTTACTCACAATATGCCTCAGTCTTAAAGTCTGCTCTGAGTTTGCATATTTTCTCAACCCATTTAGGTTGTGGTTCCAGTGCTGCTCAACAACAAAAACCACTGTCAGTGGCCGCACGTTGTGTCTGAGGATCTAATGCGACATGTCCATGCCCTGAAGAGCAGTGTGTTTGTGGTCACTGGGCAAGTGAAAGGCAAAACTCTCCTTCCGCTCCCTCCAGGGTCAGAGAGAATTGAACAGGCTTCTTTTGAGAGAGAAAATAGGTAGGATGTCCTGATTGTGTTCTGTTCACTATTTGTGTTTGACATCCTTGCCTTTAAGTCTGATCTTGTTTTAAATTTGTTTTGAAGGAAAACTGTATATAAACACACAGTATTGGTTGTGTAATCTTTTAAATGATTTCTTTTGTGGTTGTAAAGATCTGTCGTGCAAATTTCTGGTTCGGCTTCTGCATGGTCTATAAGCTTCACAGCCTACCATGGGCAATCAGAGAAGAAATCACTTTTAGAGCAAGTCTTGTACAGCAATCCCGAAACAAGCTTTCTTTTTTACTTCTTTTTTGCTTTGTGTTTTCAGTCTGGCACCGCTTTCATAGAAAGCTTAACAGTGTCTGCTGAACTTGGAACTGATGCTGCCATATCGTGAGTTATAGCAGAGCTGAAATCCATTAAAAGAACAACAGCGTTCTGCCTCGAAGGCTTTTTTTTTTTTTTTTTTCTTGACCGAGATGCTTTCATGCTCTTTTCTCCTGACTGAATCCACAAAGTGAAAGAAAGTGAAAATCTAAAGTTTGAGAATGCCTGTATGAGGCACCTCTGATGTTTTGGTAACATTTTACTGAAGGGCAGCGAGTGTAAGGTTACATGATACCAACGTAAGACTTTCAGAACTGACACAAACGTACTTAAAATTTTAGAAAGGCCTGTTGTAACATGTGTCAGTTGTCACTAAGGCTGCTTTGGTCCATTTCACCTCATGCCATCACAACAAGTATTATGAGACCTGATGCTTGTTGGAGTAAGTTTGTATAAATGTCTATGCAGGCTAATGTCCATTGTCATGAAAAGCTTTTTTTTGTGTGTGTCGTGTAGCCTTATGAATGCTGCCCATACAGAACAGTGTACCAAGTCAGTTCAGTCTGTAGATCAGGCATATTCAGTTCCACGCATCGGGAGTCCAGCATAGTTCGTTTACTTCCCGGCTCAAACACACCTGATCCGACTCATATGTTTGCTGCTGGGTTTGTAAGTGTGTTTTTGCACGGGGAGCTTAGTAAACTGTCGCGCCCTCCAAGAATGAACTTGAGTGATATAAACATGAGCAAAGCTGTTTTTTTCCCACCGTCACAGGGGAGACCTTGTTGATAAGAGCATCATCCACTCTATTGAATCAATGGTGATTGAGTGGAGCCACCAGATCCATGAAGTTCTCAAGAGGGATTCATCTGAGCCTCTTCTGGAAGGCAAAAACCCCACCCCACAAGTCGAGCTGAACTTCTGGAAAAACAGGTCGGTACAGTGTGTTGCGACTGCTTGAAACCTGCATGAAACCTATTTTCATTTACTATAATTGCTTTTAATAGTTTACCTGACTGTTCTTTCCTTTTCTCCAATAGATACGCGGACCTAGAGTGTATAAATGATCAATTTAAGTCTCCTAAAGTGGTCAAGATGGCAGAGCTTCTGGACATATTGGAGAGTAGCTATTATCCCTCCTTTAGAAACATGGTCCAGGGTGTCATGAGAGGTAAACATCAAATGTTAATATATGCATTTACTAGGGGTGGCACAATAATACCCACACTGATACCACAACCTTGATTATCTGCCTATAACGATACCAATCCAATACTCTCTTTTTTCCCCACTCTCAGACAATTAAGCTATTACTAATTTATTTGTTTGGGTGCACTTTGAACTCGAAAATACTTCCTCTATAGTGTACTGTGTAAGTTTCTACACCTATATAGCACACAATAAGTTCATTATGAAATTCTGCACACATTGCTGAAGTGCCAAGTGCCTTTTTGTTAGACATAGTTTGTTTGGGTGCTGGAGCCTGTTTTTTTTTATTCCTACATAGTGCACTATGAGGCAGCCATTTGAGGTACAGTCTTGCTGCTCATCTGTGTTACTCATGTTCTTATCTTTGGATCTCTCTTCATGGCTTGTCACTCAAAGCTTAGTTAAGCATGAAAACGATAGATCAGGCTATTTCCGATCCAATATTTATAAGATCCAGTGATTTTGACCTGTGTCCGGCACACCCCTAGCGTTTTCACACTGTTAAAATGTGGTTTGTAAACTTTATTGACTTATGAGCAATGGGTTCCTCATCTAAAGCTCTGGAAGAGGCAAGGGACATCAATACCTTCCTGAAGCCAATACAGCGGCTTACAGAAGATCTGGAGAACGCAGAGTTCACTGAAGTGAAAGGACGAATCGCTCCGCTCATGCACACGGTGTGTCTAGTGTGGGCCAACTCCAAGCACTACAACACTCCAGCCAGAGTGATAGTGCTCCTCCAAGAGATCTGTAATCTCCTCATTCAGCAGGTACATTCTGCGTTAGTGAGATGACTTTGTCTGAAAGTGAAAGAGTTTCGAGAGTAATTTTAAAAGGTCGTGCTGACTACTGGCTTTTTTTTTTTTTTTTTTCCTTTTTTTTCTTTTTTGCTTTTAGCCTGCTGGCGGAATTATCCCTTCAGTCTCAAAAAGTAACCTTGGACTGTCATTGCTGTCGTATTAAAAGCCCAGGAATATTTTTGCACACTTGATCATTCGTGTTGTCCTTTTCATTCTTTAAATGTTTCATTATGAAGCAACCAGAAGTCCCCAAAATGACTAAAATCTCTTTACGTTAACCAGCATTAATCATTTTTTTTCTATCTAAAGATGCAAGGTTTTCTCAGATGGTTAATATGAAAGTTGCATGTCATGCTTTAAAGTGTCACGTGGTTCAGGAACTTCGTCCACAGCGTAGAAAAGACCAGGCTTTCTTTCTGAACGATCTCGTGTGTAGGCTCGGGGCCATCTCAGCCCGGAGGATATCCTGAAAGGTGATGTGGCCGAGACTCTTGCGCATGTGCAGGCTACTTTGGATGTGCTTACACACTTCAAGGGTGTCTTTGAAGACCGAAGAACCAGTCTGAGTCAGTACCGGAAAAATGGAATAGAGGTCAAGCCCTGGGACTTCTCGCCTTTCATGGTGTTTGCTGGGCTGGACCGCTTCGTGGAGAGATTAAAAATGATTGAGGTGAGTGGAGTGGTATTTCATGACGGGCCAAGGTCGGGAAGCGCTCCTCTCTTGGTACTGTGCCACTTCGCAATATATCTGCATCACTTCATAACCTATTTTCTGGGACTGAGACATTAACTAAAAACCAGGACCAATATGTACGAGTGCAGGCGCAGCACAAAGTGTGCCCGCAGTGTGACTGCAGTATGTGCCCTTAATGTGCCTAAAATTAAAGTTTGATTTAGTAAGGTAGAACAGAGCGCCACAAAGTGCCCGTACAGCTGCTCATTCGAAGGCGCAGTGAAATAATGGGGCGGCAATCCCCAAAAGAATGTGAACATTCAGTTAGAAAGAACTAGCAGTGATACGTTCTTTCCCACCAAAATAATCTACAGAGGTGTACTGTTTACTAAATCGAGCAGAATGTTTAATCAGCCACGCTTCCAATACCGCTGTCAGAACTCTCCTTCGAATACATATGCATGAGAAGTGGAGTTTGCATTTTTCCAATACACATTGCCAATAAACTGAGCGTTCAGTCTCGTGTGCCAGTTTCATACAGAAGCGCAGGCAGACAGTGTCTCACCAGGTGCAGAAAACTGAGTACAGTGTTATCAGATGTGCCACTTGGTCTGTCTGGGTCCCGGTCTGTCATGATTACTTGATTAAACTTGTTTTATTCCTTTTAACCATTTAGGAATTGCTTTCTCATGTATTTGTAGGTAATATGCGTAATGATTATACCCAGGGGTCGACATAAGTGGTACACAAGTACGCATGCGCGGGACGAACAGTAAAATGTGCGGCAGTTTTCAGTTTTCATGGCACAAAAATGTACCTAATTTGAGCAACGTCATACTGGATCTGTAATTACCACAACTAAGGTGCATGAAAAATTTTATAATCACTGAGTATACCTCAACTGGTCTCTCTTGCAGTAAAAAATAAAAGCATGATTTAAAAAACCCACAGTCATATTGGCATCAACAATTTGGGCATCTGTGTGTGTGTGTGTGTGTGTGTGTGTGTGTGCATGAGTGTGTGTGTGTGTGTGTGTATACAAACTCCCAAAAAACTGGGAAACTTTGCAAAAATGCAGTAAAAGTTCAAATCTGTAATTTGGTAATTCACTTCAGCCTTCATTTAACAGGCAAAACCCTCTGCCACCTTTATCTTTGAGGGTGTATGATTACAGTGGATAACTCAATTACTAATACAATCAATAGTGACAGACGTATTTTTTTTTTGTGTGTGTGTGTTTCCACCAGGTTTTGCTGCTGACTGTGGTTGATATGATGAAGCTGGAGAAAGTGGAGTTCGGAGGTGTTCGTGGGAGATCTCTCAGTCAGCAGGTTCTGTGGCTGCATGAGGAATTCCTGGAGAGATATAAAGTGCTTTCAGAGAAGTCTTACGACTGCCTCGACGTTTGCAATTTGGTACGTAGGCAGCAAGTAGTGAAGTGGTTCAGACAGACCAATATGTGAGCAGGCACTTTTTCAATTCATTTACTGCACTGAGTGATCTTGTAGGAGTTTGAGGCGGATTTCAGCGACTTCATGCATAAAGGGGAAGACACAGATCGACGCCTGGGTGCAATTTTTTGCCAGGCTTTTGATGACTCCTCTGGCCTGGAGCATGCCTTCAAGGTGAGCGACAGTTATCCTGACGACAGTGTTTCGTATCATAGGAAAGAGTTTCATGTTCTGAAATGTGTATTGGGGAGCTCAAGCTTTGGACCCATACAGAGGAGCCATTCACACGCTTCTGATTGCAATACAGTCATCTAGACATCACACCTATACTCACATGCTCTCTGTCCTTTGTTATAGGAGTCATACCGTTCTGTCACACCTTTCCACTGAACATTAAGGCTGGTCTGAGCACATGGGACAATTCATGACATTTTTAGTAAATAAGCTTGAACGAACCATTCATTATCTAGTGCATTTCCCTGGAACGTGAATTCATGTAGCTTTTATGATGCACTTCTGAAATAAAATGTCCCAAATGTTTCTTCAGCTGGACGTACAGTTCTAGGAAAATGCTTTATTTAGTATAGAACTTTTCCGTTATTTGTTTTTGCAGCTTCTGGACATGTTCGGCAATCTGCTGGAGCGTCCCCTGATAGCAGCCGACGCTCAGAATAGATACCCTGCACTGATCACCATGTTTGACAAGGAGCTCGACTGTTGCAAGGCTTTGTACCAAAAACACATTCGGAACGAGGAGGAGCTGGGTGAGAGTTTTTGACGTTGGGAATATGTTATTGACCATGGGAGCCACAAGAGGTTCCCGTAAAAAGGCAGATCCTCCTCCGTTCTTGATTATTTATCACAGGGTGGAGACTTCCCAGTACCAGGACCGAATGTGTTGTCACAGTGATCAATACTAATTGCGAAAAATTGAACATTTGTCATTTACATCCACGGTTTACTGGATTAAGCACAGAAAACTGACAAACTGTTACAGCTTAATTATCATCTAGGATTTTCACGTTCGACTTCTATCGATCAAGACAAAACTCATCACGTGTTAAACCCAGTTAAAGAGAATTCATTATTTAATGAAAGATGCAATCAGTAAATGTTCCTGAAGTCCTGAAAAGTTCCACAGTGTTTTCAGAAAGCACACTTTGGCATCGTGAGACACAATTTATCATAATATAATATATAATAGATATGGTCACGTAGCCCAGCCTTAATTGAAAATCGAGACATTTCATTAAATTATCATGCCGTAGTAATGAAAAAGCAGTAAATACATTTGATACCTGGTGCAACACCAGTGAGTCCTTTTGATACATCATACGACGCTAGTTTATTTTCACATACTGTACTTTACAAACCTCTTCACTGTCATCCCAGGTTACACTCCTGTCAATAAGAACATGCCCCTTGTAGCGGGTGGACTGAAATGGGTCCAGCAACTACAGGAACGAATTCAGGTTCCGTACAACAACTTCAGATATATCACTAATCCGTGAGTAATCCCTCTTTCTTTTGTTTTTGTTTTTTTTATATAAGTATATACAGTCTCATAGTTGCCTTAAAAACATCAAAAAAACATCAGTGATCTAATACTCTGTGTATTAAACCTATTCATAACATTATTCTGTATGTTTCATTAACCCTGATTTTATATTTAAATAGATGTATGGAATCACCTAATGGGCTAAAAGTCATACAGAAATATGATGAAATGATGCTGCTACTCAAACGGTGAGTCACTGAAGAGCTTTCATACGAAAGATAATTGCGGTGGCAGATATGTGAGCGTCTGTTTTATGTTTTCTTCATGTTTTTTTGTTTTGTTTTTTTGTTTTGTTTTTTTTTTTTCACCCTTCCTCACTGGGAGCGTTTGTGCTTGTGTTTTCTCTCGTCTACAAGCCTGGGTATTGAGGAGTGCATCCTTCATAAGCGTTCTTGTTATTTTGTTGTTATCTGTGCCCCCATTTGCTACACTGACATCATCTTAATACTGAGACTATTATGGCACATAATGAACTTTATTTTATTGCAAGGCAGACATAGGTTCTCGAGGCAGTGGTGGAGGCAGGAATATAGGGGAATTGAACTGAGCCATGCAGTCCCTAACATGATTTATTTGCTCATTTGAAAAGCCAATGTTTGTAGATTATTACACAGGGGTCTCATTTTCTCGAGCTCACTGTGTTCCCTCAGTAGCGCTCAAAGTCCAACGGCTCTGCAGAGCATTCTTTGCTTGTACGCCTGTGCGGCAGACCGCTGGACTTGTAGCACAGGTTTGCATGCGCATGTGTGCGTGTTCAGTATATGCACCCAAGTGCTTCCAAAACTGCGTTGTCTCCCCACTGATTAAAAGCAAATGATGAATTGCCAGTGGATCGGACCTGTATTCTCTCCAGTCAAAAAATTAAGCCCTCTCGTTAGATGATGGTAATCACTACCATTACATAAGCAATCCAGTTAGGGCTATTACGGGGCATCTCTAGTTATTACATCTCGACGCGGAGGCTTATGATTTATGTGCGCCATGGAACCACTTGATTTCTTGGGACTCGGTGCTGCAACTGCAATAAGACAATTAACCCTGCATCCAGTGTGTGGAATTCCAACGCAGAGTGTGCTGGCCCTCGTGATAAGCCTGCACAGAGATTGCGGTAGGCACCAGACATATATCCCATTCCTCTCTAGTGATAAATAGGTCCTGTTCTGTGCTCCCTTTCTGTCCCACCGCTGCTCGAAAGCTTCCTGGCCTTTACTACCGCACTAAATATTGGGCGGACGTGATACTTCACTGAGAGCGAGAATGTCTTCTGTACAAATCTTTTCTATGCGCTGTGCCGGATTAATACCGGCAATAACAGAAGCATGGAGTCATTTGTTGTCATTTATTATTTCACACTCAGAACTCGTCAAAAAAAGGACCGAAATTATGTCTATGGTATCAATTCTAGACTTTTAAAAAGAGCTATGGGTCACCATGATGTTGATTTTTAGCATGAGTGATATGCGTTGTAGTATATTTGTTAAGTGAAGATTTTAATGAATACATTTGAAAAAGTCAAAATCACAATTTGAAAAAGTAAAACAGAGCTGTATGTTTTATCACAGCCTACATTATCAGTGACATTTTAGCCTACGTTTTCTATTAGGCTTGGCCAGAAACTGTAGATATGCTGTGTTTGTGGCCAAAAAGAACAGATATGGATTTTCATTTATAGAAAATTACTTTAACTGCAGCCACATTATTGGTCAGTATATGCAGCATAGTACCTCATTGTAAATTTTCCTGTTCACGGGTAGATTTTTTTTTTTGCTTTCATCCAGACTGTGTTTAAAAGTTGAGCAGTTCACCTTTTTTTCAGTGTTGTATTTCAGTAATTCTCATTGTCTGTGTTCCTCTAGATACTCCTCTAAGCTTTATGACAAATGGACCGACTCAGTGGGCGAGAAGTCTCAGTACAATCTCAATCAGCCACTCATATCCAGAGACCCAACCGGCAGACTCATCACTGTCAACTTCGACCCTCAGGTAAGAGTAAGAGAGTTCTTATATGTACTGTAGGTGTCCTGACCATGGTTTTCAGTCTTATTGTAGTGTAGTTATTATCTTCTGAAAATATTCAAAAAGAAGACGATAGCTAATACATGTGAACGTGTATTTTCCTGGTTTGGGTACCGCAGCGAGACTGTATCAATAGGTTTTTTTTTTTTTGTTTGTTTTTTTTGCAATTTTATTTAATGGTTGCTGGAATTATTCAATTCTGAACTTTGAATTGAACAGTGGTATATCGTCAAACATGGTGACAACGGTATGGTTATATTGTAGTCTGTCTACAGAATCCATTTCTTCATTCATGCATTCATTATCTGAGCCACTTCTCCTTAACCAGGGCTGTGCTGGTATTGGAGTCAGTCCCAGCACTCGTAGGGCAAAGAGCGGAGGAGCACCCTGAACAGGTCACCAGTCCATCATAGGGCACACCCACAGAATATTCTTCTTTTTTTTTTAGCACTGGAAATATTATATGACACTGTGTTATGGTTACTAATGGGATTCTCATTGCCTGACACTCAGCAGGTAACGCCGTCTCCCTTTAGCTAACCATGCTCAACCACAGCACACTCTGTTCTCATATTAACCACTCCTGCCCCTTCTCTTTTCCCACAGCTCAGTTTTGCTATTTTTTTCCCCGTTTTTCCCTCTGGTCTTTTGTGACATGGAACTTGGTGTTCACAGTTCAGACAAGGAACTTTCATTTCTCTCCCAGCATTCAACAGTCCTTTTCGGTTCCAGGCTCTGAGCTCTAAAGGGTGTCCCCAGGGTGCCTCCAGTGTCTTATAAAAATGGCAGGCGTTCATTCCTTCAGAAAATGAATTCCCTGATCTCTATACCCATCCAACAGCTTTCCAAAAACATTTCTTCTGCTGTGAGGTTTCCAACCTTATTTCGCTCCTTGTCGTCCTCAGTGTGTCCCTCCAGGTCCTTCAGTTCAGTTACCTGTCACTAGCCATGCTGGAATACATCTCTCACCTTGATTTCTGCAAATTTCTCAGAGCATGTTGCTCTTGATGTTAAGCTTTAATTTTGATCAGCGTTGTGTGTGTGTGTGTGTGTGTGTGTGTGTGTGTGTGTGTGTGTGTGTACAGGATAGTAAATAGCACTAGCCTCTTCCTTCCAAAAACCTAGGAAAGGTGTTAATACCACACAGCCATTTGATTTGATTATGATTCATTAGGAAATGAGTCAGTACATCATGAAATCCTACATTTTACCAGGGAGGGCCTGTCCATGCCCATCCAAATGGACATGTAAAGTGTATTGTGCTCTACAGTCTCTTCTGAATGAATTAGATATTTTGGAAATGTTTACCAACCTAGCAACAATTGCTGAGCATGGATAGGTTAATTTAATGCAGTTTTGTGCCTAAAGAATCGAAAATAAAAACATACAAAAACAATTTCAATACACAGAGCAGGCAGATGTGGCTGGGACGACCTATTCAAAAACATGGTAATAAAAAAAAAAAAAAAAAAACAAGCTTTATCTTAAGTTTTTACATTTTAATAGAATCTGAAAATTTTGTTTGTGCCAAAACTGAAGACATGCTTAATCAAGCATCATCACTGATTACGATCAGAAAGCTAGAATATTTCAAAATAAAAGTCACCTTCAGATTAAGACACCGGCTGCATATTATACCCCAAAAACATAGCAAAAAGTTTACTGTGTTTCAGTTAGTCCGGTAATGAGGATGGGAGTTTTAGGCGCCGTTTTGTTCAGTATCGTTGTAGAAATGATCTTTTTTGTTGTTGTTGTTCTTTGTCTCATAGTTGGTGTCAGTGCTGCGAGAGGTGAAGTACCTGGAGGCCAGACAGGCTGAAGATATTCCAGATCTCGCTGCTGATATTTACACCAATAAGGAGCAGCTGTGGCAGTTTGTGGCCAACCTGGAGCTCATCGCTGGCTGGTACAACAAAGTGACTGGGACAGTCCTGGAGGTGGAGTTCCCTCTGATCCAGAACCAGCTGGGAGACATCGACCTCCAACTGAAAGAAGCTGAGGACACTATAAACTGGACGAGCAAAGGTAATTTACTTCAAAAACATAAACTCTGCTATGTACTGAACTTGGCAGTCAGGCTACAACAGCAAAACACCAAAAAGGAAAGTATTAGTAATGGAAAGTATACTAAATGAATATTACTGTAATGAGTCTTAATAAATTGAGACCATTTCTTTTGGTACATTCATTAAAAAAATGTGAAGGGAAGGGAAGTCTTATTATCTTATAGTTGAAGCAGACGAAGCACATTTAAAACCAGTTTAATCAGTTATGTAGCCTCTATGTCCGATTACAATTACAGTAAAATTAAAGCTGAAATTAGAAATAAAGCCAAACGAAATTGGGGAAAAATTCTCGATGTGACATTTTCAAATGAATTTATATTGTGAAATTTGAAATACACAAAAGAAAACCACCCCTTAACCAGTGAAACATTCCCAAATGTAGTTTATTATCACTTTTGGGATGGATGGAGTGCAGTCACTGTATTGCTGTATTGTAAGGCTTGTTGCAATTGCAGTATACTTTCCAGTGTTTGAATTGCTGGATTATGTGTATCTGCCAAAACCAGTACCAATCTGAACCTTCCTTTTTCCGCTTTAAACAACTAGGCTGTTAAAAATTTGTCAGTATGAAGTCTGAATCCGAAATAGCTCCCTAATCCCTCTATAGTGTAAAAAAAAAAGATCAAATTTGACTTTCTGCACCCATGTGGTTCACAATGTGTCCATTAGGGAATTCTGCATACACTGTTGAATTGCCAATGGCTCTTTGTTTTAGATAATATACACTCTTTGGGTGCAGGAGCTTGTATTTTAATCCCTAAATCGTGCACTGTGTATTATTTGAGACCCAACCTCGCTATTTTGCAGTTCAGGCATATTTTCCAATATCCAAGTGATTTTCTGACATTCAAGTGATTTTCCGACATCCGAGTGATTTTGTATTGGATTGATCAGATTCTCAGTGTTGGTATCAGCCTGACACACACCAAAATCGGTGGATTCTCTAATTATATGTCCTCCTTGATTCATCCGAACTCCCAAAGAACATCTGTCATTGGTCATGATGCTTAAAACCCACGATAAATGCCGTGACTGGCATTTTTATGACTTTTTTTTTGCAGAGGCTTATCCTGCAATCCAGGATGATGGTCTTAATCCTGTAATATGTATGTGCTTAATAACCAGTGCAATGTGATAATAATGACTTTAGTTGTGACAGTTGCTCAAAGGATGTCACGTCCTTTTTAGGAATTTGGGAGTACATTCAGAATGTGCGGGAAGCGGTGCATGACCTTGAAAAGCGACTGCAGAGGACCAAAGACAATGTGGACGAGATCCAGAGCATCATGAAGACATGGGCTAATCCCGTCTTTGAGAGGAAGGAAGGGAAAAAAGACACGCTTCTGAACTTGGAGGACAGGCAAGACCGGATGGAGAAAACCTATGGCCAGATCCGTGCCTCTGGGGCCAAGATCCATTTGTTACTAAAGGTCAGTGATGAAAATATTACCCTCTGGGAAGGTCTCTGCAGTGAGAAATGGCCACATGATCAGCCTTGTTTTGGTGGGGATTTTTTTTTTTAGGATAACTTGTCACTTTTCAAAGCGGACCCCTCTACAGCTGAATGGAGGTCGTATGTGGATTACATTGATGAAATGGTCATAGATGGGCTCTTCAATAGCGTCGAGAGTTCCCTAAAGTTCTTTTTGGACAATACAGGTATGATTCATATTTCATGCTTAAGCTGCAGAATGAGAATTCAGAACAATGTTCTCGTCGCACTTCTTTACTTACACTGACCGTTTTTATTTTTTTTTTAAATCCCTAACATGGCCTGGTGCAGACCAGAAGCCTGGGCTGTCTCCTCTTTTCGAATCTCAGTTAGACCTACAGGTTCCTGACATGGTGTTTAATCCGTCTCTGGAGATTGGAGCTTCTGGTGGCTTCTATGACTTAGTAGAAAGTCTCATCAATGATGTCTACAGGATTTCCTCTCTGGTGCCACGACTGGCTGAGCACAGCAGCTTTCCACATTACCAGGTACATTCTTTGCAGTTCTAATTACTCCTCAGTATTTTTCATGTAATTAATAAGTTTGTTATGCTGTGCATTTGAAATCACACTGGGATCACTGATCAGTTCATTTATAATTATTGATAACAGCCATGAAATAAATACATTTTTTTCCCCTTTTTTTGTAAACATCAACGCTTTGCAATCCATGGTTTGAAACTCCAGGCTTGGCTTTACCTCCTTCACAAACACTGCGTGTGACTGGCTAAATAGGGGAAATTCCATTAGAAACCTTTTTTATGTTAATGTTTATTTGTCATGAGGCCTTTTTGTTTATATCCATTCCGTTTCTACAGATGAAAAGCAAATATGATTTCTAACTCACTGACATTCCATTCTACTTTTTTTTTGTTGTGTTTATAGAACTCAAATTCCATGTGAGAAGACATTTTTCACCCCCCCCCCTTTGTGTGACAAATAGAAACTGTCCTAGATATAATTCATGTTATTGTAAAATATCTGTGGTTTTAAGTAACAAACTATTGATTTTTTTTTCCTGATTATCGATTTTTGCTTCTCGTCTCAGACCTACACACAGAGATAACCTTAATTCTCGACATAAGACAAACTTTTACTTACATGGAACACTGATGTGTGGGGTGTTCCATGTAAGTAAGTGAGGTTTCGCCAGTTTTTTGGCTTGTTTTAGAGTTAGGAGTGTGAAATCACCACACAGAATGAATCGTGTCTCACTGACAGCCCATTAAAACAAGGAATTTTAAGGCTTATAAATGAAGGCTGCAGTGAAAGGCCTGGGAGGGTTAACTTCTTCTGTCCTGCACCAGGAGAATAATAACTGCTTTCTCATCCAACCTCCTGACCAACCCAGTAAAGTTTCCCTCTCTCAGTGGGGGAGATCTGAGCGATCAGCATTATATGATGTGTGTCCGCAGGCTGAAATGGAGGACATGGCAGACCTCGCAGACATGCGTCATCTTCTAATGGAGCGTGTGCAGACAGTCATGGCACAGTGCTGCGAGCACCGTAACACATTTGAACGCTACGCTTACCTCTACGTCGACGACAGGAAGGAGTTTATGAGGCAGTTCCTCCTCTACGGCCACGTTCTCACGAGCGAGGAGATCGAGGCTCATGCCGAGGACGGCGTGCCGGAGAACCCTCCCACACTGGAGCGTTTTCGCGAGCAGGTGGACTCCTACGAGAGCGTGTATGAAGAAGTGCAGAAGCTAGAGCCCGTCCAAGTGTTTGAGGGCTGGATGAGGGTGGATGCCCGGGCCTTTAGAAGCGCACTGCTCAATATCATCAAAAAGTGGAGCCTTATGTTCAAACAGCATCTCATTGACCATGTAACTCACAGGTAACTGTGGGGAGAATATTTCTAGAATATTTCCAACATTTCGCATTGTGATAGTAACAATGGTAGCGTTAATCACATGTACACATACAGTTTGGTCAAATATATGTTTTTTTTTTTCCCTATAGGTTAAACTCAGCAAATAGAAATTTTGCACTATGATTTAAGCATGTTACCTTTAGAGGATGTATTAACTTGTTTTTGCGTAAAAAGACTCCAGATTGATTAGTCTAGTGGTTAACACCTTTGCCCTCCATACAGAAGACTGGAGTCTGACCCCCTGCTGGGGCAACTCCCTCACACTACACCATTAAGAGCCCTTGGGCAAGACTCAAAATGCTTTATTTGCCTACTTCTGCAACAAGATCAACTGATAAGATGGTCTGCCCATTGCATAAATGTATTGTCAGTGGAAAACGTGTTCATGGGCATTCAAACTTTGGGGCAGAACGATATAAGTATATGTGTAATATTACAATATGTAATACTATAATCCATTTACCTCTAATTCATATTTAAATAAGAATATTATTATTTCAGTAGAAATGATTGCAATATATATTTTTGCAGTATATACAGTGTATAATTTATATATATATATATATATGTATTAGGGCATTAACGACTTCAGATTTTTTCAAGTCGACTTATCCATCAAGATAGTCGAAGTTGAGTCGACTAGTCGTGATGACGTCACACACACGCAGCGGAAGAACACAGGTGTCCAACACTGAGCAACTTTTATTAAAGTTCTCTGTA